>CM062295.1:282548737-283148737 GCA_031216915.1 Pictodentalium vernedei
TTTGGCTATGGGGAAATTCTTTTTACCTATATATGCGCTACACATTCGCAATCATCACCGCTTTTAACCCACTCCCGGTAGTACAGTATAATTAGGTCAAAGTACCCAGTCTGAAGAACAATTTTCGTTTTTTGGTGGTGTAGTGTAAAAAAAAAAAAAAAAATGTTTTCGTCTCAAAATTGGAAGAGAACACAATAAAAAAACAAAAACAAAAATTTCCGAATTTTGGTCGAAAATTTCGGAAGTCCGAACCGGACCGAAAATTTTCAGTGTGAAAAAAAAAAAGTTTTTTCGTCTCAAAATTGAACAAAACGCATAAAAAAACGAAAAAAAAAAATTTCGATTTTTTGGCCGCCATTTTGGATTGACGAAAAATCGAAAGGAAATTCTTTCGATTTTTTTTTATAAAGCGGTATTACTGCCTTCAATTTGGAACTCTTTTAGAGGGCTCATTATATTTAAATCTCGATATTTCAATCCAAAATCGGCCGATTTTTTGAGATAACTTTCCGTTTTGTGAAAAAATTTTGGCAGAAAAACATAAAAAATGGAAAAAAATAATGATTATATTTGTTTTAGACAAGAGTAATTCCGACAAGTCTGTAAAAAAAATTAAGTCGATAGCTTTTTTCTTTCATGAGATATTGGCCTACGAAGCTTTGGGCGTTTTTGGGCGTTTTTGCCCACCAAGGAACATTTTCCCCCAAATACTGATGGTTTTATTTATTAGGACTCATGCTCATTGGCCCCTCATTGATAGTTTTTATTTATGAGAAATAATGAATCTAGACATAATAAAGTAAAAAAAAAAAACAAGAAATTTTTTTTCAATTTTTGGTCACAGTGTCCCGAAGCCATGTTTGACTGCTAGCGGAAGCCAAATTAAGAACAACTCCATTTCCAAAAGATGATAACTGTTCATGTACCACCGTGACTTCAACATTTCTACCCTTAGAAGCTTTCAAATCGTCCCCACTTTTTGAGTACTGTGACGGCAAAGTACGCCGGTGGAAACAAAAAATTCCGATTTTTGGTCGAAAATTTCTGAGTCCAAACCGAAAATTTTTCTGGTGCAAAAAATTTTTTTTTTTTCGATCTCCAAATGGCTTGAAACACATAAATAACCGAAAATAAAAATTCGATTTTTCGGCCGCCATTTTGGATTACCGAAAAATCGAAAACGAAATTCTTTCGATTTTTTTTTTATAAAGCGGTATTACTTCCTTCAATTTGGAACCCTTTTAGAGGGCTCGTTATAATTAAATCTCGATATTTCAATCCAAAATGGCCGATTTTTGAGATAACTTTCCGTTTTGTGAAAAATTTTTGGCAGAAAAACATAAAAAATGGAAAAAAGTACTGATTATATTTGTTTTAGACCAGAGTAATTCTGACAAGTCTGTCCAAAAAAATTAAGTCGATAGCTTTTTTCTTTCCTGAGATATTTGGCCTACGAAGCTTTGGGCGTTTTTGGGGCGTTTTTGGGCGTTTTTGCCCACCAAGAACATTTTCCCCCCAAATACTGATGGTTTTATTTATTAGAACTCATGGCCGTCATTGGATCTTGCAAAGTTTGAAAAAAATCTTAAAGACCGTTTTCGAGAAATCTCTTTCCCCGATGTGTTGGAAAAACAAAAAAAAAAAAAAAAAAAAAAAAAAAAAAAAAAAAAAAAAAAGAATAATAATCTTGGCAATAACAAATAGATTTTCCTTTCAGGAAAATCCAAACAAGTGGGACGATTTGAAAAGCTTCTAAGGGTAGAAATGTTGAAGTCACAGTGTACATGAACAGTTATCATCTTTTGGAAATGGAGGTTGTTCTTAATTTGGCTTCCGCTAGCAGTCAAACATGGCTTCGGGACACTGTGACCAAAAATTGAAAAAAAATTTCTTGTTTTGGATTTTCCTGAAAGGAAAATCTATTTGTTATTGCCAAGATTATTATTCTTTTTTTTTATTTTTTTTTTTTTTCTTTTTTTTTTTTTGTTTTTCCAACACATCGGGGGAAAGAGTTTTTCTCGAAAACGGTCTTTAAGATTTTTTTTCAAACTTTGCACGATCAATGACGGCCATGAGTTCTAATAAATAAAACCATCAGTATTTGAGGGGAAAATGTTTCTTGGTGGGCAAAAAACGCCCAAAAACGCCCAAAGCCTTCGTAGGCCAATATCTCATGAAAGAAAAAAGCTATCGGACTTAATTTTTTGACAGACTTGTCAGAATTACTCTTGTCTAAAACAAATATAATCGGTATTTTTTTTTCAATTTTTTATGTTTTCTCGCCAAAATTTTTCACAAAACGGAAAGTTATCTCAAAAATCCGGCCATTTTGGATTGAAATATCGAGATTTAAATATAACGAGCCCTCTAAAAGGGTTCCAAATTGAAGGAAGTAAATACCGCCTTTATAAAAAAAATCGAAAGAATTTCGTTTCGATTTTTCGGTAATCCCAAAATGGCGGCCGAAAAAATCGAATTTTTATTTTCGGTTATTTATGTGTTTCAGGCTATTTTGGAGACGAAAAAAAAAAAATTTTTTGCAACCAGAAAAATTTTCGGTTTGGACTTAGAAATTTTCGACCAAAAAGTCGGAATTTTTTGTTTCCACCGGGCTACTTTGCCGTCACAGTACTCAAAAAGTGGGGACGATTTGAAAGTTTCTAAGGGTAGAAATGTTGAAGTCACAGTGTACATGAACAGTTGTCATCTTTTGGAAATGGAGTGTTCTTAATTCTGGCTTCCGCTAGCAGTCAAACATGGCTTCGGGACACTGTGACCAAAAATTGAAAAAAATTTCTTGTTTTTTTTTTACTTTATTATGTCTAGATTCATTATTTCTCATAAATAAAAACTATCAATGGACGGCCATGAGTCCTAATAAATAACAACCATCAGTATTTTGGGGGAAAATGTTCTTTGGTGGGCAAAAATGCCCAAAAACGCCCAAAGCTTCGTAGGCCAATATCTCATGAAAGAAAAAAGCTATCGACTTAATTTTTTGACAGACTTGTCAGAATTACTCTTGTCTAAAACAAATATGATCAGTATTTTTTTCCATTTTTTATGTTATTCTGCCAAAATTTTTCACAAACGGAAAGTTATCTCTACAAATCGGCCATTTTGGATTGAAATATCGAGATTTAGAATATAATGAGCCCTCTAAAAGAGTTCCAAATTGAAGGGCCAGTAATACCACTTTATAAAAAAAAATCGAAAGAATTTCGTTTCGATTTTTCGTCAATCCAAAATGGCCGGCCAAAAAATCGAAATTTTTTTTTTCTTTTTTTTATGCGTTTTGTTCAATTTTGAGACGAAAAAACATTTTTTTTTTTTACACTGAAAATTTTCGGTCCGGTTCGGGACTTCCGAAATTTTCGGCCAAAATTCGGAAATTTTTGTTTTTGTTTTTTTATGTGTTCTCTTCAATTTTGAGACAAAAACAATTTTTTTTTTTTTTTTTACCACCTACACCACCAAAAAACGAAAATTGGTCTTCAGGACTGGTACTTTGACCTAATTATACTGTACTACCGGAGTGGGTTTAAAAGCGGTTGATGATTGCGAATGTGTAGCACATATATAGGTAAAAAGATTCCCCATAGCTTGGAAGCACAATTTTGTTGCGTTTGCCTTCGGACGGTCGCCAAAAGTACACTCTCGGCCTCTCAACGGTCCGTACACCCTCTTTTTGGCATGAGAATACTCGGCGTTCTTGACTCGTATAAGGCTTCCGTGATTCAAATGGCAACATTCACGGTCTCCTTTAACCTTTCCCCACCCCATGGGAATAAGGTTTTATTTCACTTGGCTTCTGATGGCTGGAGAACTACCACTCCGGTTCGGACTTTTCGACCAAAATCCGGAAATGTTTGTCTTTATTTTTTATGTGTTTTGTTCAATTTTGAGACGAAAAAAAATTTTTTTTTTTTTTTTTTACACTACACCAAAAAAACGAAAAATCGGTCTTCAGACTGGTACTTTTGACCTAATTATACTGTACTACCGGAATGGGTTAAAAGCGGCGGTGATTGAGAATGTGTAGCCCATATATAGGTAAAAAGATTCCCCGTAGTTTGGAAGCACAATTTTGTTGAGTTTGGCTTAGGGAGGTCGCCAAAATACACTCTCGGCCTCTCAACGGTCCGTACACCCTCCTTTCGGCATGAGAATACTCGGGCGTTCTTGAATCGTATAAGGTTTCTGTGATGAAATGGCAACATTCACGGTCTCTTTAAACCTTTCCCCTCCCCAGGGGAATAGGGTTTTATTTCACTTGGCTTCTGATGGCTGGAGAACTACCGCTCCGGGTTCGGACTTGAAAAATTTTGAACAAAAATCGGAATTTTTTTTTCGGTTTTCTGTGCGTTTTGGTCAATTTTGAAACGAAAAAAAAATTCTTTACCTGGAAGTTTTTTGGTCCGGTCTTCCGTCAGCTACTACGACCTGATTATACTTTACTACCGGAGTGGGTTAAAAGCGGTGGTGATTGAAAAATGTGTAGCCCGTATATAGACAAGAAGATTCCCCATAGTGTGGAAGCACAACCTTGTTGCATTTGGATTCGGGCGGTCACGAAATGTACACTCTCGGCCTCTCAACCATGCGAACACCCTCTTTTTGGCATGAAAATACTCGACGTTCTTGAATCATATAAGGCTTCCGTGGTTGAAATGGCAACATTCACCGCCTCTTTAAACCGTTCCCCCCACCCCACGGGAATAGGATTTTATTTCACTTGGGTTCTGATGGCTGGAAAACTACCACTCCGGTTCGGACTTGGAAAATTTTCAACAAAAATGGGATTTTTTTTTTTGGTTTTCTACGCGTTTTGGTCAAGTTTGAGACGAAAAAAATTGTTTTTTTACCTGGAAGTTTTTGGTCGGGTCTTCGGACAGGTACTCATGACCTCATTATACTTTGCTACTGGAGTGGGTTAAAAGCGGTGGCGATTGAAAATCTGTAGCCCGTATATAGATAAAAAGATTCCCCGGAGTGTGGAAGCACAATCCTGTTGCATTTGGCTTCGGGTGGTCGCCAAATGTACACTCTCGGCCTCCCAACGGTCCGTACACGGTACACCCTCATTTTGGCATGAGAATAATCGACGTTCTGAATCGTATAAGGCTTCCGTGGTTGAAATGGCAACATTCGCGGTCTCTTTAAACCTTCCCCATCCCATGGGAATAGGGTTTTATTCCACTTGGCTTCTGATGGCTGGAGAACTACCACTCCGGTTCGGACTTGGAAACTTTTGAACAAAAATCGGATTTTTTTTTTTCGGTTTTCTATGCGTTTTGGTAAATTTTGAGACAAAAAAATATTTTTTGTTACCTGGAAATTTTTTGGTCCGGTTGGGACTGAAAATGTTTGATCAAAAACCAAACTTCTTTCTTTCGATTGCCACTTTGAGCTGACGAAACTGTACTACGAGACGGGTTAAAGTGGCCGTAATTCAGAATTTGGATGTTGAGGCTCTTCCTCCACCTGTAAAACTATCAGACGCGACTGCCCAACCCCCACCCAACACAAACACCCATTAGTTGGACTCTACATCTCGGGCGTCCATGCCAGGAAACACGTCTGAAAAACATTGATCATTTTGCACCCGGCGACCTCAACTTCAGTGAACGCTGTACATAATTTGAAATCAAAATTTTCAGTAAAACCCGCAAACATTGGTATTCGCGTTTCTTTTAAATATTTAGTATTACTTAATCAGTCCTTGCTGATAGAACACCAATTCAAATGATTTGTTGGAATTTGTAATATATTCAAAAAAATATGCGCTTTTAGATTGTATAGTATAGGCGTTAAGTGTCATTTTACGTTTTGAGTGAAAAATCATTGAAACATTAAGGGTGTCTAATTATAAGAAATAACCCGACAATTACCTACCTGCAACTATCCATTTGCTTCCTAACATTCTGACATGGAAGCCAAAAGTAATAGAGCACCACGAAGGCCTGGAATTAGTTGCTGTAGCCAAATTGAGGACTGGGAAACTCTGCCCCCCCCCCCCCCCAAAAAAAAAAAAAATAGGTGGGTGTGCGACGGTGGCGAACCGCGACCCCAATAAACATCTCTGTCGAAAATTTACACATTCTGTCGGAAAATAATTTCTGACCAGTGTGGCATAGACTCAGAGCCAGCAGCCGACGAAGCTAACAATTGTCCAATGACCTCCGATATAACTTTTAGAATATCATGATTGTCAAAGAACTCATTATTCAAGTCGGCAAGGAGATTTCCCAACACCAGACCAGAACCGAGACCGGAAAGTGCGGGATTTAGAAATGTCACACGCCATTACGCAGAGCCATGACAAGCCTCAAATGAGAATTGTTATCAGTGCCTCTTATTTAAAAAAAAGTCGGGAAGGGGAGCCTCCCCCCCCCCCCCCTCAAATACCCTCCCACATCTCGGGGCTATGCACTTTGGATATGCCTAATATGTTACGGACTTTGGGTCCAAGTTTGAATTAGCTTTAGGTATACATATGCCCCCCCCCCCCCCTCACCCCACACACATGTCAAATTTTTAAATACTGCTGACTTCGAGCCTGGGAAGTTGCCTTCTGGTACCGCGTTTCAATTTCAGGCTTTCACCATAAGAGCTCATGGCATAGATAAATAACTGAGAATTATTCATCTACCCGAAGACCCTGCAACGTACATGTAGATAAGAAGCAACAGGAAGGGTTGTGGCAATATGACCAATACCTGGTGGAATTCCTCTAAAGCGGATAACAGTATACATAAGTGTTTAAACTTGACTTTCAGCCTGTACTTGTTGTGGTCGTACAATCAAATCCATCAGGTTTATTGAAGGAGAAGTAGAACTTATTAAGAAATGACATAAACTAACACTCCTCATACTGATTTGTCAGCTCCCACCCGAACCCCCCCCCCCCCCCACTCCCACCCAATTACGCGTTCGTTTTTTTTATTTCTGAACTCTAGATATTTCTTCTGCAATCGTGAGGAACCACGACATCACTGCCCATCATGTAGTGTTTCCGCCTCCACGCATAAGAATCGGATGCAAAAGCATGTGGAAATCTTCAAAAGTAACCTTCATTGAAACACTTATGGTAGCAGTTGTTTTGGACTTCTGAATGGGAATTACAACTGACATGGATTTACTGGCAAATGTCGTCCACTCGTTGACATTTAATGAGGTCGACATAGTAATAATGCGCAGTTTGGAATGGCTATGGTTGTTCCAATGTATGGAGCCTTGGCGGTCAGTACAGAATATCATTAGATGTGACCTCTGGGAGCTGGCATACTGCATAGCGACCCTGCCGACATTGCTGCTGTTTTGATTCAGTAGTGTAGCCACGGAATTAATGTTAAATGCTCCCCCCCCCCCCCCAAAAAAAAAAATAAAAATAAAAATTGACCCAGTGCAATGTCATACAACATAGAGCCCCCACAAATGCTCTCCAATATAGGGCAGCACATGCTACAACTGCTCAGATTGAATCTTAAGAGTACTGAACTTTGCAAAATATTCTCGGGAAGACTTTGTCCTTACTAGGAGTCTGTGACCCTCTGGACATTACCCCCTCCGCAAATTTATCTGTACTAATCCAGAAACCTGACAACGACCTTCCAAATATCATGGTAGTTATCACACTTTTCTCCTGAACAATAGCTGCTGGTCAAACGAGAAGACCCCAGTGATTTACATCAAACAGCAGGGTTCCTGTAAAAAAAAATCTTGACATTATATCGTCTACCGTCAGTGTGGTGATAGGCTCATCAAAAATCCTTTCTTCTGCGTTCTTCTCAATTTTCAGACGAAAAAGAGGAGGAAAATCCTGTGTATTGTGCGGGCACAATCACTTCATCTAGTTTTTTTTTTACTTTATTATGTCTAGATTCATTATTTCTCATAAATAAAAACTGTCAATGACGGCCATGAGTCCTAATAAATAAAACCATCAGTATTTGGGGGAAAATGTTTCTTGGTGGGCAAAAACGCCCAAAAACGCCCAAAGCTTCGTAGGCCAATATCTCATGAAAGAAAAAAGCTATCGACTTAATTTTTTGACAGACTTGTCAGAATTACTCTTGTCTAAAAGAAATATAATCGGTATTTTTTTCCATTTTTTATGTTTTCTGCCAAAATTTTTCACAAAACGGAAAGTTATCTCAAAAATCGGCCATTTTGGATTGAAATATTGAGATTTAAATATAATGAGCCCTCTAAAAGAGTTCCAAATTGAAGGCAGTAATACCGCTTTATAAAAAAAATCGAAAGAATTTCGTTTCGATTTTTCGTCAATGCAAAATGGCGGCCAAAAAATCGAAATTTTTTTTTTTCGTTTTTTATGCGTTTTGTTCAATTTTGAGACGAAAAAACATTTTTTTTTTACACTGAAAAATTTCGGTCCGGTTCGGACTTCCGAAATTTTCGACCAAAATTCGGAAATTTTTGTTTTTGTTTTTTATGTGTTTTGTTCAATTTTGAGACGAAAAAAATTTTTTTTTTTTTTTACACTACACCACCAAAAAACGAAAAATCGGTCTTCAGACTGGTACTTTGACCTAATTATACTGTACTACCGGAGTGGGTTAAAAGCGGCGGTGATTGAGAATGTGTAGCCCATATATAGGTAAAAAGATTCCCCGTAGTTTGGAAGCACAATTTTGTTGAGTTTGGCTTAGGGAGGTCGCCAAAATACACTCTCGGCCTCTCAACGGTCCGTACACCCTCCTTTCGGCATGAGAATACTCGGCGTTCTTGAATCGTATAAGGTTTCTGTGATTGAAATGGCAACATTCACGGTCTCTTTAAACCTTTCCCCTCCCCAGGGGAATAGGGTTTTATTTCACTTGGCTTCTGATGGCTGGAGAACTACCGCTCCGGTTCGGACTTGAAAAATTTTGAACCAAAATCGGAATTTTTTTTTCGGTTTTCTGTGCGTTTTGGTCAATTTTGAACCGAAAAAAAATTCTTTACCTGGAAGTTTTTGGTCCGGTCTTCGGTCAGCTACTACGACCTGATTATACTTTACTACCGGAGTGGGTTAAAAGCGGTGGTGATTGAAAAATGTGTAGCCCGTATATAGACAAGAAGATTCCCCATAGTGTGGAAGCACAACCTTGTTGCATTTGGATTCGGGCGGTCACCAAATGTACACTCTCGGCCTCTCAACCATGCGGACACCCTCTTTTTGGCATGAAAATACTCGACGTTCTTGAATCATATAAGGCTTCCGTGGTTGAAATGGCAACATTCACCGCCTCTTTAAGCCGTTCCCCCCACCCCACGGGAATAGGATTTTATTTCACTTGGGTTCTGATGGCTGGAAAACTACCACTCCGGTTCGGACTTTGAAAATTTTCAACAAAAATGGGATTTTTTTTTTTGGTTTTCTACGCGTTTTGGTCAAGTTTGAGACGAAAAAAATTGTTTTTTTACCTGGAAGTTTTTGGTCGGGTCTTCGGACAGGTACTATGACCTCATTATACTTTGCTACTGGAGTGGGTTAAAAGCGGTGGCGATTGAAAATCTGTAGCCCGTATATAGATAAAAAGATTCCCCGGAGTGTGGAAGCACAATCCTGTTGCATTTGGCTTCGGGTGGTCGCCAAATGTACACTCTCGGCCTCCCAACGGTCCGTACACGGTACACCCTCATTTTGGCATGAGAATAATCGACGTTCTGAATCGTATAAGGCTTCCGTGGTTGAAATGGCAACATTCGCGGTCTCTTTAAACCTTCCCCATCCCATGGGAATAGGGTTTTATTCCACTTGGCTTCTGATGGCTGGAGAACTACCACTCCGGTTCGGACTTGGAAACTTTTGAACAAAAATCGGATTTTTTTTTTCGGTTTTCTATGCGTTTTGGTAAATTTTGAGACAAAAAAATATTTTTTGTTACCTGGAAATTTTTTGGTCCGGTTGGGACTGAAAATGTTTGATCAAAAACCAAACTTCTTTCTTTCGATTGCCACTTTGAGCTGACGAAACTGTACTACGAGACGGGTTAAAGTGGCCGTAATTCAGAATTTGGATGTTGAGGCTCTTCCTCCACCTGTAAAACTATCAGACGCGACTGCCCAACCCCCACCCAACACAAACACCCATTAGTTGGACTCTACATCTCGGGCGTCCATGCCAGGAAACACGTCTGAAAAACATTGATCATTTTGCACCCGGCGACCTCAACTTCAGTGAACGCTGTACATAATTTGAAATCAAAATTTTCAGTAAAACCCGCAAACATTGGTATTCGCGTTTCTTTTAAATATTTAGTATTACTTAATCAGTCCTTGCTGATAGAACACCAATTCAAATGATTTGTTGGAATTTGTAATATATTCAAAAAAATATGCGCTTTTAGATTGTATAGTATAGGCGTTAAGTGTCATTTTACGTTTTGAGTGAAAAATCATTGAAACATTAAGGGTGTCTAATTATAAGAAATAACCCGACAATTACCTACCTGCAACTATCCATTTGCTTCCTAACATTCTGACATGGAAGCCAAAAGTAATAGAGCACCACGAAGGCCTGGAATTAGTTGCTGTAGCCAAATTGAGGACTGGGAAACTCTGCCCCCCCCCCCCCCCAAAAAAAAAAAAAAATAGGTGGGTGTGCGACGGTGGCGAACCGCGACCCCAATAAACATCTCTGTCGAAAATTTACACATTCTGTCGGAAAATAATTTCTGACCAGTGTGGCATAGACTCAGAGCCAGCAGCCGACGAAGCTAACAATTGTCCAATGACCTCCGATATAACTTTTAGAATATCATGATTGTCAAAGAACTCATTATTCAAGTCGGCAAGGAGATTTCCCAACACCAGACCAGAACCGAGACCGGAAAGTGCGGGATTTAGAAATGTCACACGCCATTACGCAGAGCCATGACAAGCCTCAAATGAGAATTGTTATCAGTGCCTCTTATTTAAAAAAAAGTCGGGAAGGGGAGCCTCCCCCCCCCCCCCCCCTCAAATACCCTCCCACATCTCGGGGCTATGCACTTTGGATATGCCTAATATGTTACGGACTTTGGGTCCAAGTTTGAATTAGCTTTAGGTATACATATGCCCCCCCCCCCCCCCCTCACCCCACACACATGTCAAATTTTTAAATACTGCTGACTTCGAGCCTGGGAAGTTGCCTTCTGGTACCGCGTTTCAATTTCAGGCTTTCACCATAAGAGCTCATGGCATAGATAAATAACTGAGAATTATTCATCTACCCGAAGACCCTGCAACGTACATGTAGATAAGAAGCAACAGGAAGGGTTGTGGCAATATGACCAATACCTGGTGGAATTCCTCTAAAGCGGATAACAGTATACATAAGTGTTTAAACTTGACTTTCAGCCTGTACTTGTTGTGGTCGTACAATCAAATCCATCAGGTTTATTGAAGGAGAAGTAGAACTTATTAAGAAATGACATAAACTAACACTCCTCATACTGATTTGTCAGCTCCCACCCGAACCCCCCCCCCCCCCCCCCCACTCCCACCCAATTACGCGTTCGTTTTTTTTATTTCTGAACTCTAGATATTTCTTCTGCAATCGTGAGGAACCACGACATCACTGCCCATCATGTAGTGTTTCCGCCTCCACGCATAAGAATCGGATGCAAAAGCATGTGGAAATCTTCAAAAGTAACCTTCATTGAAACACTTATGGTAGCAGTTGTTTTGGACTTCTGAATGGGAATTACAACTGACATGGATTTACTGGCAAATGTCGTCCACTCGTTGACATTTAATGAGGTCGACATAGTAATAATGCGCAGTTTGGAATGGCTATGGTTGTTCCAATGTATGGAGCCTTGGCGGTCAGTACAGAATATCATTAGATGTGACCTCTGGGAGCTGGCATACTGCATAGCGACCCTGCCGACATTGCTGCTGTTTTGATTCAGTAGTGTAGCCACGGAATTAATGTTAAATGCTCCCCCCCCCCCCCAAAAAAAAAAATAAAAATAAAAATTGACCCAGTGCAATGTCATACAACATAGAGCCCCCACAAATGCTCTCCAATATAGGGCAGCACATGCTACAACTGCTCAGATTGAATCTTAAGAGTACTGAACTTTGCAAAATATTCTCGGGAAGACTTTGTCCTTACTAGGAGTCTGTGACCCTCTGGACATTACCCCCTCCGCAAATTTATCTGTACTAATCCAGAAACCTGACAACGACCTTCCAAATATCATGGTAGTTATCACACTTTTCTCCTGAACAATAGCTGCTGGTCAAACGAGAAGACCCCAGTGATTTACATCAAACAGCAGGGTTCCTGTAAAAAAAAATCTTGACATTATATCGTCTACCGTCAGTGTGGTGATAGGCTCATCAAAAATCCTTTCTTCTGCGTTCTTCTCAATTTTCAGACGAAAAAGAGGAGGAAAATCCTGTGTATTGTGCGGGCACAATCACTTCATCTAGTTTTTTTTTTACTTTATTATGTCTAGATTCATTATTTCTCATAAATAAAAACTGTCAATGACGGCCATGAGTCCTAATAAATAAAACCATCAGTATTTGGGGGAAAATGTTTCTTGGTGGGCAAAAACGCCCAAAAACGCCCAAAGCTTCGTAGGCCAATATCTCATGAAAGAAAAAAGCTATCGACTTAATTTTTTGACAGACTTGTCAGAATTACTCTTGTCTAAAAGAAATATAATCGGTATTTTTTTCCATTTTTTATGTTTTCTGCCAAAATTTTTCACAAAACGGAAAGTTATCTCAAAAATCGGCCATTTTGGATTGAAATATTGAGATTTAAATATAATGAGCCCTCTAAAAGAGTTCCAAATTGAAGGCAGTAATACCGCTTTATAAAAAAAATCGAAAGAATTTCGTTTCGATTTTTCGTCAATGCAAAATGGCGGCCAACGAAATTTTTTTTTTCGTTTTTTATGCGTTTTGTTCAATTTTGAGACGAAAAAACATTTTTTTTTTACACTGAAAAATTTCGGTCCGGTTCGGACTTCCGAAATTTTCGACCAAAATTCGGAAATTTTTGTTTTTGTTTTTTATGTGTTTTGTTCAATTTTGAGACGAAAAAAATTTTTTTTTTTTTTTACACTACACCACCAAAAAACGAAAAATCGGTCTTCAGACTGGTACTTTGACCTAATTATACTGTACTACCGGAGTGGGTTAAAAGCGGCGGTGATTGAGAATGTGTAGCCCATATATAGGTAAAAAGATTCCCCGTAGTTTGGAAGCACAATTTTGTTGAGTTTGGCTTAGGGAGGTCGCCAAAATACACTCTCGGCCTCTCAACGGTCCGTACACCCTCCTTTCGGCATGAGAATACTCGGCGTTCTTGAATCGTATAAGGTTTCTGTGATTGAAATGGCAACATTCACGGTCTCTTTAAACCTTTCCCCTCCCCAGGGGAATAGGGTTTTATTTCACTTGGCTTCTGATGGCTGGAGAACTACCGCTCCGGTTCGGACTTGAAAAATTTTGAACCAAAATCGGAATTTTTTTTTCGGTTTTCTGTGCGTTTTGGTCAATTTTGAACCGAAAAAAAATTCTTTACCTGGAAGTTTTTGGTCCGGTCTTCGGTCAGCTACTACGACCTGATTATACTTTACTACCGGAGTGGGTTAAAAGCGGTGGTGATTGAAAAATGTGTAGCCCGTATATAGACAAGAAGATTCCCCATAGTGTGGAAGCACAACCTTGTTGCATTTGGATTCGGGCGGTCACCAAATGTACACTCTCGGCCTCTCAACCATGCGGACACCCTCTTTTTGGCATGAAAATACTCGACGTTCTTGAATCATATAAGGCTTCCGTGGTTGAAATGGCAACATTCACCGCCTCTTTAAGCCGTTCCCCCACCCCACGGGAATAGGATTTTATTTCACTTGGGTTCTGATGGCTGGAAAACTACCACTCCGGTTCGGACTTTGAAAATTTTCAACAAAAATGGGATTTTTTTTTTTTTGGTTTTCTACGCGTTTTGGTCAAGTTTGAGACGAAAAAAATTGTTTTTTTACCTGGATGTTTTTGGTCGGGTCTTCGGACAGGTACTATGACCTCATTATACTTTGCTACCGGAGTGGGTTAAAAGCGGTGGTGATTGAAAATCTGTAGCCCGTATATAGATAAAAAGATTCCCCGGAGTGTGGAAGCACAATCCTGTTGCATTTGGCTTCGGGTGGTCGCCAAATGTACACTCTCGGCCTCCCAACGGTCCGTACACCCTCATTTTGGCATGAGAATAATCGACGTTTTTGAATCGTATAAGGCTTCCGTGGTTGAAATGGCAACATTCGCGGTCTCTTTAAACCTTCCCCATCCCATGGGAATAGGGTTTTATTCCACTTGGCTTCTGATGGCTGGAGAACTACCACTCCGGTTCGGACTTGGAAACTTTTGAACAAAAATCGGATTTTTTTTTTCGGTTTTCTATGCGTTTTGGTAAATTTTGAGACAAAAAAATATTTTTTGTTACCTGGAAATTTTTTGGTCCGGTTGGGACTGAAAATGTTTGATCAAAAAACCAAACTTCTTTCTTTCGATCGCCACTTTGATCTGACGAAACTGTACTACGAGACGGGTTAAAGTGGCCGTAATTCAGAATTTGGATGTTGAGGCTCTTCCTCCTCCTATAAAACTATCAGACGCGACTGCCCAACCCCCACCCAACACAAACACCCATTAGTTGGACTCCACATCTCGGGCGTCCATGCCAGGAAACACGTCTGAAAATCATTGATCATTTTGCACCCGGCGACCTCAACTTCAGTGAACGCTGTACATAATTTGAAATCAAAATTTTCAGTAAAACCCGCAAACATTGGTATTCGCGTTTCTTTTAAATATTTAGTATTACTTAATCAGTCCTTGCTGATAGAACACCAATTCAAATGATTTGTTGTAATTTGTAATATATTCAAAAAAATATGCGCTTTTAGATTGTATAGTGTAGGCGTTAAGTGTCATTTTACGTTTTGAGTGAAAAATCATTGAAACATTAAGGGTGTCTAATTATAAGAAATAACCCGACAATTACCTACCTGCAACTATCCATTTGCTTCCTAACATTCTGACATGGAAGCCAAAAGTAATAGAGCACCACGAAGGCCTGGAATTAGTTGCTGTAGCCAAATTGAGGACTGGGAAACTCTGCCCCACCCCCCCCCCCCCAAAAAGGTGGGTGTGCGACGGTGGCGAACCGCGACCCCAATAAACATCTCTGTCGAAAATTTACACATTCTGTCGGAAAATAATTTCTGACCAGTGTGGCATAGACTCAGAGCCAGCAGCCGACGAAGCTAACAATTGCCCAATGACCTCCTATATAACTTTTAGAATATCATGATTGTCAAAGAACTCATTATTCAAGTCGGCAAGGAGATTTCCCAAAACCAGACCAGAACCGAGATCGGAAAGTGCGGGATTTAGAAATGTCACACGCCATTACGCAGAGCCATGACAAGCCTCAAATGAGAATTGTTATCAGAGCCTCTTATTTAAAAAAAAGTCGGGAAGGGGAGCCCCCCCCCCCCCCCCCCCCCTCAAATACCCTCCCACATCTCGGGGCTGTGCACTTTGGATATGCCTAATATGTTACGGACTTTGGGTCCAAGTTTGAATTAGCTTTAGGTATACATATGCACCACCCCCTCACCCCACACACATGTCAAATTTTTAAATACTGCTGACTTCGAGCCTGGGAAGTTGCCTTCTGGTACCGCGTTTCAATTTCAGGCTTTCACCATAAAAGCTCATGGCATAGATAAATAACTGAGAATTATTCATCTACCCGAAGACCCTGCAACGTACATGTAGATAAGAAGCAACAGGAAGGGTTGTGGCAATATGACCAATACCTGGCGGAATTCCTCTAAAGTGGACAACAGTATACATAAGTGTTTAATCTTGACTTTCGGTCTGTACTTGCAGTGGTCGTACAAATCAAATCCATCAGGTTTATTGAAGGAGAAGTAGAACTTATTAAGAAATGACATAAACTAACACTCCTCATACTGATTTGTCAGCTCCCACCCGACCCCCCCCCCCCCCCACTCCCACCCAATTACGCGCTCGTTTTTTATTTCTGAACTCTAGATATTTCTTCTGCAATCGTGAGGAACCACGACATCACTGCCCATCATGTAGTGTTTCCGCCTCCACGCATAAGAATCGGATGCAAAAGCATTTGGAAATCTTCAAAAGTAACCTTCATTGAAACACTTATGGTAGCAGTTGTTTTGGACTTCTGAATGGGAATTACAACTGACATGGATTTACTGGCAAATGTCTTCCACTCGTTGACATTTAATGAGGTCGACATAGTAATAATGCGCAGTTTGGAATGGCTATGGTTGTTCCAATGTATGGAGCCTTGGCGGTCAGTACAGAATATCATTAGATGTGACCTCTGGGAGCTGGCATACTGCATAGAGGTCTTGCAATTATATCTTCTACCGTCAGTATGCTGATAGGCTCATCAAAAATCCGTTTTTCTGCGTTCTTCTCAATTTTGAGACGAAAACGCTCAGGAACTGAAAATGCGAGGAAAATCCAGTGTATTGTGCGGGCACAATCACTTCATCTAGTTTGGATTTTCCTGAAAGGAAAATCTATTTGTTATTGCCAAGATTATTATTCTTTTTTTTTTTTTTTTTTTTTTTTTGTTTTTTTTTTTGTTTTTCCAACACATCGGGGAAAGAGTTTTCTCGAAAACGGTCTTTAAGATTTTTTTCAAACTTTGCACGATCAATGACGGCCATGAGTTCTAATAAATAAAACCATCAGTATTTGAGGGAAAATGTTTCTTGGTGGGCAAAAACGCCCAAAAACGCCCAAAGCTTCGTAGGCCAATATCTCATGAAAGAAAAAAGCTATCGACTTAATTTTTTGACAGACTTGTCAGAATTACTCTTGTCTAAACCAAATATAATCGGTATTTTTTTCCATTTTTTATGTTTTCTGCCAAAATTTTTCACAAAACGGAAAGTTATCTCAAAAATCGGCCATTTTGGATTGAAATATCGAGATTTAAATATAACTAGCCCTCTAAAAGGGTTCCAAATTGAAGGAAGTAATACCGCTTTATAAAAAAAATCGAAAGAATTTCGTTTCGATTTTTCGTTAATCCAAAATGGCGGCCAAAAAATCGAAATTTTTTTTTCCCGTTTTTTTTTATGCGTTTTGTTCAATTTTGAGACAAAAAAAAAAATTTTTTTTCACTGAAAATTTTCGGTCCGGTTCGGACTTCCGAAATTTTCGACCAAAATTCGGAAATTTTTGAATTTGTTTTTTATGTGTTTTGTTCAATTTTGAGACGAAAAAAATTTTTTTTTTTTTTTTTACACACCACCACCTAGAAACGAAAATTGGTCTTCAGACTGGTACTTTGACCTAATTATACTGTACTACTGGAGTGGGTAAAAAGCGGCGGTGATTGCGAATGTGTAGCGCATATATAAGTAAAAAGATTCCCCGCAATTTAGAAGCACAATTTTGTTGCGTTTGCCTTCGGGCGGTCGCCAAAAGTACACTCTCGGCCTCTCAAAGGTCCGTACACCCTCTTTTTGGCATGAGAATACTCGGCGTTCTTGACTCGTATAAGGATTTCGTGATTCATATGGGATCATTCACTGTCTGTTTAAACCTTTCCCCACCCCATGGGAATAAGGTTTTATTTCACTTGGCTTCTGATGGCTGGAGAACTACCACTCCGGTTCGGACTTTTCGACCAAAATCCGAAAATTTTTGTTTTTGTTTTTTATGTGTCTTGTACACTTTTGAGACGAAAAAAAATTATTTTTTTTTTACACTACACCAAAAAACGAAAAATCGGTCTTCAGACTGGTACTTTGACCTAATTATACTGCACTACCGGAGTGGGTTAAAAGCGGTGGTGATTGAGAATGTGTAGTCTGTATACAGGTAAAAAGATTCCCCGTAGTTTGGAAGTACAATTTTGTTGAGTTTGGCTTCGGGCGGTCGCCAAAATACACTCTCGACCTCTCAACGGTCCTTACACCCTCTTTTCGGCATGAGAATACTGGGCGTTCTTGAATCGTATAAGGCTTCCGTGATTGAAATGGCAACATTCATGGTATTTTTAAACCTTTCCTCACCAAATGGGAATAGGGTTTTATTTCACTTGGCTTCTGATGGCTGGAGAACTACCACTCCGGTTCGGACTTTTAGACCAAAATCCGGAAATTTTTGTTTCTGTTTTTTTATGTGTTTTGTTCAATTTTGAGACGAAAACAATTTTTTTTTTACCTGGAAATTTTTTGGTCCGGTTTGGACTGAAATTCTTTGATCAAAAAACAAACTTTTTTTTTTAGATCACCACTTTCACCTGATAAAACTGTACTACAAGGCGGGTTAAAGTGGCCGTTATTCAGAATTTGGAAATAGGCTCTTCCTCCACCAGTGAAATAGTAAAACTATCCGACGCGACTGCCCAACCCCCACCCAAGGCAAACACGCATTAGATTAGACTCTACAGACTCTGGCGTCCAAGCCAGGAAACAAGTCTGAAAAACCTTGATCATTTTGCACCCGGCGACCTCAATTTCAGTGAACGTTGTTCATAATTTTACATGGTATTTTGTATCCTAAACTGAAATCGAAAGTAGAACACTGAGAGTCTGTTATTTTTATGGGAATATGACTCCAGCTACTCATCCCCTCCCCCGTCCTCATTGAATTTGATGACGGTGGCATTTCCGACGGTATTGCCAGATTGTTACTAACTGTGTAGACATTACATAGCGACACATCCCTAATTAGCCTGGCTGCCATTACCGAATCGGACTGTATCAAATTTTTGCGGCAATCCACGAAGCGATTTGGAACAATTCTCACACGTGTACGGCTCATCGTTACAAACAATATTTATGCGAACCATCAAAAACTTTGCGCGAACCGTCGGGGATTTCGAAGCAACCCATTTTTTGTTCGCGTATTTTTCAATTCAGGCGACCTCCAGGCGAACCAAAAGATCGTTCGCTTAAAAAGCAGGCCTATTGTGTTAACCATTGACTAAACGCAGAGCCATGACAATCCTCAAATGAGGCATTATGAGACTCTACAATAGTTATCAGAGACTCTTATTAAAAAAAATCGGGAAGGGGGGACCCCCTCCAATACCCTCCCTCACCTCGGCGGGGCTGTACATTTTGGGTATGCCCAATATATTACGGACTTTGGGTCCAAGTTCGAATTAGCCTTAGGTACAGAATTGCCCCCCCCCCCCCCTCTCCCCACACCCATGTCAAATTTTTAAATAAGGCTGACTTCGGGCCGGGGAAGTTGCCTTCTGGTACCGCGTTTCAGTTTCAGAGCTCACGGCATAGATAAATAACTGAGAATTATTCATCTACCCTGCGACGTACATGTAGATAAGAAGCAACAGGAAGGGTTGGGGAAATATGACCAATGTCTGGTGGAATTCCCCTAAAGTGACAACAGAATACATGATTGGTTAAGCTTGATTTTAGGCCTACACATGTTGTGGTCATACAAATCCATGTTTGTCATTGTCAGAATGGCAGGAGGGCCATAATGTTCCGCCTAAAATGAGTCCAGGTGGGCCATTTTTGTTCCACCTTAATTCATTAAAAGCGGGCGACTTTCTTGAGTTGACACGAAGTTAGTTGAGCTTTGCCAATCCAGTGAATAGTGATGTCCCACAAATATCAAATAGTTTACCTTGGGTACCGGCAACAAATTTGGTGACCCCCCCCCCCCCCCCCCCCAAAGAACAATACATAGTGGTAAATATATTGGAAGAATTTTTACTCAATAAAGAAATATTTTGATATGCTGTTATTTCGAAAACAAAACGTTTCAAAAAACGGAATTGTGAAAGCAAGAAAAGAAACTTGGAATCCGATGCTGAAAACAAAGCTCTGCACATCAAGGGAGAGTACTCATCACCATTCTCTTGCCAAAGCCATATGTTTCAAAAACGCATTGTCATTCACTTCACGTGGTTAGAAGCCTCTGCACTGCTCAACACGGCGTAATGACAATTTGTGTCTGTCACATTGAGACATGCTGGCACTCGGATCTAAATACATGCATTTATGACAGAGAACAGTTATATTCAGAAAAATATGCGCTTTTAGATTATACAGGGTAGGCGTTTGATTTACTGCCAAATGTCGTCCACTCGTTGACATTTAATGAGGTCGACATAGTAATAACGCGTAGTGTGAAATGTCTAAGGTTGTTTCAATATATGGAGCCTTGGTAGTCCGTACAGAATTTCATTAGATGCGACCTATGGGAGCTGGCATGCTGCATAGCGATCCTGCCGACATCGCTGCTGTTTTAATTCAGTAGTGTAGCCACGGAATTAATGTTAAATGTCACCCCCCCCCCCCCCCCAAAAAAAAATATAAAAAATAAAAATAAAAATTGACCCAGTTCAATTTCATACAACATAGAGCCCCCACAAATGCTCTCCAATATAGGGCAGCACATGCTACAACTGCTCAGATTGAATCTTAAGAGTACTGAACTTTGCAAAATATTCTCGGGAAGACTTTGTCCTTACTAGGAGTATGTGACCCTCTGGACATTACCCCTCCGCAAATTTCTCTGTACTAACCCAGAAACCCGACAACGACCTTCCAAATATCATGGTAGTTATCACACTTTTCTCCTGAACAATATCTGCTGGTCAAACGAGAAGACCCCAGTGATTTACATCAAACAGCAGGGTTTCTGTAAAAAAAATCTTGACATCATATCGTCTACCGTCAATGTGGTAATAGGCTCATCAAAAATCCTTTTTTCTGCGTTCTTCTCAATTTTCAGACGAAAAAGAGGAGGAAAATCCTGTGTATCGTGCGGGCACAATCACTTCAACTAGTTTTGTTTTTTTTTTCCATTTTTTATGTTTTCTGCCAAAATTTTTCACAAAACGGAAAGTTATCTTGAAAATCGGCCATTTTGGATTGAAATATCGAGATTTAAATATAATGAGCCCTCTAAAAGGGTTCCAAATTGAAGGCAGTAATACCGCTTTATAAAAAAAATCGAAAGAATTTCGTTTCGATTTTTCGTTAATCCAAAATGGCGGCCAAAAAATCGATATTTTTTTTTTCGTTTTTTATGCGTTTTGTTCAATTTTGAGACGAAAAATTTTTTTTTTTTTTTACACTGAAAATTTTCGGTCCGGTTCGGACTTCCGAAATTTTCGACCAAAATTCGGAAATTTTTGTTTTTATTTTTTATGTGTTTTGTTCAATTTTGAGACGAAAAATTTTTTTTTTTTTTGAAACGAAAATTGGTCTTCAGACTGGTACTTTGACCTAATTATGCTGTACTACTGGAGTGGGTTAAAAGCGGCGATGATTGCGAATGTGTAGCGCATATATTGGTAAAAAGATTCCCCATAGTTTGGAAACACAATTTTGTTGCCTTTGCCTTCGGGCGGTCGCCAAAAGTACGCTCTCGGCCTCTCAACGGTCCTTACACCCTCTTTTTGGCATGAGAATACTCGGCGTTCTTGACTCGTATAAGGCTTCCGTGATTCAAATGGCAACATTCACGGTCTCCTTAAACCTTTCCCCACCCCATGGGAATAAGGTTTTATTTCACTTGGCTTCTGATGGCTGGAGAACTACCACTCCGGTTCGGACTTTTCGACCAAAATCCGGAAATGTTTGTCTTTATTTTTTATGTGTTTTGTTCAATTTTGAGACGAAAAGAATTTTTTTTTTTTTACACTACACCAAAAAAACGAAAAATCGGTCTTCAGACTGGTACTTTGACCTAATTATACTGTACTACCGGAGTTGGTTAAAAGCGGGGGGTGATTGAGAATGTGTAGCCCATATATAGGTAAAAAGCTTCCCCGTAGTTTGGAAGCACAATTTTGTTGAGTTTGGCTTAGGGCGGTCGCCAAAATACACTCTCGGCCTCTCAACGGTCCGTACACACTCCTTTCGGCATGAGAATACTCGGCGTTCTTGAATCGTATAAGGTTTCTGTGATTGAAATGGCAACATTCACGGTCTCTTTAAACCTTTCCCCTCCCCAGGGGAATAGGGTTTTATTTCACTTGGCTTCTGATGGCTGGAGAACTACCGCTGCGGTTCGGACTTGAAAAATTTTGAACAAAAATCGGAATTTTTTTTTCGGTTTTCTGTGCGTTTTGGTCAATTTTGAAACGAAAAAAAATTCTTTACCTGGAAGTTTTTGGTCCGGTCTTCGGTCAACTACTACGACCTGATTATACTTTTCTACCGGAGTGGGTTAAAAGCGGTGGTGATTGGAAAATGTGTAGCCCGTATATAGACAAGAAGATTCCCCATAGTGTGGAAGCACAACCTTGTTGCATTTGGCATGAAAATACTCGACGTTCTTGAATCATATAAGGCTTCCGTGGTTGAAATGGCAACATTCACCGCCTCTTTAAACCGTTCCCCCACCCCACGGGAATAGGATTTTATTTCACTTGGGTTCTGATGGCTGGAAAACTACCACTCCGGTTCGGACTTGGAAAATTTTCAACAAAAATGGGAATTTTTTTTTTTTTGGTTTTCTACGCGTTTTGGTCAAGTTTGAGACGACAAAAATTGTTTTTTTACCTGGAAGTTTTTGGTCGGGTCTTCGGACAGGTACTATGACCTCATTATACTTTGCTACCGGAGTGGGTTAAAAGCGGTGGTGATTGAAAATCTGTAGCCCGTATATAGATAAAAATATTCCCCGGAGTGTGGAAGCACAATCCTGTTGCATTTGGCTTCGGGTGGTCGCCAAATGTACACTCTCGGCCTCCCAACGGTCCGTACACCCTCATTTTGGCATGAGAATAATCGACGTTCTTGAATCGTATAAGGCTTCCGTGGTTGAAATGGCAACATTCGCGGTCTCTTTAAGCCTTCCCCATCCCATGGGAATAGGGTTTTATTCCACTTGGCTTCTGATGGCTGGAGAACTACCACTTCGGTTCGGACCTGGAAACTTTTGAACAAAAATCGGATTTTTTTTTCGGTTTTCTATGCGTTTTGGTCAATTTTGAGACAAAAAAATATTTTTTTGTTACCTGGAAATTTTTTGGTCCAGTTGGGACTGAAAATGTTTGATCAAAAACCAAACCTCTTTCTTTCGATCGCCACTTTGATCTGACGAAACTGTACTACGAGACGGGTTAAAGTGGCCGTAATTCAGAATTTGGATGTTGAGGCTCTTCCTCCACCTGTAAAACTATCCGACGCGACTGCCCAACCCCCACCCAACACAAACACCCATTAGTTGGACTCTACATCTCGGGCGTCCATGCCAGGAAACAGGTCTGAAAAACATTGATCATTTTGCACCCGGCGACCTCAACTTCAGTGAACGCTGTACATAATTTGAAATTAAAATTTTCAGTAAAACCCGCAAACATTGATATTCGCGTTTCTTTTAAATATTTGGTATTACTTAATCTGTCCTTGATGATAGAATACCAATTTAAATGATTTGTTGTAATTTGTAATATATTCAGAAAAATATGCGCTTTTAGATTGTATAGTGTAGGCGTTAAGTGTCATTTTACGTTTTGAATGAAAAATCATTGAAACATTAAGGATGTCTAATTACAAGAAATAACCCGACAATTACCTACCTGCAACTATCCATTTGCTTCCTAACATTCTGACATGGAAGCCAAAAGTAATAGAGCACCACGAAGGCCTGGAATTAGTTGCTGTAGCCAGATTGAGGACTGGGAAACTCTGCCCCCCCCCCCCCCCCCCCCAAAAAGAAAAAGGTGGGTGTGCGACGGTGGCGAACCGCGACCCCAAATAAACATCTCTGTCGAAAATTTACACATTCTGTCGGAAAATAATTTCTGACCAGTGAGGCATAGACTCAGAGCCAGCAGCCGACGAAGCTAACAATTGTCCAATGACCTCCTATATAACTTTTAGAATATCATGATTGTCAAAGAACTCATTATTCAAGTCGGCAAGGAGATTTCCCAACACCAGACCAGAACCGAGACCGGAAAGTGCGGGATTTAGAAATGTCACACGCCATTACGCAGAGCCATGACAAGCCCCAAATGAGAATTGTTATCAGAGCCTCTTATATAAAAAAAAGTCAGGAAGGGGAGCCCCCCCCCCCCCCCTCAAATACCCTCCCACACCTCGAGGCTGTGCACTTTGGATATGCCTAATATGTTACGGACTTTGGGTCCAAGTTTGATTTAGCTTTAGGTATACATATGCCCCCCCCCCCACCCCCACCCCCTCACCCCACACATATGTCAAATTTTTAAATACTGCTGACTTCGAGCCTGGGAAGTTGCCTTCTGGTACCGCGTTTCAATTTCAGGCTTTCACCATAAGAGCTCGTAGCATAGATAAATAACTGAGAATTATTCATCTACCCGAAGACCCTGCAACGTACATGTAGATAAGAAGCAACAGGAAGGGTTGTGGCAATATGACCAATACCTGGTGGAATTTCTCTAAAGTGGACAACAGTATACATAAGTGTTTAATCTTGACTTTCGGCCTGCACTTGTTGTGGTCGTACAAATCAAATCCATCAGGTTTATTGAAGGAAAAGTAGAACTTATTAAGAAATGACATAAACTAACACTCCTCATACTGATTTGTCAGCTCCCACCCGAACCACCCCCCCCCCCACTCCCACCCAATTACGCGCTCGTTTTTTATTTCTGAACTCTAGATATTTCTTCTGCAATCATGAGGAACCACGACATCACTGCCCATCATGTAGTGTTTCCGCCTCCACGCATAAGAGTTGGTTGCAAAAACATTTGGAAATCTTCAAAAGTAACCTTCATTGAAACACTTATGGTAGCAGTTGTTTTTGACTTCTGAATGGGAATTACAACTGACATGGATTTACTGGCAAATGTCGTCCACTCGTTGACATTTAATGAGGTCGACATAGTAATAATGCGCAGTTTGGAATGGCTATGGTTGTTCCAATGTATGGAGCCTTGGCGGTCAGTACAGAATATCATTAGATGTGACCTCTGGGAGCTGGCATACTGCATAGAGGTCTTGCAATTATATCTTCTACCGTCAGTATGTTGATAGGCTCATCAAAAATCCGTTTTTCTGCGTTCTTCTCAATTTTGAGACGAAAACGCTCAGGAACTGAAAATACGAGGAAAATCCTGTGTATTGTGCGGGCACAATCACTTCATCTAGTTGGTTTATTCACTTTACCAGAAGACCGTTTAAACAATTTATAACAATATTTATTAGAATACTGTTTACACAATTTATTACAAGACTGTTTATACAATTTACTTATTTGTTTAAACAAATTACTAATTTGTTTATTCAATTTAGTAGAAGGCTGTTTAAACACACTATTAGAAGACTGTTTATACAATTGATTTCAAAACTGTTAATACAGTTTACTAATTTGTTTAATCAAATTACTAATTTGTTTGTTCAATTTATTAGAAGACTGTTTAAACAGTTTATTACAAGACTGTTTATGCAATTTATTTCGTAGGTGTACTGTTAGTCCTCGGTACTACTAGTCGACCTTCATATTATCCTATGACTGGTATAGGTAGGACGTAATGGTAGGGAAACCAGTATTGTGGGGTTGGAGCAATGTATGGTCGTCGTCTGGTGGGGTAGTGCGAGATAGCCTTTAGTGGTTTGGATTGGCAGTATAGTATTGGGTTTATATACCCAGGTCCCATCTTAATCCTTGCTGTATTAACCTACCGATTGCTTTGTACTATCCTATGACTGGTATAGGTAGTATCTTATGCTGGGCCAGACGATATTGTAGGGTGGGTGGGCGTAATACATGGTCGTCTAGTATGGCAATATGGGATGTACGCTCGGCACCCTACATGTCCCATGTTAGCCCTTAGTATTATTAATCCACCTAATGTTTCACATTATCCTATGACCTATGACTGGTGTATGTAGTACGTAATGCAAGGACAAGCGCGGTATTATGAGTAGGGGTAATTTCAGGTAGTTTCGAACGGTAGTATAGTATGGGCGGTCTATACCCCTGTGGACCCCCTGTTAGTTCTTGGTACTATTAATCAACTGATTGCTTTGTATTATCATTTGACTGGTATACGTAGTACGTTATGTTAGGTCAAGTGGTATTGTGGGGGTGGGGGTAGTGGCTGGTTGTTTAGAACTGTAGTCGTACCATTATCCATATAGAGCGATGTGCTTGCCCGCAGATGGTATAGGTAGTACGTGATGCTAGGTGAAGCAGTATTGTTAGATAGCGATAATCCATGATTGTCTAGTGTGGTAGTAAAGGATGTGCTGCTTGTAACCCTGCTGGTTAAATGTTAGCCCTTGGTACTACTGATCGACCTAATGCTTCATTTTATCCCATGACTGTGACAGGTAATTACAACGTAATGCTAGATCAAACGCTACTGTGGACGGTGGTAATGCCTGGCTGTCTAATGTGGTAGTATAGTATGGACGGTATATTCCCATTGAAGGTCTCATCTTAACCCTTGGAAACACTGTCCTTCTATGGCTGTGTGCTGTCCCACAGATCATATAGGGAGTACGTAATGCTGTGTTGTGTAGTGTTTCTTGTCTCGTAGCAGAGTATGGATGGTTTTTGACATTCTAAGACTTGGCTGAGTGTATGGGTCATGATCTGTGACAGTTAGCAAGCTTCCAGTAGTGCTACACGTCAGTAGAAATGGTACAAGTGTAGAAGAGAAGACTATAGGATTGGGGGAATACAATATAGTACAGGGAGCTGGAGCCGATGGTAAGACCACCTGTATAGGAGCTGTACATGAGCTTGGAATCCCACTTATGGAATCCCACTTATAGAATTTTATTTATAGCATTCTTTTTATGGAATCCCTACGGAATCCCCTTTTGAGCTCACCTGCCCTAAAAGGCCATTTGAGCTTTTGCTATTACTTGGCGTCCTGTCGTCGTCCGTAAACCTTCCACATTTTCATCTTCTTCTCTGGAACCGCTGAGTTGGTGTGAACCAAACGTGGCAGGAATGGTCTTTGGGAGGTCCCCTGCAGAAGCATTCTTTGATTCTGATTGGTGGATTTTCAGAAATCTTCTCCTCTGAAAACTACAAGGCCAAATGTTTCGAAACTTTGCATGGTTGATGACTGGGACACCCTCTACTAACGATCCTCATCTAATGTTGATAGGGTGGCAAACCTGGCCACAATTGCGGATTATAGTTACTATAGAAACCCTATGGGAATCACATTTTCATCTTCTCTGGAACAAATGGGACGACGTGAACGAAACTTCGGAAAAATGGCCTTTGGGAAGTCCTCTACAAATGATCCTATTTTTGTTCCCGTTGGGTGGAAAACATGGCCACCAGAGGCATTCTCTTATTCTGATAGGTGGATTTTGAAAAAATCTTCCCCTTTGAAACCACAAGGCCAAATGTTTTGAAACTTCACATGGTCAATGACTGGGACCCCCTCTACCAACTTCTTGATTTGATGTTGATTGGGTTGCAAACATGGCCACAGGTTGTGGCTTCTAGTTATCACAGAAACCCTATGGGAAATTACATTTTCCTCTTCTCTGGAACTATTGAGCTGATGTGAACCAAAACTTGACAGGAATGTCTATGAGAGGATGGAAATATGTAGTCGCCAATGCTTAACCCGATGCCTCTCCTGTTTGCATGAAGATCGATACTGTCAGCAAAATACTTGTTTCTTGAGAATCTGGTTCCAGTTTTTCTACATTGAGAACTGGAAAAACCACAAAAATATTGTGTATACAGTACAAGTCAAAATAAGTTGTAGTATAACTGCAATAAACTGAGTATACTGCTGCCCCTGCACTGATAAGATCAGAATCTGACATCATTTTCTGGAAAGCTATCAGTGAGAGCTTTCCTAAAAATGATGACAGCTTCCGATCTTATCTGTGTAGGAAAAGAAAGATACATAGATAGTGGTTATCTTGCAATTTATTTTGTCTTGTACTGTAAACATGTTTGCAGCTATAATTAAAGTTAATATTACTCTCAAGATTCTTATCAGAAATACTCATTGATGACAGGTGTTTGAAAAGGTTTTTGTTTATTTTGTATAGAGCTGACCAGTCAATTATGATATCATTTAAGATATGACAAATTATTTCAATAAAATGTTGTTTCCTGTAACCCTCTACCATCCGAAGCTATTTGAAAGAGAGTGCTGTCTGACAAAAATGTAGTTTTCAAAACATTCTTTAACCTTCTTTTAGTAATTTTCTTTTTGAACAGAATTCATAAATATGTGGATTTTCAAGAAAACTTCTCATTTGAAACTACAAGGCCAAATATTTTGAAACTTCACGTGACGGATGACTGGAACATCATGTACCAACGATGCTAATTTAATGTTTCCGGGGTTGCAGACATGGCCGCAATTGTGGCTTATCCTTGCTATAGAAACCCAATGAGAAATAACATTTTCATCGCCTTCTCTGGAACTACTGAGCTGATATGAACCAAATGTGACAGGACTGGTCTATGGGAGGTACTCTGCAAATAATCCTCATTTTGCTCTCGTGGGATGGAAAACATGGCCGCCGGAAGCATTCTTTGATTCTGATTGGTGGATTTTCAGAAATCTTCTCCTCTGAAAACCACAAGGCCAAATGTTTCGACACTTTACCTGCTTAATGACTGGGACACCCTCTACCAATGATCGTCATTTAAACTTGATCGGGTTGCAAATGTGGTTGCAATTATGGCTTATAGTTACAATAGAAACCATATGGAAAATCACATTTTCATCTCTGGAACTACTGGGTCAATGTGAACAAACTTGGCAGGCATGGTCAACGAGAGGTTGTCTACAACCAACTGTTACTCATTTTATTCCTGTTGGATGAAAAACGTGGCCTCCAGAGGCATTCTTTGATTCTGATTGGTCGATTTTGAAAACTCTTCTCTTCTGAAACTACGAGGTCAAATGTTTTGAAACATAACATGATTGAGGACTGGGGCACCATCTACCAATGATCCTACTGTCATGTTGATGTAATGTTGCTAACATGGTCACAATAGTGGCTCATAGTTACCATGGAAACCCTGTCAGAAATCACATTTTTATATGTAGTTTTGCTAGCTGGGCGATTACAGGATCTGTACAGCCTCTAGGTTTGAAAAACGACTGGCCTTCGGCACCCCTTTTACCGAGATGAGAATAAGAGTCGTATTTGGACTCATTCGATCGAGGAATTGCTCTATAGCTTATTTGCTCAGTGGGATTCGAGTCGTTTGAGCAATGACTTTTCAGTAATTGCTCGATAGTTCATTACTGACAACCATCAACTCAGTTTCTAGGTATTCCACTTACGAAACCCCTTCTTGAAAACGTCTGGGCTTCGGTACCCCTTTTTCCGAGATGAGAATAAGAGTCGTAAGTAGCATGTCTCGTATGTTTCACCCCACATTTGGGAGACCCCGGAAGTGACGCCATGTCACTTGCCCAAGTGGCGCCATGTTGTGTTGGCATGGTAACGCCATCCTCATAGGGATACGTGGTGTTAATGCGCATGCGAAGTGCGTGTTGTTCGGGTGATACGTGTTTCCGCCGTCCATTTTGTATACTGGAGGCCGCCATCTTGGTTTCTATGGTAGTACGTGGTTGCTATATTACCTAAAGGCTTCTAAATGGACAGGGGTATGTTCGGAGGGTGTGTTGCTTTGTACAGGAGTGGTCACCCGATTCGCTGGATTACCCAAATAAACCAGACAATCCCTCTAAACCACCAAAACCGATTTTATTTGCTACGGATTTCTCAGAATCCTACTTATAGTAGTAGCACATAGTGCTATAGTACTGAGAGGGCAAGTTCTATTGAACTAGAGTAGTTTAGTGGTTCAGATTTTTCCTCAATCCTTGTTTACTTCGTAGAATTGCCATAAACATCCAGATAATTGTTTACTTGGCTCGGATTTTCTTCAGAAACCTTTAGGTAACATACCAACCGCTTACTAACATAGACACCAAGATGGCGGCCTCCAGTATACAAAATGGACGATGGAATCACATATCACCCTAACACGCGCTGCACATGCGCGTTAGCGCCACGTATCATTATGGGATGACGTCACAAGATGACTACTCACGCGAGTTACCAAGACAACACAACATGGCGCTACTGGGTCACGTGACATGGCGTCACTTCCGGGGTCCCCGACCGGGGTCCTCCGAATGTGGGGTGAAACATACGAGACATACTACTGTTGTATGTGGAGTCACTCCTTCATGCAATTACTCTGTGGCTTATATGCTTGATAGGATTCTAGTTATTCGAGCAATCGGGTATAGTTAGCAAACCTGCAGTAGTGCTACAAGCCAATAGTAATAGCACAAGGCACTGATGGTACAAAGCTGCGAAGGTGGTAGAAGATTATAGTATGGGATAACCATGAAAGAGGCAAGTCATAGGACAGATAGTTGAAGACAAGATGGAAACCGATTGTAAGGCTACCTGTGTAGGAACTGTATAAAAGCTGTATAAGCGCTTGGAATCCCACTTATGGGATCCCTTTTACGGAATCGATGGGACATCCACGTTTCCTGACTCTCCACTTCCAGCACCCCTAACAAAAAAGAACGACTGACCTTTGGCACCCCTTTTCCGAGATGAGCAGTATTTGGATCCAATCTTTCCAGCAAGTGCTCTATAGCCCATTTGCGCAATGAGATTCAAGTCGCAAGAGCAAATGGGCTATAGAGCACTTGCTGGAAAGAGTGACCCCAAATGCTGCTCTTATGCTCACACAACACTGCATTACTTGCTACATTTATCATCTGTGGGATAGCACACAGCCATAGATGGACAATGTTTCTAAGGGTTAAGATGGGACCCACAATGGGAATATACCGTCCATACTATACTACCCCACTAGACAACCAGGCATTACCCCCGTCTACAAAAGCGCATGGCCTAGCTTTACGTTCTACCTACCTATACCAGTCATAGGATAATATGAAACATTAGTAGTACCAAGGATTAACATTAAACCAGCAGGAGTAAAACAGCACATCCTATACTACCACACTAGACAACCATGGATTACCCCTACCCAACAATACTGCTTGACCTAGCATTATGTACTACCTATACCATTTGTGGGCCAGCACTCCGCCCTAGATGGATAATGGTACTACTACCGTCCTAAACTACCAGACACTACTCCCCCACACCCCAACCCACAATACCACTTGACCTACCATAACGTGCTACCTGAACTCACAGGGGGCCCATAGGGTTGTAGACCGCCCATACTATACTATCGTTCTAAAGTACTAGGTATCACCCTTCCCCACAATACCGCTTGTCCGTGCATTACATTCTACCTACACCAGTAATAAGATAATATGAACCATTAGGTGGATTAATAACACTAAGGGATAACATGGGACCTGTAGGGGCGCAGAGCGTACACCCTATACTGCCACACTAGGCGATCATTCATTTCGCATTGCCGCGAAAATGTGCACATCATTAACATTTTCATTTTGCACAGAATCAAAGTGTATTTTTTTAAAAAGCGATTGGCGATTACGAGGCGTAGAGAAATTGAAAACCTTCTATCCCCCACCCGACCTTCTCCCCAAGATGGCTACGGCGGATACAATTTTCTATACGTGACCAATGAGCGTTCCAACAATCCAGAGTTGTAAAAACAGATCAGTGCCTCCCTCTGGGACGAACTCAACAGTCTCGCTCCTCTATGGAGTCTTAACCAATTCTGCCAATAAAGAAATAATGTTGGGAATTGATATTCGAAGTGCTGCAAAAAACCATGCCAGGTAAAGGATCATCTTAACATATATGTGTGCTGCTATCAGAGAAAACGCTCATAACCCGTTCTATTCCGCCCCGACAATTACTGCTCGTTCAGTTTTGTGAAGAGTGTGCGTCAAATCCACATTTTCCATGCAAGAAAAAGTTGGCTCTCTTTGATTAGCGGAAAGATAGAAAATTGACTACAAATTCCGGGAATACTTTCTAAATCCCAGGAATGATTTATCAGTTCTATTTGTCATTTTTATTTTAGAAATCTAGCAATAGTAATATAATGGCAGCACCAGAGGTAAAGTTGAATATCTCCCAAATAAGAACGGTATTGTCAAGAACATTCTACAGAAATGTATCAGTGCCAAGGGATGGGGGGGGGGGGGGGGGGGGGGGGGGGAGTAGACAACTTGCAGACGCCATGTCCCGTTTTTCGGTTTAGCCCTGTTTACACCCACCCACCACCTTGTGTAATTTTTCTACTGTCACGTTCAGACACCCCCCCCCCCCTCCCCTCTATCCCATTGATATTACGAATTGCTTTGACAAACATCACAATAGGTATGGGAAGAAGTATAGTTCACGTAATTCCAGGTACTTGTTACAACTTTTTATTACCTAGAAAGCAGAAGTGACCAGAACACCTCAGTGTCCATGAAAGTATGAATGATAGCCTAATATATGCCCAACCCCATTCCCCTGATTTGACGCAAATAAAAGAAGGTTAAATTATTCCCCTGATTTATATTCTAGGTGTAAGCTAAAAATGACAAAATATTCATCCCAAACTGATCCATTTAAGTAGTATGTTTCGGGCTTTTCACCCCCAGGCTGGATGATCTCATGTGGCGTCATAGTCATTTGACCCAGTAGCGCCATTTTATGTTGTCATGGTAACCCGCTAGCGGCCATGTTGTGACGTCATCCCCATAGTGATACCTGATGTTAGTGTGCATGCGCAGCGCGTGTTGTTATGGTGATACGTGTTTCCGTCGGCCATTTGGTATACTGGAGGCCGCTATCTTGATTTCTATGGTAGCACGTGGTTGCTATGTTACCCCAAAGGCCTACAATACGTCAGGGGTATATTCGGATGATGTGTTCGATTGAATAGGAGTGAATCTGATTACCACAAACAACCCGACAAGTTTTCGAATTCTTTCAGAATTATTTGCTTCTAATAATAATACTTTATTTTTACGACATGAGCATTGTATACAAAATAAACATTTCTGAGTACAAAGTTTTAATAACAGAATTCTTTCTGCACATATCGTAGGGAGACGACATAGCCAGATTGGCTGTCTACGTGTCATCCCCCAAAGAAAAAACAAAACAAAACATATGTTCTTGCTTCAACACTGCGAATGGACTAAGGACCAGGAACACTGCTGCCCAGCGTCTGAGAATACTGCGGGTGATGTCGCTCACCCATAGACTTGGTGGTTCATCACGGTGGATTTATTTGAAGACGAGATAACCAGATATTATCCAATAGTCTAATAGTCCGATGAGCTACTGATCAAACTGACTAATCAACCAACTACTGAAACAGCCAACCATTCTTTGAATTTATTAATTTAGTTACCCATTTGGTTTTAATTTTTTATTCAATTATTTATTGTGTGTTTAAGTCCCCTTCGCCATGTCCTACGATTAATACTTATAAAGTCTTAGATGTGCGCTTACACCTATATTATCCGAGCGCTAATAAAATAACACCCGGGCAAAACCAACATTGTCGGAAGAGTGCGACTCCTCACTCCTGTTGAACTGAATTGTCCAATATTCTTCTCGAGTTTGCCTCGTTGATAAAGGTGATAGTTAATGTGAAAAGGTGCGAACTTATTCATAGAATTACGTGCTTTGTGCTACTTCAATTTTGTTCATACACAGCAGTCTGGGCAATACGGATTATTACATTGAGTACTGTCAGCATACGGAGACAAAAGTTTTATTGTTAGATTCTTTTTAAACTTGATTCTATTATTTAGATTTTGCAGATCCATGTCTAAATTGTTCCATATTTTAGGGAATGCAAATATCGGTAACTTATCTAAGCATTTTTTACGAGTTCTGTATACGCGCATTTGTCCCACTTGCCTCGTGTTCATACGAGATATATTTTCTAAAATACTAAAATAGTCATTAAATGACATTGGGAGATTGCCATGTTTCCAATCAAATATAAAAAGGCAAGTTTGTAATTTGAACAGGTCAGTAACTTTTAGAATCCTATCCTTTAGAAATAGTGGGTCAGTGTGCGAGTTATATTTTTTGTTATTTATAATTCGTATGGAACGTTTCTGCAATTTCAACAATTTATTAACTGCCCTCGAACTGCCCCATATATGAATGCCATATACCAGATGGCAGTGGACTATAGAATAATATAACGTTTTCAATGCCTGGTGTGGTAGTATTTTTTTTACCTTGTTCAAAGCATAATTTGCCCATCTTAACTTCGAACAAATTGTGGAAATGTGCGCTTGGTATGTTAGGTTTTCCTCAATACTTATGCCTAAAAATTTCAAAGATTTCTCATCTTGATTTGACCCTACTCGTACAATTTTCTGGTCATTAATGAAGATATCTGGATACTTGCACCTTCTCTTACTAGGAGTGGGATCGAAAAGAATATATTTGGTTTTACGTGCATTTAGAACTAGCTGATTTGCTGAGCACCATTCATATAAGTTTTTCAATTCATTATTAAATCTAGTGCCCAGGAGATCAACATTAGAGTCTGAATCATAGACTGTTGTATCATCTGCAAATGATAACAGATTTAGTGATGTTGAAGAACAAATATCATTAATATATAGAAGAAATAGTGTAGGTCCGAGTATAGAACCCTGAGGAACACCACACTTTATTTCCATTAGATCGGATTTTTGATCACCGTATTTAACATACTGAACCCTGTCCGACAGATAACTTTTGAACCAGTTGTTGCTGATGCCTCTAAAGCCATATTTATCTAGTTTGGTGAGCAGGATGTCGTGATTAATTGTATCAAATGCCTTAGAAAGATCCAGGAATATAGCCATTGTTTTATTATTACCTTCAGTATTATTTTCCCATCCTGTATGTTTCAGGAGTTGCATTATTGGGTGTATAGTAGAGTGATATTTTCTAAAACCATATTGGTGTTGGTATAACATGCCAAATTTATCAAGATAACTTGTGATTCTATTCGACATGAGTTTTTCTAATACTTTAGAAAAGACTGGTAGAACACTGATGGGCCTATAATTATTAAGTTTCTGGTCATCACCACTTTTAAAAATTGGAATTACCGTAGCAATTTTTATTCTATTTGGGACACTCCCATGTACGAACGAGTTGTTAATGATATGCGACAGCGGTACGGCCGTTATGTTAATTATTTTTTTAAGAAGGCTAGTCGTCATACCATCGCAATCATCACTATTTCATTAAACTTGTGACATTTATTACCTCTTGTGGTGAAGTTGGAGTTATAAAAAAATTATGTGGAGAATTATTTTTCATGTATTCAAGAAAATGTTTTTGAGGTTTCTTTATTTGTTCACTCGTGCGCTCTCCAATATGGACGAAAAAGCTATTGAACTCTTGAGCTATTTCAGCAGGCTCCCTTATTTCCTTACCATCCTCGCTTACAAAAGAGTAACGTAATCCAGTCACTCGTTTTGTTTTGTGAATGGCTTCATTTAAGACAGTCCATGTTTTCCGCAGATTGGTTTTATTTTCTAATAAGATATTTTTATAATACATAGCTTTAGTTTGTCTTTTTATTTTATTGAATATTCTACAATAATTTTTGTAATTTGCAATATTCTGTTCTGTAGGACATTTTAGTTTTTTGTTATAAAATTTGGATTTAGTGTGTGATGAGATTGATAGCCCTTTGGTCATCCATGGGTTTTGCTTGACTAATCCTTTTTTTAGTGGGATGCGTTTTATCGGAAAAGCATTTTCAAAGGCTGTGGAAATAATGGCTGAAAACGTGTCATAGGCTAAATTTGGACAGTCTGTCTCCAAGACGGTTGAAAAGTCTGTTTGAGACAAAATTGTTTTGAAGGTTGCTATGCTATCTGCATTTATCTTGCGCTTTTCGATGTATGACGTAAGTTCTTTAATCACGTTATGAGTTTCAACATAGAAAATTCCGAAGTGGTCAGAGACATCTGTAATGATTATGCCAGAAAAACAGTTGGATGATAAGTTATTTGTGAAGATATGATCAATTAGTGTGGCTGAGTGACTAGTTACTCTCGTTGGTTTGGTGATAAAAGGTAAAAAATCCTGGCTGAACATAATATCTATGTAGTTATCCGTATTAGTGTGTACTCCTGATTTCAGAAGATCAATGTTGAAATCTCCCATGCTATAGGATTTTTTATTTCCATGATTTATCATTTCCGTTAAGTCGGTTAGTTTTGACAGAAAGAAGTCAATATCTGCTTTCGGTGGTGTATTAGGTCTGTATATTGCTCCTACTAATTTAATGGATTTCTTTAGTTTAATTTCAATGAAAAGGGATTCGAAGACATGTGGAATGAACACAGAAAGGTCTTCTCGTATTTGGAAATCTATGTGGTCTTTAATGAAAATTCCAACACCACCACGACCATTATCTCCATCGGGTCTTGTATTCTTAATAAGGGGGTGGTACCCGTTTATTGTGTATGATGAGTTGGGGGGAATTTGGAATATCTCTGTTAGTCCTATCACATCAAAAGTATTACAAGAGCCCTGTACCTCGTACAATTGATCATGTAAAGAATCCCAGTGGGCTTTAAGACTCCGACAGTTTAAATGAAATATTGAAAATCTTTCCTAACCATTGTTAATTTTTGAGAAGACATCTTTTGGTGAGTAATATTTGCTTTCATTCTGAAATTCGAAGAGTGGGGAATCCTCACTAGCATTCGCGTTGTTTGTTCTCCGACTATATGTATACTTAAAATCATATTCTTCCTTACTCTGGATCTCGTCAATCGATACGTTACCCGCCATCGTTCCAGATAAAGCCACCAAGTCGTCCAGTGAACAAGTAATTCAATGAATATTCATCACGGATGGCACCTACCCGAGTGCCATCAGACGAAAGGTCGCAGGTAGTTTCTACTCGATATTTGAAGGTCCAATGCAGTGTTGTATGACTTGTTTTGGCGGAGAAACAACAGTAAAATAAAAATAATAATAATAAGAACGTATATACAATTTCCATTGTTTATAAGTGGTTGACCTTGTGGATGAGGGCGGGGAATAACCTGCAGTAGATATTCTATCAATGTGGGGTCACTCTCTTAGAAGACTGAGGATTCGAAAAATTAAAACCGAAATTTTTACCTCAACTGACTGTTCAAGTGGTTTTTGACAGAAAGAAGTTAATGTCTGCTTTCGGTGGTGAATTAGGTCTGTATATTACTCCCACAAAGTGGGAAATTCGAAGAGGTAGGTAGATATTTGTGTGGTTACCCCTCGGTGGAATGAGTGAGCTCATTCCACCGACGGGTCACAAGCTATGCCTCTGAGACAAAAGGTGAAAACATAATTTAATTTGAATGTCGATTTTTGAGAATAGGGCTGAGCGGTTCTGGCCGAGAATCACTTTCAGAAAATTAGATCTTCAGGTTTTTATATATTTCTTTTCCTGGTACTCCCGAGCAGATTCTAACAAAAAATATATTTGATTAACTAAAATCCCCATCTCCCGCTCACAAAAAACAGCCACGGACCACCAAACGGAAGGATCCCGGTGAGATCATTCCAATGAGGGGTCACAAGTTATGCTTCTGAGACAAAAGATCATAACATAATACAATTTGAATGTCTATTTTTAAGAATAAGACTGGGAAGTGGGAGTCTACACTTAGTCTATACTCTATATGGGGTCACAAGCTAGCTATGCTTTGGAAATAAATATTGAAAACAAAACAAAATATGAGTAACAATAGTTTATCTCTATGTGAGCTGGAAGCAGGTAGGGAATCTCGAACGGACTGCAGGAAACACTCGCAGAAAAAAAAAAAAAAAAAAAAAAAAAAATTCTTCAGTAAATTTTTAATAAGTATTCCAAATGGATATATTTACTGGAGAGGCAGCAGGAAGGAAATCTCGAAAGGACTGCAGGAAACACTCACAGAAAAAAAAGTTCTTTGGTAAATGTTTAATAAATATTCATCATGGATGGCAAGCAGGGATTCTCGAAAAGACAGCAACGGAAAACTAAATATCGCCATCTCCCGCCTCAAAAGCACAGCCCCCAACCACCCATCTGAACAAGCCCGGTGAGCTCATTCCAATGAGGGGTCAAAAGCTATGTCTCTGAGACAAAAGGTGAAAACATGATTTTGTTTGAATGTCGATTTTTGAGAATAAGGCTGAGTGGTTCTGGCTAAGAAATTCTTTCAGGAGATGAGATTTTCGGCTTCAGTTGACAATTCAGGTGTCTATTTTAACAACTGTGAATTTTCAAACAAGTTTTGAATTACTAAACGTCTTCATCTCCCGTCCCTGAAACACAGCCACCTACCACACGGATGGCAGGCGTGGAATCTCGAACGAACAGCAACGGATAACTACATATCCCCACCTCCTGCCTCAAGAACACAGCCCCCGACCACCCATCGGAACAATCCCGGTGATCTCATTCCAATGAGGGGTCCAAAGCTATGTCTCTGAGACAAAAGGTGAAAAACATGATTTTATTTGACTGTCGATTTTTGAGAATAGGGCTGAGTGGTTCTGGCCGAGAAATTATTTCAAGAGATGAGATTAGCGGGTTCAATTGACTATTCAGGTGTCTATTTTAACAACTATGAATTTTCAAACGAGTTTTGAATTACTAAAAGTCTTCATCTCCCGTCCCTGAAACACAGCCACCGACCACCCACCGGAACGAGCCAATGAGCCAATTCCAATGAGGGGTCATAGACAATGTCTAAGAGACAAGAGATGGAAATGGGGTTGATCGATTTTGGTGTTAAAAAATATTTACAGGAAATAAGATTTTCAGATTTTCCCAGCAAGTGGGAGTCTCCACTTTGTCTAGATGGGTCACTAGCTAACTATGCTTAGGAGACAAGTATTGAAAACAAAACGAAATTTTAGTAACGATCGTTTCTCTCTATGTGTGCTGGGGGCAGGTAAGGAATCTCGGACTGTAGGAAACACTCGCAGAAAAATATTTTCTTTAGTAAATTTTAAATAAATATTCGTCATGGATATATTTACTGGAGACAGGTAAATATATCCATGATGAACACTTGTCTCAAAAAAAAATTTTCTTTAGTAAATTTTAAATAAATATTCATCATGGATACATTTACTGGAGATAGGTAGGGAATCTCAAACGGACTGCAGGAAACATTCACAGAAAGAAAAATGAGGGGTCACAGACAATGTCTAAGAAACAAGAGATGGAAATAAGGTTGATCGATTTTGGTGTTAAAAAATATTTACAGGAAATAAGATTTTCAGATTTTCCCAGCAAGTGGGAGTCTCCACTTTGTCTAGATGGGTCACTAGCTAACTATGCTTAGGAGACTAGTATTGAAAACAAAACGAAATTTTAGTAACGATCGTTTCTCTCTATGTGTGCTGGGGCAGGTAAGGAATCTCGAGCGGACTGCAGAAAACACTCGCAGAAAAATATTTTCTTTAGTAAATTTTAAATAAATATTCGTCATGGATATATTTACTGGAGACAGGTAAATATATCCATGATGAACACTTGTCTCAAAAAAATTTTTCTTTAGTAAATTTTAAATAAATATTCATCATGGATACATTTACTGGAGATAGGTAGGGAATCTTAAACGGACTGCAGGAAACATTCACAGAAAGATAATTATCTTTAGTAAATTTTTAGTAAATATTCACGGATGGCAGGCGTGGAATCTCGAACGAACAGCAACGGATAACTAAATATCCCCACCTCCTGCCCCAAGAACACAGCCCCCGACCACCCATCGGAACAAGCCCGGCGAGCTCATTCCAATGAGGGCTCAAAAGTCGTGTCCCTGAGACAAAAGGTGAAAATATAATTTAATCTGAATATCGATTTTTGAGAATAGGGTTAGGCAGTTCTGGCTATGAAACTCTTTCAGAAAAAGAGATCTTAGGGTTCACTTGACTGTTCAGGTTTCTCTTTTAACAACTGAGAAATTTTCAATAGGGTTGGGCGATTCTGGCCGAGAATCTCTTTCAGAAAAAGAGATCTTCGAGTTCACTTGACTATTCAGGTTTCTCTTTTAACAACTGAGGATTTGAATTTTAAGATAGTACTTCGTCAATACAGAAGATATTCTACCAATGTGGGATCACTCTCTTGGAAGATTCTGGATTCGAAAAATTAAACCAAAATTTTACCTCAGTTGACTGTTCAGGTTTCTCTTTTAACGACTGAGAATTTTCAAACAAGTTTTGAATGACTAAAAGTCTTCATCTCCCGTCTCAGACACACAGCCACCGACCACCCACCCTCTGGAACGAGCCCAGTGAGCCAATTCCAATGAGGGGTCACAGACTAAGTCTATGGGACAAAAGATGGAAACACAATCAAGTTTAAATAGCGATTTCTGTGAATAAGGTTGATCGACTGGGTGAACTCAGTCCATCGAGTGGTCGCAAGCTATGCGTCTGAGACAAAAGGTGAAAAACATAATTTAATTTGAATGTCGATTTTTGAGAATAGGGCTGAGCGGTTCTAGCCAAGAAACACTTTCAGAAAATGAGATCTTCAGGTTTTTATATATTTCTTTTCCTGGTACTCCCGAGCAGATTTCCGGTGAGATCATTCCAATGAGGGATCAAAAGCTATGCTTCTGAGACAAAAGATCATAACATAATATAATTTGAATGTCTATTTTTAAGAATAAGACTGGGAAGTGGGAGTCTACACTTAGTCTATAGGGGTCACAAGCTAGCTATGCTTAGGAGACAAATATTGAAAACAAAACGAAATTTGAGTAACAATAGTTTCTCTCTATGTGAGCTGGAAGCAGGTAAGGAATCTCGAACGGACTGCAGGAAACACTCACAGAAGAAAAAAAAAAAAAAAAAAAAGAAAAAAAAAAAAAAAATTTTCTTCAGTAGATTTTTAATAAGTATTCGTCATGAATATATTTTCTGGATACAGGAAGGGAATCTCGAAAGGACTGCAGGAAACACTCACAAAAAAAAATAAAAAAATGTTCTTTGGTAAATGATTGGTAAATATTCATCATGGATGGCAGGCAGGGATTCTCAAAAGACAGCAACGGATAACTGAGTATCCCCATCTCCCGCCTCAAGAGCACAGCCCCCAACCACCCACAGGAACAAGCCCGGTGAGCTCATTCCAATGAGGGGTCAGAAGCTATGTCTCTGAACGGACCGTAGGAAACACTCGCAGAAAAAGTTTTCTTTAGTAAATTTTAAATAAATTTTAAATAAATATTCATCATGGATATATTTACTGGAGACAGGTAAACACATCCATGATGAATATTTATTTCCAAAAAATTTTTCTTTAGTAGATTTTAAATAAACATTCATCATGGATACATTTACTAGAGACAGGTAGGGAGTCTCAAATGCGGACTGCAGGAACCATTCACAGAAAAAAAAAATTATCTTTAGTAAATTTTTAATAAATATTCCTCACGGATGGCTGGTGTCGAATCTCGAACGAACAGCAACAGGTAACTAAATATCCCCACCTCCTGCCTCAAGAACACAGCCCCCGACCACCCATCGGAACAAGCCCGGCGAGCTCATTCCAATGAGGGCTCAAAAGCTGTGTACCCGAGATAAAAGGTGAAAGCATAATTTATTCTGAATGTCGATTTTTGAGAATAGGGTTGGGCGGTTCTGGCCGAGAAACTCTTTCAGAAAAAGAGATCTTAGGGTTCACTTGACTGTTCAGGTTTCTCTTTTAACAACTGAGAAATTTTCAATAGGGTTGGGCGGTTCAGGCCGAGAATCTCTTTCAGAAAAACAGATTTTCGGGTTCCCTTGACTATTCAGGTTTCTCTTTTAACAATTTAACTGAGAATTTGAATTTGAATTTTATAGATAGTACTTCGTCAGTACAGAAGATATTCATAAAGGAGATTTTTGTATAACTAAAAAGAATAACAAAAAAACGTTTTTGAATGACTGAATATCTTCATCTCCTGTCCCGAAGACACAGCCTCAGACCAGATACTGGAACGGGCCCGGTGAGCCCATTTCAATGTGCAGTCACAAGCTATTTCTCCGAGACAAAAAACGAAAACATAGTAGAGTTTGAATTTTAGAGATAGTATTGTTAAGTTTGCCTTCACCCTTGGATAAGGGGTTAACTAAGTTCATACCACTTATTGTGAACGAGATAGCTTAGGACTCCATTCCAATGTTTTGTTGCTCTGAAAGTTGCGACTGTTTTTCTAAAGTTGAGAAATCTGTGTCCAAGTCAATTGTCACAATCTTGTTGTTAATGAGTTTAGCAATTATTTTTCCGTTGTTGGACCAAACTTCCTTCACAAATGACTGTTTTTTTACCATGAGTAAAAGCCCCTGGTTTTTACTTGTCAAGTCTTCTCTAATCACAATTTTAGTACCCTTCAGGAGTTTTCGGCGTTTTATGATATCAATTTTGTCTCTGCGTTTATAAAAACGTACTATTATTGGCCTATCGTGCTGCTTGTGTCTGTTTATCTTTCCTATTCGGTGCGCCGTGTCGATGTCATCTTTCGAAAGTTTTGTGCCTAATTTTCTATTAATGGTATTGCACACCTTTTCAACACAGTCTTCCCATGATTCCTTTCCTGTGTCGCCTTCAATTCCCCATATTCTCACTGATGATTTCCTTGAATACTGTTCGTTACGGTTTGAGTGAACCAAGGCCTGAAATATTTCCTTTTCCTGGTACTCCTGAACAGACTTGGCCTTCGATTCCATATTTTGAAAAATGAATTTGTTTTTATCCCCTTCTTTTTTCATAGACTCTATTTGTAGCTTCATATCTTGATTTTCCTTTTTGAGATTTGATATAATTGATTCTAGAACTTCGCATTTATGTGATAACTTTTCATTCAGTTTTTCTAGCGAATCATTAATTTCCTCTTTAGTAACTAAATTGTCAATTTTTCTACTTATTGATTCTATCATGCTTTTAGATGGTAGAGTCTCGATTTTTTTCTCGAGAGCTTCAAGCCTCGTAAACATTGTCACCTCTATAGTATGAGGCATTTCGGATCCTTCTTCGTGAATTCCCACCACGTCTTCTCCGTCTTCTCCGTCAACCCTTGTTGAGGTTTGAGTTACGGTAGTTTTGGACCTTTTTGAAATATTTTTTGGAGATGGTTCCACAATGCTGACGTTCGAATCGCTTAAAGAAGATCCTGACTTTCGGGCCCTTTTTTTCTTTGATTTAGGAGGCATGTACTTTATAAAATGAAGCACCACAGTTCACACTATTCGCTCAAGGCTTCACTGATCAATCGAACTGTCCAATGACCAATCCTTCATTGTTCACCCTTGTTGAGTAGCAATCTCGCTGAAGTGAAAGCGATAAATCCGATCACTGATCACAAATCACAGTTCACTAAGTTTTCCCTAGTACAGCACATATCAAAACGAACAGTCGGTGTCATCTTATACCTCGCGTGTTGTGTTGTGTTTTTCTTTTTTCTCTTTCATCTATACAAATTAGTAAGTTTTTAATTGTTAGATTGTAGTTGCAATCATTGTCACTGCGTTTTACTGGAATAAACCACGTCTTCAGCGCTCACGATAGCAGGAAACCAAGAAACTGTTCCATGACAAAGCGAGTGCTCTTGTATCGAAAACTCGAAACAGCACCGACACGCCAACAGTACATTTACAGAAACATAAAGTTCAACAAAAACACTGAAAAACTTGAACACATTTTATGATAAACTCAAGGTACTTGTAACATCCTAACACTTTGAAGTCATCTGAGACCCGATAGAACCGCAAAAAAATAGAAATATACAAATTCTGCTCCGCCCTCAAAATCAACAGCTCACAGCTCACACCTCCGCCATATTATATGCTTCTATCTATCTATGCAATAGTGTTCGTCTACCTGGCCATGTTCTTTTGTCTTGTAGTATACTATTTAATCGAACACACCCTCCGAACACACCCCTCTCCTATTGCAGACATTTGGGTAACATAGCAACCACGTGCTACCATAGAACCCAAGATGACGGCCTCCAGTATACAAAATGGACAACGGAAACACGTATCACAAAAACACCACGCGCTGCGCATGCGCACTAACACCACGTATCACTATGGTGATGACGTCACAACATGGCCTCTCATGCGGGTTACCATGACAATACAGCATGGCGCCACTGGGTCACGCGACTATGACGTCACATGAGATCATCCAAATGAGATCATCCAACCTGGGGGTGAAAAGCCCGAGACATACTACTCATTTATTTATTTTTTGCTTGATTCTGGTAGGAGTCGCATGATTGATTCCATAAGTGACTCCAAGTACTAACCTTGTTAATCAGCATAAAATCTCATGTGATGTTAAGCAAATTTGTAAGAGTGAGTTGGACACAGAGTTTTATTTAGGTTTATTCAGCTGGTATATTTGTAAATTCTGCTTTACCCTGCTTTATCGTAGACAATGCGCGACATGCTGCTTCACAGTGATTGGTATCGGAAGATAATATAGCTCCAATAATATATACATAGTCTTCTCTGTATATATCATGGGACTATATTATCTCCCGGTACCAATTACTGTGTGCTGCTACCATCTATATTTTCACAATGCATATGTAGTACTCATCACTGTACCCGTGACTGAGGTTTTATTAGCATGCTGTTGTATAATATACTATTCAAAAAAGTAGGGGATATCTAAACTGATGTTGGTATTTTCGGAAGATGCGTGATTGGACGCATCAGTTTGTTGCCAAGTTTTGTGTGGATCATAAATGTCACCGGCCCACGAGAACTTCGTGTAGGTTTTTCGCACGAGCGCCGCGTTAATGTCTGTGGGGTACGTTTTGAAATTTTCATTTGTACTGGACGGGCTTTTTCGGAGGTCTCAACGTTCTTTTCTTGGTATAAACGTGTTCATCAATAGATTCTGGTCGAAACGTAACTTTTGAGATATGCGAAGACTGACACGTGACGAACGTTTACGTGCCGTTGGCATGTTGGAAGCTAGCAACAGACAGACTGCAGTGGCTCAAATTCTCAACGTTACTCAATCGGTGATTATGAGGTTGTGGTCACGCTACCGCCAGACAGACAAAGTTTTTTTTTATTATTAGGGTATAACGACATATTAACAGCCAGGATCCTATCATGTCGGTGACAGTTTTATGGGTGGAGGAAGTCGGAGTACCCAGAGAGAACCACCGAGCAACGACGAGCAGCTGTCAGCTTTCCAACATCGTAACTCTGAACTCTGCACCGCGGCACAGGCAGGTTAGATTGGTTGAAGACATGCGCACCATCGACGTTCAGTACGCCTTAGTACACAGCGTCATCGTGCCCGTGCTGAAATGGTCACCGATCCAACTACTAACCGCGCTCGACATCGCTTAACTTCGGTGATCTGACGAGAAGGGGTTACCGCGACGCCACCGCGCCCCCGACAGGCAATGTTGAAAACAGACATCGGTCAGGTCGTCCATGGGGGACAACTGCTAAACAAGATCGGTTTATCCGAACCACAGCATTACGTAACCGCCATCAAAGTGCCTCAGAAATTGGCCGGCAGCTGCACCGAGCGACAGATGTGCGCGTCAGTGGTCAGACTACCCGAAATCGCCCACACAGCTGGAATTTGTACGCTCGACGACCTCGAATATCTCCACGTTTGACTGAACATCATATCGCAGCAACGCGTAATTGGTGTGGAGCACGACAGCGCAGCGACAATCGTCGTCGGTGGAGCAACGTCATGTTTTCCGATGAATCGAGGTTCACTCTCGACTACCACGACAGGCGAAACAGAGTGTGGCGGCGGCGGCGGCGGAGCGCATGATACCACGTCGTAACCGGTCGGCAGCACGATCGTTTTGGTGGTGGATCGGTTATGGTGTGGGAAGGCATAACCATGACAAGCAGAGCAGCATTACATGTCATACAAGGGCGTATCACAAGGCAGTACTACCGTGACAACATGTTAGCAGCTCATGTGGTGCCATTTGCACACGACGTCACGGCCATCGATTCATTTTCCAAGATGACAATGCAAGAGAACACAGGGCCCGTGCCACTACAGAGTTCCTCCAGGAGCAGAACATCACCACACTGCCTCGGCCAGCACAAAGTCCAGACCTTTCGCCAACCGAGTACGTCTGTGATATGCTTGGCAGATGCCTGCGACAGCGCCAACAACCCCCTACCAATATCCAGGAACTCGCCGCTGCAATGCAGGAAGAATGGAATAACATCAGTCAAGCTTGGTGAGGAGTATGAGACGTCGGATCCGCGCTTGTCTGTCGAACCGAGGAGGATTTACAAGATATTGAGGTCTTGGACTGAATGTGGTAAGTTCTCTGACTGACTGTCCCTGTTTTCTACAGCTCAGTGCGTGGAATGTGTGCTTGTCAGGCTCCCAACTATCACTCAAATCGTTCACCAGATGTCACAGTGCAATGCCTTAACTGTCTTTTTGATGAAAATATAAATATATTTCTTGATATATCTCACTTTTATCAAATATCCCCTACCGTTTTTGAATAGTATATGACTTCAATTTAGTTCAGTCAGACGAACACATGACGCTGAAAACACATCGATGACCACGGCACAGCGGCATGGTAATAGGTATAGTCAATATTGTGCACAACACCTGTGCATTATATTCTAGTTTGAAAATGAGGTTTATTTCATGATGTGTTCAACACTTATTACACCTGTTTTTATCTGGTGCATTATAAAGCATTTTTCAAAAAAAATTGTCCGGCATATTTTCTACACTGAGAACCAGACACCCACCCTCCACCAACATGTATTATTTGTGACATTTGCACAGATTCACTCAGTTGGGTTCATATTTATTGAACCCAGCTGATTTGGGTTGATGTTAAACCCGACTGATTTTATAGTGTACTAGTAACAGAAGAGCAATGGATCGCGCCACAATGGGGTATCTAGTTGGAAATATGGGATGTGACATCATAGTCACGTCACCTAATTACATCATGTTTGGTTGTCATGATAGCTTGCGTGAGCGGCCATCCTGTGACGCCAGTCCCATAGTGAAACATGCGCAGCGTGTTGTTAGAGTGATACGTGTTTCCGTCGTCCATTTTGTATACTGGTGGCCGTCATCTTGGTTTTTATGGTAGCACGAGGTTGCTACTTGACCCAAAGGCCTACAGTAGGCCAGAGGTGTACTCTGAGTGTGCGTTCTGTTGTATAAGAGTAACTTTATTGGTTCATATTCCTGGAGAATCCTCGTTTTTCTGCGTATCCCAATCTATTCTATGGCTTATTCTTCTATTCCCTGACCTGATTTTTCTATATCTGATCCTATTCTGACTAGACTAGCAGTCTATCTAGTCTTAGCTTCTCTTGTACCTACCTCTGGGCCTGTTCTGATCTCTGTCCTAGTCTAAGTCTCCGATTCACCAGTGAGTTGCTTCATTTCTCGTAATCTGCATATATCCATACAGAGTTATCTCCCCTATGTATAACGAAGTCCTGTATGATGCCTAAGGCCAAGCAACAACCAAGCAGGGACAAATATTGCTGGAATGGCTCGACTCTTATCCAGCAAACAAGCCAAAGAGTAATTACTCGATCGAGTGACTTCTTTTACGGGTCCTATCCTCATCTGAGTATTTGACTACTAATTTTGTGGAACCTCTTTTTGAGAATCCCTTTTTGGAAAACGTCAATAGTCAGAGAATCCTCTTTTTCTCGTATGAGGCCTTGAGGTCCACGATGAAATACCTTATTGAGGTCTTATCTCAAACTTTTCATCAGGGTATTCAACGGCCACGTTCCATGGAATCCCTTCCTGTGGTCCGTCTGTGCCTATTGAATCCCTTTTTTGTTGTATGAGGCCCTGATGACATTGAGGAAATTTCTTGATGGGTCCTTACAACAAATGCCTCTTATCTTCCTCTGGGGTATTGAAGGATACCTATGATACGGTAATGTACTATTGGTGGATAACTAATAGGTGATAGTTGTGGTAGAAACTACAGGTTTCTACATCCGGGTACTTCACGATACATCCGGGTACTTCGGTGGGAAAGGTATAAAGTGGTACAATGTCAGTTTTGAGCTAGTGTCCTGGCCATTGTCGAGTGAAGACATGCGGAATTCACGGCTTTGTGGATATTGATCCAAGATGTTTTCCCAACCATACAATAGGGAGAGGCATGAATAAAATAACTGTCCAGAAAGAGATCCAAAAGTAGATCGAGAAGAAAAGTACCATTCACAGGGAGATACTGGAGACCTGATCCCACTTATAAAGAGAAATACAGAAGCCTTGGAGTTTTTGCGTGATACGAACAAAGAAGTGGCAGATGCCGTTCTAGAAGCAGCCTGTAAAGATTTGATTAATGTTTATGGAGATGTGCAGTCAGCATCATCGAAAGCAGGATACCACTGAATGCAATGAAATACAGTGACCTGTGAGAATACGATAGTGCATTGAAGCTGCTTACATACGATAGAATTTCTACCGATCTGAAAAGAAATCGGTTACGGAAATGTGATTTTTTTCTCATCGCTCATCACACCAGTTCTGTCGGAAGCTCTGGGGGAAGGTATGAAAAGGATGTACACGACACCGAATGCTCATTAGCTCCCCGACCGTCGTTGAGTGAAGACATGAAAGTCAATTGCACCAGGTATTGTAGAATAGCTTTTTCCAGATCAGACACCATGCACAGACACGAGGGTAACTGCCCAATGCGGCAATCGGAAAAAAACACAGAAGACTGGAACTGCAAGACTGAATAGAAATTCAGACACAATGCGATTTCTACCTCACACTGACCGATACGTAGCCAAGAACGTGAGCATAACAGCTAACGATGATTTGATAGAATGCATATGTGATTGTGCCAGGAACATTGGATTATAATGTGCCAATGACCAAATCCGACAGATCTCCTGTAATTCCATATACGCAAAAGGTTAGGAGAATAGCCTGTTTCGAAGAGAGCCACTTTTTCCGCCATGAGAGGATTTGATTCGACCCGATAGTGGACATTCGCGGGCCCTAGTTCAACAAAGCGCCATTCTCAGTCACTGCAACTGACTTCGGAGCTACTCATTTTGTTCTCCCATTTTTTATCAACAACATCAACAAGTTCATTGCTTGCGTCAAATACTTGGTTTTAGGTTTCCTACCACAGCCGTGCAACTATGACAAACACAAGCTGTACAATTACTTGTATCGCTACGTCAGCACTGTTACTGAAATCACGAATAGAATTCCATATGCAAAATAGATGTTCACAGACACAGAGATCGGCAGATACATAAAAAGAAATGAAGTGTGCGATATCACGATGACACTATCACCCCAAAGGCATCCGACTTTGTGTGTGGAACCGATAATTACAGCTGGGAGATTTTGATTTTTCACATTCGGATTCGGTTCGGTTTCAGGAACAATATCCTGTGTTGAGAACATAAAAGAAATAAAACACTTAGGTCTCCTTAATTTGGATGAAATCCCAAATAGTTTTTATAACACGCTTGTTCTATGTAGTCGCCATCTACAGTAACACTAAACCGTGCGGAAAATGAAAATCTGTTCCGCACATATATGCGGAACAGAAATCGTTGACGGACTATTTTTAAATATAAGCGGAATTTCACTGGAATTTTCTACAAATCGTGCAACGCATTAAAAATTTGAATCGCTAGCGACAGTTGAATATCGTCCCCTGTGTTCCAATGTGTTCTATGTGCCAGTGGACACATAGAACACATTGAAACTCAGGGGACCAAACAGTAACACGGCTTCTCCTCGCAACTTTGGTTGGCGATAAAATGTATTCTTTTTGTTGATAGTTGTCAAATGAATTGCTGAGTGTCCTTCTAATAATGGTTTTATAGACGCGAAGGCGTGTAATAAACACAGAACGACACGCGAGTGTGAATGGGTTAATTAATGTGGCACTTGGGCCATCGCGTAACAATAAAACAAGAGGCCTGCAGCCTCTCGTTCTATCCTTCCGCGCTGGCACTCGAGCCATATCAATTAACCCATTCACATACGCGTTTCGTTCTGTGTATGTACGACACCACTCACCACAAAAAGCCATGTCTGGAATTATCTCCACTGGGTTCAGTCTAACTTCCCTTTGATCAATCGTACGGGCTCTTCGGGATAAGTTCCTAAGCCCATTGAGTTAGAAAAAAGCCCAAATTACAGTGAAAAGTGAAATCAGTTGATATATAATCTATGTTGCGTTTTCATTGTCCCCTTATTGGCGAGTCCTCTTTTCTGGATAGACTGATTGACGAGTGTTCATAGGCGCCACCAGTGCTGTTCTCTCACAGTAAAATAGTTGAATCAGTTTGCCTAAACAAAGCAAAAGCGTTCAGCCCATTTTTGCTGGGTCCTACGGTTAGATTTTTCCGGTTTGACTTAAAAACCCAAACCGAACCGGAAAACCCCCAACCCGCCCATTCTCTACCGATAATATGCCCAAGTGCTAATACCTACCATTGGGCTATGTGTTATACTACTCTTTTAAAACGACGATCTAAGTTCCATTAATTTCCGCAAACTTGAATGTACTTTGCCGAAATAGACTAGCTGCAGGGTTTTGGAAAATTATGGCGTTACAGGGGGAGGAGTAGGCATGTACATTAAAGAGGATTTAAAACCATCACTGATCACAGACCTGGAAAACATCAGCACCCCGGCTGAGGTATCGAAAGAAATTGGATGGGTAAGGATCAGTCTGAAAAAGAAAAGTATCGCCCTTGGGGTTGTGTATTGTGCGGTGGAGGGAAGCAAACCCGAATGGAATGATTCGATATACTCAAAACTAAGGTCCAATATCACCGAATTACAAAACAAGGGGCTCGGTATAATTCTGATGGGTGACTTTAATGGCCACATAGGTAATGATGAAGAAGGCATAGAGGGTGGGGACAATAAAGTCAACAGGAATGGAAGGAAGCTGTTGAACTTCACAAACGAGCTCGGTCTGAAGATTCTGAACAGGGACGCGAGGTGTAAGGGGAAATGGACCTGGGAGAGGAACGACAGAAAATCAATAATCGACTACATCCTTACAGATATTAATTTATGGAGGGAGGTGATAGGGGTAGAAGTGGATGATGAGGGTAAAATGGAGGTGGATAGTGATCACAACTTGATTACAGTGACGATCAGGGCCAAAACTCTAGTAAAAAGCAAAGGAAGCTCTAAGGAGATTTGGGAACTCAATAAAGATGCTGACTGGGCGAAGTTCAATGAAAAACTGAAACCAAAGCTTGCAACCGTACCCAAGAGGTGCAGTGTCCAGAAGATGGCCGACGCCATACTTGCGAGCCTGGTGGAGGCAGGAAAGGAAAGTGTAGGAAAGGTCAGGGTGCCAACACGGGAACTTGGGTGCAGAGTGAATGAAGAACTGAAAAGGGCCATAAAGGGACGAAAGGCTAAATGTGCAGCATACAGGAGAAGTAAAAAACTTAAGGGGGCGGAAAGCAACGAGGCCACAGTAGCAAAGGAAGAATACCACCAAGCACGAAATAAAGTAAATAAGATTAAAGACGATAATCTGAGAGTACGAAATAGCAGTCTTATAAGGACGATAAGAACGACAGGGAGGGGGGGGGGGGGTCAAGTTCGAACGTATTTTGGAAATGGGTGAATAAACGTAACAAAGGAAGTAACCCACAGGGTATTAAAGTAGATGGCAGAGTTACAGACGAGCAAGATCAAGTCGCATCAGAACTAGTCAAGCACTGGGAAAAGGTAAACGATAAGCGATGGGGCATGGGGAGCCCACCTGAGTGTCCGAATCAGATCGAGGAAAACCTATCGAACATCGTGTGCAGCGAAATTAAAACGGAGGAGGTGCGAAAGGTGATATCAAAATTAAGGGATGGAAAAGCGGGAGGAGTAGATGAAATTCCTTTATCAAAAAAGGGGGAGAGGAACTCGTGGAAAGCCTAACTGCCCTATTCAATCTAGCAATAGAAAATCAAGAGGTCCCAAAGGAGTGGAGAGAGAGCAAAGTAACATTTATTCACAAAAAGGGTGAAAAAGACGTTTTGGATAACTATCGAGGGATCTCTGTCAGTAGCAACATTGGAAAGGTTTTCTGTAAAGTCCTTTATGGGAGACTAGAGGAGGTGATTGAAGAGAAGAGAAGAGTTTTTTGGGAGAAATCCAGAATGGCTTCAGGAAGGGAAGGAGAGTAACCGACCATCTTTTCACGCTATCCCAAATGATAGAATCCGCGAAAGCAAAAAGAAAAAGATGTTTATGGCCTTTTTGGATGTCAAAAAGGCATACGATAGAGTATGGAGGGAGGGTATGTGGCGCAAGCTGGAGGCTCTGGGCTTAGGAGGCGAGTTTGTTGGAATTATGAAAGCATTATATAAAGATGTACAAAGTGAACTTAGCCTGGGAAACATTACAACGAAACATGTGCCTATGGAGATAGGCCTAAAACAGGGGTGTATCCTCTCGCCAATCTTGTTTGCATTGTACATCAAAGGTTTAGGAGATGAACTCCTGCGTAGCGACGAGGGGGTAGCAGTTGGGGACTTGAAGATCCCAGGGCTATTTTTGCAGACGATATGGTTCTAGTGTCAGAAAGCGAAGAGGGGCTAACGAAAATGCTGGGAATTGTTGGGAATCATGGGAGCAAATGGAGACTCGAACTTATTGAAAGCAAGAGCAAAGTTATACCTGTGGGCCGCAAAGTGGACCCCACTCGAAGGTGGAGAGTGGGTGAGTTCTGCATTCCGGAAGGGAGCAGCAAACTTCTCAGTGTAGGAGAGACAGGTGATTACGAGTATTTTGGGGTATATATAAACATTACAGGAAGAGGCATCTACCGAAACCACACAAATAAATTGATTCTGAAGGGGAAGCGTATCCTTAACCAAATGAAACTTATAGGGAGAAACAGTTTCGATAAGGTTTTCGTGGGGAAAACCATTTGGGAAATGGTGGGGCTGCCAAGTATAACATACGGTACGGAAGTGGTACCCCTAAACCAGACGGCCGTAAAGAGCTTGGAAATCTTGCAGAACGATGCAGGCCGATGGATAACGGGGTCGAGTAATGCCGCAGCGCTAGAAGCAATCAGGGGTGAGCTTGGGTGGATGAGGATCAAGGACAGGATAGACCTGTTGAAACTCGGTTATCTTAATTATTTGGCGAATCTCCCCGTCAGCCGATGGTGTAAAGTAATGTTCCTGAGAATTTTCAACTCAAATATCAAAACTGGATGGATGGTCCAAGTGAGGGAGCTAGTAGAGAACTACTCATTGGAGATCTCGGACCTGGACGTTGGGGCAAACCAGGGTAAAAAAATCGTCAAAGAAAGGGTCATGGGGGATTGTAACCGTAATTGGCGAGAAGGGATCAAATCAAAGAGGTCTTTGGGTGGCCTGCGTGGTAAAGAGAGGCCAGGTTTTGAAGAGTACCTTGATGGCACCTTTGGGGGTCACTGGTGTTCAAGCTGAGGTCGCGATCCCTGGAGCTGAGGGGAAAATTGGGAAAGACGGTGAAAGGGAGTGCCAGATGTGTAACTTGGGCATGGTGGAGACCCTGGAACACTTTCTTCTAGAATGCCCAAAGTATCAGTCTAAAAGAATGATATTCACTGGGAGTATAATGGAGAAGTGGGATGGGAGAATGAAGGACATGTGGTTAGGGGGAGACTCAAAGGAGAGGGTTAATATGCTAATCGGAGAGATTGGGAAGAATGGGGCAAGGGATGTCATCAAGCAGTTCGTCTCCGAATGTTGGGAGGAGAGGAGAAGCGTGGGGACAGGGAGGCAGTTGGGAGTTCAAGGGTAAATAAGGCCTTCTCGTCCGAGAACCGCGACAAATCAGCGGCTGGCCAAAGTGTTATTATATTATTAGACTTGTAACATGGGCCATTCTGGCGTAATTACGCCATAATGGTCCAGTTTAACCCTTTACCTAACGAATCGCCCTCAGCCGCCCGCGTAATATGCAAATTCAGCAGTTGAAAAAATATTATTTTTCAAAAAAATTCAACAAAACCATATCATGTGACCCCTCGTTGGAACGAGCTCGTTCCAACGAGGGGTCACATGATATGGTTTTGTTGAAAAATTTAAAAAATGTTATTTAAAATAATAAATTTTGATATCGTCTGCGTTGGGGAAAGGTTTAAAAGTCTTGAGCGTCGTAATTTCACTAAACTCGGTAGCAAATCTATTACGCGAAATTACAGTTTGAATATTTTATTTAGTATTTCATCTAGTATTTCATCTAGCATACGAACGTTAATGTAAAATGTCTTTTCCGCCATAGTCCCCAAACTCCGTAGAAAGACCCCGGTAAAGCGCAGCCAACATTCAGTAGAACGGCTTTTATATCATTTGCTGTACTTCTCTTCATTTCACTCTACTCTCTGTAGGTTCTGAAAGCCTAAAAAGTGAACACGTGACCCAGTGTATTTGACACCCAAGACTGTGAGTAGGATTAAATCGGGATGATCGGCTGATTGGTTCAATATCTGTTGGCTTTAAAGCTATTAATTAAATTTTTATTTGTCTACTTTAGAAAGGATTAATACATTTTTTTGTTACTTTATGCCGGAATGTGTGAGAATCCCTAAAAACACGAGTCACGAAAAAGTATCACGGTCATTCAGTGCGACACCATATGCTGGTAAGGCAAATTAATAATTTGAATCTCCATTTCATGTTGGACCATATTTTTTTCTCCAAATTATTTGTTTTCAAGAGATATTGTACTTATTGGGTGTGTAGTTAATTTAAGTCAAAACACCTTAGTGTAGTGTGCAGAGCGTATAAGGTTAGTACGGTTGTCAATGTGATTCTTTTAGACTTTCATCACCCGTAAAATGCATTGTTGCAGTACAACACAAAGTGTCTTTATAATTGATATAGGTGACTCTATAATTTTATGGCGTCTGCCTGGCGTCTTTTTGTCATTGCGTCTTTTGAGAATTATAACGGGCGACACGTCCTTTGGAATGTACCTTTATACACGACTGGGATGTTTCCAACTCTTAAGGAAAGTACATTTTTAAACGACTGCGATGACAATAACCAGTGCTCAAAATAACTTTTGTTCTTTGCGTAGCAAAATGCTACAAATTTCCAAAAAATGAATAGCATTTTGTAAAAATTACATAGCTATTTTTGTTTTTAGAGTTATGTTATGCTGTTTTGTATTGAATTCTTCTAAGTAGATAGAATAGTTTCCACCCATTTCTGGGCATTTCTAAATGATCTGCAACACATGAAACATTTACTGTGATGTGCTGCATACAGGAGAAGTAGAAAACTTAAGGGGGCGGAAAGCAATGAAGCCACAGTTGCTAAGGAAGAATACCACCAGGCACGAAATAAAGTAAATAAGATTAAAGACGATAATCGGAGAGTACGAAATAGCAGTCTTATTAGGACGATAAGAACAACAGGGGGGTCGAGTTCGAACGTATTTTGGAAATGGGTGAATAAACGTAACAAAGGAAGTAACCCACAGAGTATTAAAGTAGATTGCAGAGTTACAGACGAGCAAGATCAAGTCGCATCAGAACTAGTCAAGCACTGGGAAAAGGTAAACGATAAGCGATGGGGCATGGGGAGCCCACCAGAGTGTACGAATCAGGTTGAGAAAAACCTATCGAGCTTCGTGTGCAGCGAAATTAAAACGGAGGAGGTGCGAAAGGTGATATCAAAATTAAGGGATGGAAAAGCGGGAGGAGTGGATGAAATTCCTAACGAGTTTATCAAAAAGGGGTGAGAGGAACTCGTGGAAAGCCTAACTGCACTATTCAATCTAGCCATATAAAATCAAGAGGTCCCAAAGGGGTGGAGAGAAAGTAAAGTGACATTTATTCACAAAAAGGGGGAAAAAGACGTTTTGGATAACTATCGAGGGATCTCTGTCAGTAGCAACATTGGAAAGGTTTTCTGTAAAGTCCTGTATGGGAGACTAGAGGAGGTGATTGAAGAGAAGGGTTTTTTGGGAGAAATCCGGAATGGCTTCAGGAAGGGAAGGAGAGTTACTGACCATCTTTTCACACTATCCCAAATGATAGAATCCGCGAAAGCAAAAAAGAAAAAGATGTTTATGGCCTTTTTGGATATCAAAAAGGCATACGATAGAGTATGGAGGGAAGGTATGCAGCGCAAGCTGGAGGCTATGGGCTTAGGAGGCGAGTTTGTTGGAGTTATGAAAGCATTATATAAAGATGTACAGAGTGAACTTAGCCTGGGAAACATTACAACGAAACGTGTGCCTATGGAGATAGGCCTAAAACAGGGGTGTATCATTTCGCCGATCCTGTTTGCATTGTACATCAAAGGTTTAGGAGATGAACTCCTGCGTAGCGAGGAGGGGGTAGCAGTTGGGGACTTGAAGATCCCAGGGCTATTTTTTGCAGACGATATGATTCTAGTGTCAGAAAGAGAAGAGGGGCTAACGAAAATGCTGGGAATTGTTGGGAAATATGGGAGAAACAGTTTCAATAATGTTTTCGTGGGGAAAACCATTTGGGAAATGGTGGGGCTGCCAAGTATAACATACGGTACGGAAGTGGTACCCCTAAACAAGACGGCCGTAAAGAGCTTGGAAACCCTGCAGAACGATGCAGGCCGATGGATAACGGGGTCGAGTAATGCCGCAGCGCTAGAAGCAATCATGAGTGAGCTTGGATGGATGAGGATCAAGGACAGGATAGACCTGTTGAAGCTCGGTTATCTTAATTATTTGGTAAATCTCCCCGACAGCCGATGGTGTAAAGTAATGTTCCTGAGAATTTCCAACTCAAATATCAAAACGGGGTGGATAGTCCAAGTGAGGGAGCTAGTAGAGAACTACTCATTGGAGATCTCGGACCTGGACGTTGGGGCAAACCAGGGTAAAAAAAAAAATCGACAGAGAAAGAGTCATGGAGGATTGTAACCGTAATTGGCGAGAGGGGGTCAAATCAAAGAGGTCTTTGGGTGGCCTGCGTGATAAAGAGAAGCCAGGTTTTGAAGAGTACCTTGATGGCACCTTTGGGGGGGGGGGGGGTCACTGTTGTTCAAGCTGAGGTCCCGATCCCTGGCGCTGAGGGGAAAAATTGGGAAAGACGGTGAAAGGAAGTGCCAGATGTGTAACTTGGACATGGTGGAGACCCTGGAACACTTTCTTCTAGAATGCCCAAAGTATCAGTCTAAAAGAATGAGATTCACTGGGAGTATAATGGCGAAGTGGGATGGGAGAATGAAGGACAAGTGGTTAGGGGGCGACTCAAAGGAGAGGGTTAATCTACTAATCGAAGAGATTGGGAAGAATGGGGCAAGGGATGTCATCAAGCAGTTCGTCTCCGAGTGTTGGGAGGAGAGAAGAAGCGCGGGAATAGGGAGGCAGTTGGTAGAACATGGGTAACCAAGGCCTTCTCATACGAGAACCGCGACAAATCAGCGGCCGGCCGAAGTGTTATTATTACTATGTTTTTATTAACTGAACTGCCTTTAAGGGTTGCATGGACTTGGATATTCTTAAATAGCGTCTTGGTTGTTCAATAGAGTTCTCAAAATGGAAGTTGGGATTTTTAATTTGATGGGCTTGAAGTTATTTTTAATGTACATTTTATACAAAATGTTTTAAAAACAGGAAGAATTTAAACCAATAGAATTCATCTTACATATGAAGTTGCTAACGATGCTTGACGGAGAGTTAATCTGAGTTACGCTTGGGATGTTCCACAAGCAGAGGTAAAGCATCGGTGAATTAGTTTTCAAATTTTCATTTACATTTTGCGATACAAGATAATCAACTGCAGCCTAATAGGCTGCAGTTGATTATCTTGTATCGCAAAATGCTATTCATAATTGAACATTGTGTAGCTTTTTGCAAGTTTTGCATAGCAAAAAGCGACGCGACACCACTTATTTTGAGCCCTGACAATAACGCTCTGGAAGGTACCTTTTCAATGGGGTTATTAGTTTTTTCAGTCGTTTTAAAAACACTATAAGTAGGGTGACGGTTGGGGTTGGTCATAAAACAATTACAGGATTGTATGCTGGGGTTGGCGAGTTGTCCGAGAAGGCCAAAACACTTTTTTGTCACCACCATTTTTTTACTGAAGAGTTTTAAAGCCCATATTTCAGCAAATACCACATCTATACCGGCTTGAAAGGTATGCCAAAGTATAGTCGCCGAGGACTGGTCGTATTCCACGCATGGGCAGTGATGTCCAGGCATGTCTTTACCAGGTATTAAAAATCCTCATCAACAAAATTTCTAACTCATTAAATTTTTGATGATTATTCCTATACTTAGTGTTTGGAATCTAAAATTATTGCGTGCGTGGAAATACTGCCCCATCCGTGGAAAGTGATCAGTCCACGGTGGTCGTGCTATACAAAGACAACCTATTTATGGTGCTAGGGCCATCGATGGGCTTCACGGACTTGTTCAGGAGTCATGTTGAAGAGTTGTAACTTCACAGTCCATCTGTTCGATGCCTTTTGGTACCGAAAAGAGCAAGTAAACTCAAAATCATTTATTTTTAGCTCTCCTGACTGGAAGTTAGTGGGAGCTCTGGCGTCCGGCTCTCATCGTCCTTTAACTTTTGAAATTTGTCTTCTTCTTCAAAACTACTGGGTAAAATTCAAACATATATGGCACAGATCATTTTTGCAGTACACACTTTCTACTTTGGTCAAAAGAAGCTGCTACCATCTTTGGGATGGGGTTAATGCCCCAAAAGCCTAAAAATCTTCGTCTCATGAACCACCAGAGAGAGAGAATGCCTTGGTATAGAACTTCCTTTGATGGGGAAGATTAAAATTTGTTCAAGGGAAGTTTGTAGGCGAATATTTTGGCTCTCGGGGGGAGCATGCCCATTTTAGGCTCCATCCAAAATTTCTGTCTCAAGAACCGATGGGCTGATGCCAACCAAATGCTGCATGCTGTTTAATTAGGTAATATGTACTTCATTGGTGCCCGAAACGATATTTTCGCAGCCCCTTCCGAACCCCGGGAGCTATATATCTAAAACAAAGTTCAAACGCTTGTATTTCAAAGACTGCACGGACCTGAATTTTAACACTGTTGGCAGTGAAAAAATGTGGAGCCAGCATCCTTCTTGTGCTCATTCAACTGAGTATTCTTCAGAACCTTTGGGCCAAATCTAAACAAATTTAAAGTATTTGGTGGATTACACTCTTCATATTGTTTTCCCTAAAAGTTGCTATTCCCGTTGGACTGAGGTTAATGTCCAAAATGCCAAAAATCTTTAAAAATCTTTTTTTTTATGAACTACCACAGAGGATGCTTTGACATTTGGTATGGAACTTCCTGTGGTGATGGAGATTAAAATTTGTTCAAAGTAAGTTGGTCGGCCAATGTTTGGGCTCTCTGGGGTAGCATGCCCATTTTGGGACCCACCCCAAAATTTCTATTTCGTGAGCCGATGGGTTGATCTGAACCAAATTTGGCATGTAGTATAACTGGGAGCTAACTACTTGCTTTATCTCCGATTTTTGTTTGTTGCCACATGGTACCCCAGGAGCTAAAAATAGAAAAAAATCAAAACGTCCATGTTTAAAAAAATGCAAAGACAAGAATATTGTTTGTTGGTATAAAACTTCCTTTGGACTCGTGGAATCAGATGGACTAAAAATGCTATCGATTTTGTCATGGGGTTCCGTATGGGGATGTCCATTTTAACACAGTTGGCAATAGGAAAATGCCGAGTCATTATCTTTCTTGAGCTCCATCAACTGAGTAGTCTTCTTCGGAGCCTTTGGGTCAAGTCTAAACTGATTTGGTACAAAGCATCTTGGTGGCGTTTACTCTTCTGATTCCCCCCCCCCACCCCCAACGTTACTATGCAGCTTGGGGTGGGGTTAATGCATAATAAGGGGGCGCGGTAGCTCAGTAAGTAGAGATGCAGGCTGCAAGCCGAGAGGTCCTCGGTTCAAATCCCACCTGCGTCAACCGCGTCAACCGCGTTGTGTCCTTGGGCAAGACACTTCACCCCCATTGCCCACGTGGTGGCACGGTGACGTTGTGTACTAAGGTGTACTGCACGTCGATGGTGCACTGTCTCCAACCAATGCTAAACCTGCTTTTGCGGAGTTAGTATGTTGGGGAGCTGACAGTTACTCGCCGTTGCTCGATGCTTCTCTCCGGGTACTCCGGTTTCCTCCACCCGCAAAACTGTCGAGGTCACGATTAGTCATTGTGCAGAAATATTTGATCTTAAACACCAATAAAAAAATAAATGCACAATAGGTCTAAAATGCTTTAAAAATTATCTTCTCACAAACCACTCGCAATAATACTTAGACTTCTGGTAAGGAACTTACTTTAATGATGCAGATTCCAGTTATTCAAGCGCACTCAGTAGGTCAATATTTGCTCTCCTTGCGGGAGAAAGTCCATTTTGGGCTCCACTCAAAATGTCTATTTCCAGAACGACATTTATCATGTAGTATAAATGGGTCATAAGTATATGATTTATACCCGAAATTTTTTTTTGGCGTCGGGAAGAGAAAACGACAGAAGTAAAAAAAAAAACAAAAACAAAAATCGTACCGACACTTTTTGGAGACTTCACAGTGCAGAGCTTTGTTTTTGACTGAGACTCTTTCCTAGGACCAGCAGAAACGAATGGCCGTAAAATTGTTTTGGTATTATCGTGGCAAATCAAGAAAGTGCTCTTGCTCCCCATCTTTACTGGCACACTCATCTCCTTTGACAACTTGAGCCAGGTGAGCGTTGTCCGCAGTAGTATAGCACGTATGAATGGTGCCCCATTACACGGACTTTTGGGGGTGCAACTAGTGTTAAATTCCCATAGGAGCCAAACTTTTGGGGGTGCAACTTTGGAGGTGCAAATTGTCGGCACCATACATCTAGTTCTGACAAGTGGTGTAGGTTCTGTATATATAGTATACTGTGGCATGTATAGTGATATATGTACGCATGGGGCTATAGGTATATATTATGGGTACGTGGTGGAAAGGTGATGGGAAAATTGGGTTTTCTTGAAAGTTTTTCCCGCGAAACGGTTGACGTTGCTATTGACGTCGTGACGTCATGATGCGCACGCGGCGTCATAGAGAATTGACCACTTTTATTGTCCAGTATACAATCTGACATAACGTAATTCGGGTCAGGGGGTGGCTGAATTTTGATAGGAGAAATCTCATAGTAGCGGTATATTCTCCTGTACCCCCCACCCCCGAAAGCCATTGGTACTAGTAATCGACTTAATGCTTTATGTCATCTCATGATTAGTATAGATAGTATGTAATGCGGTGGCGGGCGTTATTGTGTGGTGGGTGGGAATACATGGTCGCCTAATGTGGAAGTATAGTACGCGTGGTATATCCCTTTCAGGTCCCAATTTAGCCCTCAGTACTATTAATCCACCTTATGCTTCATATTATCCTATGTCTGCTATAGCTACGTCAAGCAGTAGGGTGGGTGGGTGGTAGTGTGGTATTACGAGATAGTCATTGGTGGTTTAGATTGGCAGTACAGGGTGAATGGTATGTTGGGTTATCACCCCCTTAGTACTATTAACCTACCGAATCATTTATAGTAGCTAATGGCTGGTATTGGTAGTATGGAATTCCAGACCAGGCGGTATTATACAAGGTTGTTTCGAACAGTAGTAAAGGATTAACGGCCTGTTGGTCTGTTATCCACTAAGTTCTAACCTATTAACTCGTTTCGGGACGGGGTGGGTGGGGGTGATATTGGTAGTACGAAATACGGACTACTATGGAAATGAGGTTAGCCATTGTGGTGGTTTGGCAATTAAGGCCAGATTCGGAGGGGGTGGGGGGTGCTGGTTCGGGGATTAGTGGGGACTTTCGGAGACCGAACAAAGAGCCGATTTATGGACTATTGGGGGCGCTGATGTTGCACTTGTGTAGTTTGGCTCCTGAATCCCAGAAAGGCCTTTAGGCCTCTGACTTCCAAGCTCCTACACAACCTATTTATGGCTCCTATGTGGCTCCTATTTCTATAAGCGTCATATACAATAGATGACAGAAGGCCTTTCAACATTCAATACATTTTATTCTTTCCAACATAATAATATTACAATATACATTCATTTGACAAAACACGATTTAATTGCAGTTTTCAAATATACACAACTAATGAATGACATGTAACGCAGAAAAATGAATTTTTCACATCAAGATTGCAGTGACAAAACAGCTGATGGTCAGAGTACATTACTGTCAAAATATCCAGTGGTTTGGTCGATGTTCCATCTTCTTGAACTTTTCTGTTCGGGTAAAAATATGGCAGTCCATCCTTGATCTGGCTGAAAGTGTACATGTGATTACTGTTCACTACAAATCCACGGTTTACTCCTGTTCCACTCTGTTGCGTTTTCAACACATACATATATTTGTTCTTCGTCAGGTCGTTTTGGCGTTTATTTATTCCTTTGGAACTAAACTTGCTACTCGGGCCGAAACAGTAGTAGGTTTTGCTACAGAGACCCACAATTCCATCTCCGCTCCATTCAACCTTGAAAAGGCCAGGTGTTCTTTTATCGAATGCTTTCCGGTCGCTGCAACCTGGCCCCTTCGGTGACCATATATCTCCTCTAATCTTGGTTTGAACAAAGTCTTCTCAGTGCTCACCGCATGATTCTGACGGTAACCATTGATGACACTCTCTATAAAACTGTTCTTTCTTTTCCGCTTTTATTACTTCTTCCAGAGATGATTTGGAAAATGAGATGTATCCAGAATCTGTATCCATGAGGCAGTACTGAAAATCACGACTATCCACGAAGGTATCAATAAAATCATAGTAAAACTGCAACATCTTAATCTTTGCGTATTGGTACACGAAGAATCCGATATGAAGTGGTAAGTTCAGCTTGATGCGGTTCTTATTCATTTCCAACTCGTATACTGTTTCGCTCAAAGGGTTCATTTGTCGGAAGTGCACGTTGTTTATTAAGCGAGAAGCTTCGTCTTCATTACAGTAAATAATATTTCTGTGTTTTTCTTTGTTGGTTACTGTCTTTCCGTACCCGCTATTCCCAAGGAGTTTCATTGTGTCAGCAACTATTGCCTTATCTGGATTCCGATCACCGTCTCTTCTGGCCTGTGATACCTCTTCTCCAAATTTCTTGGAGCACGCTTTTGGTTCGTATTGTACGACTTGGTAAATTTGTGTCACCACGAGGCCGTGATCAAGGTACCATTTCAGGAGTGGCGTTGCAAGCAATATCCTCTTCGCATGGTAACTCCCGATCAAACTTCTCGGCTGGCGCATGACGTGGTTTTTCTCTGCAAACTTTTGTGATCTCCGATGTCGTCTGCACTGATGGCGGTATTTTTAAAGATGGGTGTCATTTCTTCAAAGTGATGTCTGATGTGGTCTGGAACATGAATGTCACAGTCAAGTAACCCGAACAGATTTCCCGAACTCACATGCTGCGTTACTTCACTCTCGTTCATTGTCCATGTTAAAGTGTTGCTCCCAAGTTTCTCTAGATAACGTTTTACTGCAGGATCCTTTCTCATTTTCAACCACTGACATTCCCAAATTTCAACAAGTTTGTACCCTTGATCAGCAATGTATTTGACGTCCTTGATAGTCTCTTTGTGAAAATCTTCCATTTGTTTTTCTCGAACATTGTTGAACAGAATTGCTTCTCCATTTCTTTTGGTGTTTAGTCGACAATTGTGGCCATGCCAGAAGCAGCCGTGAAATTGGTACACAGTCTGCGTTTCTTTGCACCAGCCGTCTACGGGCAAATGTCTCCTTCCAATCTTTTTCTCTTCTCCATTGAACTAATGCCGACTTTCAAGACTGTCTCTTCTGGAGATATAGTTTAACCACTGCTGCGCCAATCTGCCATATTTGTTAGAATAGTCCGGTTTGAAGTCATGTTCTTTACGTCTTCTTATATACATCCCAGTTGGCATCTCTTGCATTAAACACCACAAGTAAAGAGCGTTGGCGTCATAACCAACTACACTCCCACACGTTTTAGCTTCCTCTCCATACTGATAAGATCTAATTTTTGTTAGTCCTGTTTCTTGATGACGGTCAAAAATTATCGAAGGACCTCCCACGATGTTGTCTTTTACCGGGTGATGTAAATCTTTATTCTTCTCGTTGAAAATGGTAAAATGGGTTTCATTGTCGATCGTGTTGAACAAATACTTCAATGTCAGTCCGGGTACACTTATTCAATCTTTCATCATATCAATCCCGCGCTCTTTGTAGAAGGCAAATTGTTTCTCTAGTGCTTCTAGGAATGGTTGGACATCACGATTGTTGTACCAGATGAGAAAATCGCGAAAGGTGTTCATCTCGTGGTCTTTCCATACTTTCTAACAGTAGATGTATTCTTCTTTAGATATATTTTCTCCTTTGAGCGAACTGTAGAATGTATCGTAGCCCGGCAAGTGGTCTTGTTCCAGTTTCTTCAAATCATCAATCCACTCGTATGGCAGGTAACCTTTCGACACTGAACATCCAAATGCTCTGAGAAATTTATCATACGAAAATCCAGGTGCCAGATAATTCACAATGTCGAGGAATTTGAACTGTTCTGTTTTAATGCACAAGAAATTGTTGTTTCTCTTCACAGTGAATCCAATATCCTGTTTCGTTTTCAAGAAAGTAAGTAGCTCGCACTTCACAACATTGAAATCATACTTTCCAGAGTTGAATCCAACAACCGGCATTTCTTTCAGATAAGCAACAAACTGGTGATGTAGCTCCTCCAATGGATGTGACCTGGCATGTGACCTGCCAGCATAATACCTCCACAAGGTAACAGCATTTTTGTACTGGTCAGAAAGATTTAGCCTGCAGCAGGCAGAAGGTTAACCCTAAGTTCGTGGTGGAGTTTTGTCAAGAAGTGTATTATTGGTAGCGACTCTTTGGTGCTTTTTTTAATTTCAGATAAATGTTTCGCTGTTACATGCATACTTATTACGCACATTGCCTCAAGACAGATGCAATAAAACAACTGGACGGTTTTCAAATTGCAAGGCGAATTTCCAGAAGTCATGCAACAAAGCACGTCCAACGCCTAATCGCCCAAGAACGAGGGGGAGATGTCTGCCGCCTTTTAGCGAAATCAGCCATTCCAGAAAGCTTATGCAGTCGCTCGTGTTTAATGAAATATGGCAAAACTATCTCAAACTTTGAAGTGACGAAAATCATCCATACTTGCGATAAATAGAAAAACAAAACATCTATCTCCTTTTTTTGAATATAAAATACCTCAGCATTTTAATTTTTAACCCCTTTACCACTATGAAGTTCGACCATGCCGTTTGGGAATTTCCAAGGACAGTTCCACATTTTTAATATATATTTTTTGTAGAGATTATATTTTCAAGTTTCAAAAGGCTAAGGTTTAAAATGAGGATGAAAATAAAAGGTACAGAAAAAAGCGTAAAATTGGCATCGATGGCGTCGGGTATCGTTACCCCTTTACCTAACATGAAAAGCAGACGACACTTGCAAACAAAAATCTTGAATAAGTAATTTTTTTCATTTTTTGTTTCAAAACATAAGTTATGACCCCTCATTGGAACGAATGGGGTTAAAAATAAAAAGGTATAAAAAAACCCCGAAAAATTGGAATCGCTGGCATCGGGTATATTACATTGAAATACAAAAACAAGGATTCACAACTGCACATGACGAGAAATAGATGTGGTAAGTTTCATATCTGTATCCCATACAAATAGGGCACAAATGGACTCAAGAAAGTAGGGTTTTTAGTGAAAATGTAGAAAAAAGGCTAAGCTTAAAATGACGTGAAAACGTCAAAAGGCGTTAATGCTAAAAAAAACCAAAACCATAGAAAACTACAAAACATTTACCCCTTAATGCCTTCAGCTCTAAAACATACTAAAATATAAAACAATGGGACGTATTTTAATTTTTAAAAAACTATGATCCCCTATGACATCACTCCAGAGTTCGGCTATAATGGTTGGGAATTTCCTTGAACGGGACGACATTTTTAGATGTGGTTTTTGAGTGGAGATTTTGTTCCCCAAAATTAGAAAATTAGGTTCAAAATGAGGTTGAAAATAAAAGATATAGAAAAAGCAGTAGAATAGGCATCACTGGCATCGGGTGTCCCAAGTGCGAATAAAAAAATAAATGTACACTTCTGCAAGTGACTAGAAATATTTGTGAAAATTCTCATAACTGTATCCCATATAAATAAGGCGGAAATGTACTCAGAAAAGAGGGGTTTTAGTGAAAATATACATATGTTTGAAATGACGTAAAAACGTCAAATTGGCGATAAATCGAAAAACAAAATATAGCCACCTCTTATTTTTTGATCTCTACAAAATACTGAAATTTCAAAATCGTGCGACGCTGAAATTATAGTGACGTGGACATCAATAATAACGCTGGAAAATCCGTTCACAATATCCCATGGCGGCTCACATTTTAGATATGGTTTTGTTGTAGATGATACTTCCGAAATTTCAAAGGGTAAGGAATGATACAGGCGTAGATATTAACCCTTTACCTAACGAATCGCCCGCATCCGCCCGCGTATTATACAAATTCAACAGTTGAAAAAATATTATTTTTCAAAAATTTTCAACAAAAACATATCATGTGACCCCTCGTTGGAACGAGGTCGCCGAGCTCGTTCCAACGAGGGGTCACATGATATGGTTTTGTTGAAATTTTTGGAAAAATTTGAAAAAATGGTATTTAAAATAATAAATTTTGATATCGTCTGCGTTGGGTAAAGGCTTAAAAGATGGAGAAAATAGTTAGACGTGACGTTGTTTTGGAAAAGATCATTTATTACACGCATGTTCTATGTAATCCCCATCTACAGCAACACTAAACCATGCTGGAAATAAAAACAAAAATGAATGGAAATCGTTGATGCACTATTTTTAAATAGAAGCGAAAGTTCCCTGGGATTTACAAAGCAACGCAATTACAATCTGAATCGATAGCGATAGCTGAAAATCGCCCCCTGAGGCACACAGAACACATTGGAATTCAGGGGACAACAAAGTAACACGGGTTTCCCTCGCAAATTTGGCTGGCGATAAAATATGTTCTTTTTATTGATAGTTGTCAGATGAATTGCTGAATGTCCTTTTAATAATTGGTTTTATAGACGTGAAGGCGTGTAATAAACACTGAAAACGACTGGTGAGTGTGAATGGGTTAATCGATATGGCACGAGTCCCAGTGCGGAAGGATAAAACGAGAGGCCGCAGGCATATGTGTCAAATGTGGTGAGTGAAGCTTTAGAACTGTGACAGGTGTTCGCTGAAGAAAAAGAAAAAAATTAAAAATATGCTAATGATCACAGTGAGTCATTCCAATTTCAATGGATGATTTAATCCTTTACCTAACGTAACGGCCAAAAACGGCCAGCGCTATTCACAAAAATCTCCAATTAATTTTCATTATTTTTTTTTCATTTTTTTTGTCTCAAACACGATGAGCTCGTTCCAAAGAGGGGTCATAACCTATGTGTTTGAGACAAAAAATCAAAAAACTTAGTTATTCAAGAATTTTGTTTGCAAGTGTCTGATTTTCATGTTAGGTAAAGGGCTATCTAGATGGTTTTGAAATTGCAAAGCGAATTTCCAGAAGTATTACAAGGAAGCGCGACCAACGCCGAACCGCTCAACAACGAGTTGAAGGTGTCTGTAGCCTTTTAATGAACTTAGCCTCTCAATTAAAGCTCGTTTTTAATGAGGTAGGACAAAAATTTCATAAACTTTGAAGCGACGCAAAAACATCAGTAATTGCGCTAAATCGAAAACTAAAAAACAGCTGCCGCCTATTTTCTGAGTTGCACAACATAATACATTTTTTTTTATATAAATCGCACTCCCCTCTATGACGTCACCTGAGAGTTCTACAATAAAGGTTGTAAATATTTTCGGACGGCACCATGTTTTTAGGCATGGCTTTTTGTAAAGTTTACATTTCCGAATCTTCGGAAAGGCTAAGGCTCAAAATGAAGTTGAAAATAAAAGGTATAGAAAAGCCCCGAAAGATTGGCATCGCTGGCATCGGGTGTCTCAAACTGAAACAAAAAATAAAGGATCACAACTTCAAATCACCACAAATAATTGTAAGTTTCACAATGGGATCCTCTATAACTAGAGCGCAACTGTTCTCAGGAACGTGGGGATTTTAATTAAAAATGTAGAAAATAGGGGAAATATTTAAAGTGACGTAAAAAATGACGTTTAATTAAAACACAAGAAACCCCGCACAAAAGCCAAAAAACGGCTACCCCTTAATTTTTTAGAGCTCTACCACGTACAATTATTATAAAAAAAAGACTCGACAAATTTTACTTGTTTGACCCTATTACCCCCAACCCCACCCTCCATCACGGCACCTGTGAGGTCGGGCATAATGGTTGGGAATTTTCGAGGCCAGCTCCACATTTTGTATATATATTTTTTTGCGCGGACAATATTCTCTAATTTTTGAAAGGTTATGGCACAAAATAAGGCTGAAGATAAATGATGTAGGAAAAAAACGTAAAAATGGCATCACTTGCATCGGGCGTTCCGAATTAAAAAGAAAAAATAATGGTTCACAACTTGAATTGATCACAAATTGATGTAATAAGTTTCATAACTGAAGCCCGTATAAATAGGGTGCAGATGAATTCAGGGACGTAGAGCTTTTAGTTAGGAATGTAGAAAATAGGCTAAAATTCAAAGTGACGGGAAAACGTCAAAATGACGTTAAATAAAAAAAACCCCAAAACCCCAAAAAACAAAACAAAACAAAAAAAAACAAAAAAAATAAAAACAAAAAAAATAAAATAAAATAAAATTAAAAAAAGAAGAAAAGCTATCTCCTAATTTTTTGGAGCTCTACAACATAATAAAATTAAAAAAGAAATCCGAGGCATTCTAAGTTTTAATCCTCTGAATCCCCTATGACGTCTCCTGAGAGTTCGACCATAACAGTTGGGAGTTTCTTAGGACGGCACCACATATTTAGATCTAGGTTTTCTGCGGAAATTATATTCCCAAAATTTCAAGGTTGAAAATCAAAGGTATAGGAAAAATGTCCGTAAAATTGGCATCACTGGCATCGGATGTCTCAAATTGAAATGAAAAATAAAGGTTCAAAACTTCAAACCACAAATTAGTGTGGTAAGATTCAAAACTGTATTCCATATAAGTAGGACCCAAATTGACACGAGGACCTAGGGCTTTTTAATTAACAAAGTAAAAGTTAGGCTAAACTTAAGAGTGATGTAAAAAAGTCAAAATGACGTTAAATCGAAAGGACGCACCCCCCCCCCCCACAAAAAAAAAAAAAAAAAAAAAATAAAGCATGAAAAAAATGAACAAAAACACTTATCTCCTAATTTTTTAAAACATACTCAAATTTAAAAACAATTGACGCATTCCAATTTTTACTGACAACCCTCCCCCCCCCCCCCCCCCCACACACACGTACACACACCTCGAAATGTTACCTCGTCCATAACGGTTGGGTCTTTCATAGGAAGACATAACATTTTTAGATATAGTTTTTTACTGGCGATTATATACTACTCAAAGTTTGCTAAGCATCAAATATTTTTAAATTTGCTTGTGACATATTTGCGACATTTTTGGTGGATATGATTGAGGAATGTATTGAGATAGTCCCCAGTGTTTACATTAGCTCTCTTAACAGGCAGACATTTTCGTGACAGTCATGGAAAGCTTGTACCCCTTGAGTTTTCATGATGTTTCATGATGTTTTTCGTGTACTGTCTACATGTACATGACATGTGTAGGGTATTCAATCTTCACTTCAACATAAACCCTTGTGATTTAATGATTGAATATGGCAAATGCAAATGTAAGAAGACATTTGGCTAAAGCAGGAATGTGGCAGGCTGTAGGGATGGTGGAGCAAGGGGTTACCCATCGTCAGGTTGGTGAAGCCCTTGGTGTGCACCATAGGGTGTTCACCAGAGCCTGTGCAAGATTTCAGCAGTATGGCACACCAGTAAGACGGCATGGTGGTGGCAGATACAGGGCGACATCTGCAGCTGAAGACCGGTTTTTTACCGTTCAGGCCCGTAGAAACCGCTTTGCCACAGCAACCCAGCTTCGCAGTGACCATCAGAGTGCATCCGGGGTAAATGTTTCGACGCAGACTATCCGAACAAGGTTGCACGAAGGTGTTCTCCGATCGAGAAGGCCATGTATTCGTATTCCGTTGTCCCGGGTACGATATGAATGGGCCATGGATCACGTTGGATGGACCAGAGAAGATTGCGACCTGTGATTTTTACAGAGGAGTCAATGTACTGCCTAGACCACACAGATAGGCTGTCTAGGGTATGGAGAAGACCAGGAGAGCGAATCCATGCCGCCAACATTTCTGAGCATGACCACTATGGCGGAGGGTCAGTCATGGTCTGGGGCAGCATCGGCAGGGATGGACGTACAGAGCGCTGTGTCCTTGAACGTGGTACATTGATGAAATGTATATTGATGAAATCCTGGATGTCCACGTCAGATTGTATGAATGAATGAATGAATACTTTATTTCGCAGCATAATATTATAATAGTGTACATGTATCAGCAAAATATTAATTCTATTATACTGCGGGGAGACAGCATAGTCACAAGGACTGTCTTCCTGCCGCCCCCACATGAAAGTTAAATGTAATCTTCACAGCAGATTTCACCTACATTTTGATTCACTGAAAAAGACTAATATTGACAAGCATCTAGTAAGAAAAAACAAAATAAGACAGATTTCCGCCTATTGAGACTTGAGAGCCCACAGTCCATCACGGTGCCACCCCGCTCTATGTGGTGAAGACATAGTACCTCGGGTCAGCACCGTGGTCCACCGTGTTACCCAATATTGAGGCATCTCAGTTTAACACTGGGCGAGGTAACAGAACAATTAATTACAAGCATGACGATACTTCAGGCATTACTACAGTCTGGGCATGCAGGATTACTACAGGCAACATTAATGGAGTATGAGCTGAGCACCCTGTCCGTTAGAGTTCTTTTGAATTCAGATCTATTGAGATTTTGAACCAATGGTTCAATTTCATTCCACATTCTTGGAAAAGAGTGGAATGGGAGATTAGCTGAAAACTGAGTACGAGGTTTGAGAACGTATATCTTCCCTGATTGCCTTGTATCCATTCCTGATGGATTTGTATAAAGCTTGAAGGTACTTTCGAAACTCACGGGCAGTCTTTTATGGAACCAGTCGTACATAAAAAGAAGGACGTTAAGCTTGTATAGATCTTTGAATTTCAGAATTTTAAGTTTTCTGAACAGGGGGTCGGTATGTGAATTGTATGTTTTGTTGTCTATTATGCGTATTGCAGTAAGACGGCATGGTGGTGGCAGACACAGGGCAACATCTGCAGCTGAAGACCGGTTTTTTATCGTTCAGGCCCGTAGAAACCGCTTTGCCACAGCAACCCAGCTTCGCAGCGACCATCAGAGTGTATCCGGGGTAAATGTTTCGACGCAGACTCTCCGAACAAGGTTGCACGAAGGTGGTCTCCGATCGAGAAGGCCATGTATTCGTATTCCGTTGTCCCGGGTACGATATGAATGGGCCATGGATCACGTTGGATGGACCAGAGAAGATTACGACCTGTCATTTTTACAGAGGAGTCAATGTACTGCCTAGACCACACAGATAGGCGGTCTAGGGTATGGAGAAGACCAGGAGAGCGAATCCATGCCGCCAACATTTCTGAGCATGACCGCTATGGCGGAGGGTCAGTCATGGTCTGGGGCAGCATCGGCAGGGATGGACGTACAGAGCGCTGTGTCCTTGAACGTGGTACATTGATGAAATGTATATTGATGAAATCCTGGATGTCCACGTCAGATTGTATGCAGGTGCAGTGGATGATAGATTTATTCTGATCGACGATAATACCCGTCCTCATGGTGCCCATGCTGTCGGGGAGTACCGACATAGGGAGGGGATTGAGCGTATGGACTGGCCAGTAAGATCCCCTGACCTCAGTCCAATCGAACATGTCTGGACTGAGTTGCAGCTTGGAATTTCAGCCCGTCCAGTTCAGACAAGAAGTGCCCAGGAGTTTGGGTCCAAGAATGGAACAACTTCCCACAAAGGACTACCAGGAACCTGATTGGGAGCATGAGAAGGCGTTGTCAAGTTGTAATTAACAGTAATGGGTCTCATACTCGATATTGAAGCCATACCAGTTCGCTCCGTCAACTTTTTGGCGAATTGAAAAATTTCTTTTTTTATCAATAATTACCATTGTCCATGGTTATCGTATTCAAAAGCTAAAACATAATGTCAAACACAAATAAAATCTTAACTTCTGTACTTAAATCATTAAAGATATAATTAAATAAAAAATATATACGCTTTTCATTACAATATTTCAACTAAAATGTAAAACAGGTAGTTGGATATACTTGGTGCTTAGCAAACATTGAGTAGTATATTTCCAAAATGTCAGAAAGAAAGATTATCACCTTTGCTGCCACGCCCAATTTATCCGTATATGGAGGACCTCTATATACGCCTGTATGCGAGGAACTTTAATGAGATTTATGACATACTTGAAACTCTATCATCTCATTAATTGTTGGAAAGGGCTCTCGGGGCCCTTTCCAAAAACTAATCAGATGGTGGGTTTGATCTGCGAATACTGGAACTTACTTATAATCATCATAAAATAAGTGACAATAGTCGCTTTCGGCAGCGTAAGTGTCAAAGATGAGCTGGAATTTAAAATCTTTAAAAAAATCCTTTACATCCGGCTCCTTCCAATCGATGGTCTAAATTACAGAATGTAAGAATGGATGGATCAAATGCAGATAACCATAAATCGATGGGCAAAGTTTCATCAAAGCTGTATCTTTTATAACAATGGAGCAGTGTGTGTCACAAAATCAGCGTTGTTAAACAGAAAATGCTAAAATTTGAAATCACGTAAAAACGTCAAAAACCGCGGTATTTCAAGAACCCCCCCCCCCCCAAAAAAAAAACAAAAAAAAAACAAAAAAAAACAACAAAAAACAAAAACATATCTGTTCCCAAGATTTTTTTGTACTCTACAACATACTAAAATTTGAAGGATTGAGAATTTTCAGTAGTGAACACATTTTTAGATATTTTTTTAGTGAGGATGAGATATCCAAACTTTGAAAGAGGTGAGGTTGGCATGATACAGACGGTTGTATTAAGCTATTTAAAAAATATGAGAAAAAAATCCGCATCACTTTCATGGTGTATACAATTTTGGAAAACAAATCCCATCCCCCCCCCCCCCCCCCCCCCTCCAAGTATTTCATGTTGCTGGTCAGCGTGTCAACAAACTATGGACTGTGGGTGAAAGAAAATTGTAGTCTGACGAAAAAGAAAGAAACAAAATTAAAAAATAAAACAGCCGTACGAACGCTTGTAACTTCGTAATGACTTAGTAATAATAATAATAAAAAACAAATATAAAAAAGGCAAGCAAGTTCATTGGACTAACTGTCTTGTGTCGATATAAAGGATGCGTTATTCTTAGTTTTTTTCACAACTGGTACACAATGGCTCTTTTTTCCTGGAATAAGACGCATTACTTGCCCAAAACAAATATTCACTATGACATCTTTCAGAATAACTGAGCGTCAGTTTGAACTTCCCACCCAACCATCTTCCAGGGGATCAAAGAAAGACGACTACCATTTGAGAAATCCCGCAGTACATCTCGATACCTCACAAAATTCAACGGCACACTTGTATTTTCCACTGGCATACTGGGGTACCTTTGACCACCACATCGGTGCACCAAGCCACCTCTCTGTACGGGAAAATCCATGGAGCCTCTTTAAACTCTAAAATCAGTTGGGTGAAAAATCAATTTTTAAATTTTTAAAATCATCGCAAACTCGCATATCCGCCGAGATATCATTCCTCGGTTAATTCACATCGGCAACCGCACGTGTGGACATGGTGGCGTTGTGTACTGAGGCGTACTGATGCGTACTGCATGTCGATGATGCACTTGTCTTCAACCAATGCGAACCATGCTTGTGTGGAGTTAGTACGTTGAGGAGTCTGACAGTTGCTTGCCGTTGCTCGGTGGTTCTCTCCGGGTACTCCGGCATCCTCCACCCCTAAAACTGTCCCACACGAGGTGACCCTGGCTGTCGAAAATGTCGTTAACCCAACAAATAAATAAATAAATAAATAAATAAATAAATAAATAAATAAATAAATTTGTAAGCTTATTCGCTCTATTTATTGAACGTGCCAATTTTAAACGTTTTTTGGTTTAATACCAAAAAGATCTTAGAATATGATGTCGATATCGCTGGCCTGTCCGCCGTGTTATCAGAATCAATGGTTCTCTCCGGGTTCTCCAGTTTCCTCCACTCATAAAACACGAGGTGACTCTGGTTATCGAAAGTGTCGTTAAACCTCAATAAATAAAGAAATAAAATAAAATAAATAAATAAATAAATAAATAAATAAATAAATAAATAAATAAATAATCGATACTTCAATAGTAAGGGTCATATCATGTCTGACAGTTTTACGGCTGAGTGCCTGGAGAAAATCACCAAGCGACGGCGAGTAACCGTCACTCTCTCCAATTTACCAATCAGGCAGGAGCAGAATTAGCTTCGGCTGAAGAGAAGTGTACGTCATCGTGTTCTATGCCTAAGTACACAGCAATACTGTGCTCCAACACAGGCAATCGGGATGGAGTGTCTTGTCCAAGGACAAGGTGCAGATAATGCGGGTCAAGATCGAACGGTCAACCTTTTGATCTGAAGCCAAGTAGTCGAACCAATAAAACACCGTGCCATCTTGCCAAGTCGATATAATGGGTAAGTGAACCACTGGGTAAAATATAATTTCTAACGTTTCAACGTATTGATTAGTCCGAAATTTATATCCCCTTGTCAGTGAAGTCAGTGCGACGTGCAAGGGGAGCGTGTATTCAAGGCATTGTGGTCTTGTTTTATGTTCATCTGCATGGGGACGCCAAATAGTGAAAGAGTAATTTTATCTTTTATAATTATTTCGGCAAGCTTTGTTTCCTTTCAGTCGCGGTAGCTGCAACGCGTCCAGTTTTGGGGTGACGGGCGCCATAATACGGTTTTTGAAGGCCGCTGTGACGGGAGAGACGTATATTGTTCGTAGGGTTATTGAAGATTATGCATACTTGTTTTCATGATAAAATAAATTCATTCCCGGTGCATTCTATTTTGGCGGTACCCGTGGCTATCCATGCTGTGCTACGTTTCCTCTGTGTGTTGCATGATGTGGTAGAGAGGTGAAAACTAAAGTTAAAGGTGTGTGTTATAATTTAGTCTTGTAGGGTTGTACGATAGAGGGCAACTCATGTTCTCATAGTGTTCTGAAAACGTTTTATTACCCTTCAGTTTCCGGCTATTAAAATGTCGCTAAACCCCAATAAACAAAACAAACAACAAACCGCTCAGCTTTTAGCTTAACTTGACAAAGTCAAGATAAGCTATTGCCATAACGTGTGCGGAAGTCTGTGAGTCTGTCAGTTTGTTCACATTTTATTTGGCACAGGCTACACCCCATAGTTCTTGTCCGATCATCACGAAATTTCATATGCAGGTTCGAGGCCATGTCTAGATGAGAACGTCCCCTTTTGGTCGCGATCGGTCAGCCGCGACGTCTGCCAGAGCCTTAAATCCGAAAACATTTAGCGCAGTCTACAGGTCGTCGTATTTATGAAGGGATTTCATTGTAATTTGGTAGGATGACTCTGCATAATGTCTAGATGCGAACGTCCCCTTTTGGTCGCGATCGGTCAACCGTGACGCCTGTGCAAGCACGAAGACCAAAAACCTTTAGCGCAGTCTACAGGTCGTCGTATTTATGAAGGGATTTCATTTTAACTTGGTAGGATGACATCATATTATGTGTAGATGAGAACGTCCTCTTGTGGTCGCGATCGGTCAGGCGTGTCGTCTGCGAGAGCCCGAAACCCGAAAACCTTTAGCATAGTCTACATGTCGTATTTATAAAGCGATTTCATTGTAGCTAGGAAGGATGACTCCGTATAATGTCTATATATATAGAGAACGTCCCCTTTTGGTCGCGATAGGTCAACCGTGACAGCCGCACAGGCACGTGACCTAGATTTGTTTAGCACAGTCTGTAGTCTACAGTTCATATTTATGAAGCAGTTTCATTATAACTTTGAAGGACAACTCGGTATGATGTCTAGATGAGACTGTCCTATTTGGTCACAATCGGTACAGTCTACACTCAAATTATATTACTGAAGCCCGAAAACCTTTCGCACAATCTACAGGTCGTATTTATGAAGGGATTTTATTATAACTTGGTTGGATGAGTCTGTATAGTATCTAGATGAGAAGTTCTAGTGTAGACTGTACCGATTGTGACCAAATACGAAAGTCTCATCCAGACATCATACCGAGTTGTCCTTCATTGAGAACATCCTATTTTGACCATGAGTGGTCAACCGTGACAGCCGCACAGGCACGTGACCTAGATTTGTTTCGCATAGTCTACAATTCATATTTATGAAGCAGTTTCTTTGTAACTTGGAAGGATAACTAAGCGTGACGTCTAGATGAGACTATTGTATTTTTCTCGCGATAGTTTAACTGTTACCGCCGCCTGGTCACTTGACCAAGATTCCGTTAGAACTGCTGACATCTTGTTTTTTATGAAGGGATTTCATTGTAATTTGGTAGGATAACTTGGTATGATGTCTAGATGAGACTCTCCTATTTTAGACATGATTGGTCAACCGTGACCGCCGAACCGTCACGTGACCTAGATCCCTTTAGCAAAGTCCACGAGTTATATTTATGAAGGGATTTCAGTGTAACTGGGTAGGATGACTCGTTTTGGAATGATATTACTGTAACTTGGAAACTTTGGTTGACATACGTTAACTGTTAAGGCCTCATCAACACATATCTCAATTCTTTAGTACAGTCTACACTCAAATTATTCTTATTGAAAACATAGCATACAGAGAACAGAAATCAACATTTTCTCAATTATTACAATTCTTGTCTTATTTCATAATCCTTTCATAAACATTGAACATTATCCTTTTCATCAAACACTATACACAGTCAAGTTAAGATACAGTGTCATTGACCCTTTCATTTTGTTTATCTTGGTTTAACGATACTTTCAACAGCCAATGTTATCATACCAAGTTGAGCAGTTTTATGGGTGGGGAAGCTGGAGTTTAGGAAGTGGACCACCGAGCAGTGCCGAATACCTGTCGGACTCCCTAACTTACTAACTCGGAACATGCAGGGTTATCACTGGTTGAAGGCGCGTGTACGATTAACGCTACACACCTTGACACATATTGCCACCTTCCTCCCACTTGGACAAGTAGAATCGGCTGTCTTGCCCAAGGATACCACACAGATGACGGGTGTTAGGAAGGAACCTACGGCCTTTTAGTCTGTTGCCCAATGTGCTAAAACAGCGAGCCACTCTGCCCCATTTAACTTTCAGTAAATTCATGCGGAATTTTAGAGGTTAACCGTTTGCTAACACGAAAATAGACGACGCTTGCAAACAAAATTCTTGATTATCTAATTTTTTCAGTTTTAGCGTCCAAAACATAGCTTATGACCCCTAATTTGAACGAGCTCGTTGATCTCGTTCCAATGAGTGGTCATAAGCTATGTGTTTGAGACAAAAAATGAAAAAAAAAATAATGAAAATTGGATGGTAATTTTTGTGAATAACGCCTTCTCAATTATGTTGGGTAAAGGATTATGGACTATGAGATCTCACTTTTCTCAAATTCAGATTTATAAGTAGCATCAACAACTGGGAGCGATTGTCGTTCAATTTGGCGCGTATGGATAATTCCTGTTTTTGAGACTTTCAAGTTCTGTCTCCAACAACCGACAACGGAGCTGAGCGAGCATGAATAAAGGTCTTATGTAGTTAAACCATCAGCATCCATAGAAAGTTGCATTCGTGTGATAATGCGAGGAATTAACAAATTACTGGACCATTGTGTGATGCTTTCTATTTTCAACGAGGTAGACACAGACAATTAGTGCAGATAATGAAAGTGTAGTGTCAGCACTTCGGCTTTGTATAAGGGACTTCATTAACCATTTCCGTGTCAATGTCCATCAGATCGCCCCATAAATATTATAACGGAGTGTCTATTTGATTAAGTTTTCATACAATTTACGCTTGTATTTTATTGGCAAAATATCTAGATTTCTGAATTTCGACTAATCTTTGAGTAATTCGTAGAGATTATTATTGGTTAGTTTAGGTTGCTACTGTCTGATCTTCCTGCGCAGGACAAAAATCGCAAACAAAATCCCCTCACCTCCTCTGCAAATTGGATTAACGTTTTGACTAATAATTTCTTGAGTTCAATTTTGATGATTTTTTTTTATAAAATCTAGTCATGTCTGCTTCAACAATGGTAAAAATTTTTTGAAAAGACTCGGCTGGCCAAGAGTTAAACAGGTGACACATCGTTAGAGACGTTGCAACAGTGTGTTTTGTATAACAACTTATGAGCAGCAAAAGAAAGATACACAAAGACCTTGTCCCCTGTCAAGAACGAATCACGGCACTACAAGAGTCGAAACTAGACCCCTTTTCATTCTTTCTGGCATTTAAAAGAAAGGTATGTACACAAAGGCATAAAACGTGACAGTGGAGACATTTTATTCCGTGTGAATGGTGTCTGTGTTCACATGAAGCGTAATGGGTACAATGTCAAGTTCATAAACGACCTTTGTCCAACATTTTACTCATAATAGACCAAAAACGCTCCAGGCATTTAAGCCACAGGAACAGCGTAAAAAATAGTTATGATGAAAGCAATGCGCTTGACTTCTAATGGGATTTGTATCGACGCTATGGTTTTTTATGCAAGTAACTCAACGCAAAATTGACGTTTGCGTTAATTGATGTTGAAAAACCAAACTAAAGCACAAAGAGTATTGATTTTGAAACTAAATTTGAGATGCATGTTCAAGATACATAGTGGAGTGGCCAAAATGTTTTTTCTCTAAATTCGGTTGCATGTTGATGACTTTTGCGAATTTGAACAAGCACGTTTATACTGGGTAGTCGCCTATTTTGAACGCAATAATTTGTCGATAGGACGCAGACTTAACAATATGACGTTCATATTACTGTTTTGGCTTATAGGTATCACTGTACTAAATATTTAGTTGAGAGTTATTTGCCTCTGGATATGATGCAATATTTGAAAATAAAGCTCCTCGGGAAAAAAAACGTATTGCTGTAGAAACCTGTTAATGCATTTTATTAGATTTTACATCAATGCTGAATACCTCACCAGAAAAGGGAAATGCTGTCTGAGTATTTTCTAGACCTAAAAAGAGCAGTTAAATACATGTGTATTTTAGTTGGAATTTTCCAGAAAAAATGGGTTCATTTCAAATGAGGCGATCATATTTGTTTTCACTTAATTGTAATAATGGTCGCCTATGGGAAAATATTTAGTGCTATGATACCAAAAACACAACTGTAAATGCACAACCCACAATGTTTTGGCACTTTAAAAATGGCTGTAACACGGTATTTTCAAAACACGAGTCATCTTAATCACTTGTAATGTGATGATCATATGATAAAATATGAACGTCAGATATTTACATACATTTGAACAACAAAATTCTTCATCATTTTTCATTTGGGAGGAGGGGCGGGAGGGATACACTTTGTCTGTAGTTTATATTCTACATGGCGATCCTGTTCGCGGTTTCATGATTCCGTTTTTTGAATAAGTTTGGCTACCCTGCAAGGTAGATGATATTCTAAAAACAAAATCATACGAGGCATCAGCAATACAACAAATAACAAAAATGGAATCTACATTAACCGAACAGGAGGACATTATAATAGTTACTTCATGCATGCCTGGTATTGCCAACTTAACTTTTACTTGCTTTTCTCTCTCATATATCTGAAAACGTTAGCCACAGCTAGGATTTGAAAAAAAATTGTCCCATTCTCAGTTCATGAACGAATGCGGAAACATGCTTTCGGGAATCGCTGAGATGCGCCCCCACTAGTTTAGTTCCAGATATGCATACGTTCAGGTTCTGTGGATTACAACTTTCATTTTGATGTGTAATAAATATACATGTGTTATTCAAAGAATGGTTGAGTATCAGGACCAAAACGTTTTACATAAAACATGTTAGCGTTACTTCGATATAGAATTACACCCACTTTTGTAGCCACACCACAGCATTTCGTCAGCAAAGTAGAAAGATACAAATTCTATATTCATTGTAAAATAAATGGTATTTTGACAAAACAAATTATGTGGTCACTATGCAATAAATAATATTTTACCAAAAATAAAATGAAGAAAACAAAATATTGGAGGCAATTCGAGTGGTGGCTGTGCATATCTGCCTGCTTGTTTCTCACCATTACCTGACACAAATAGTTGGCACCCTTTGTAAAAACACGAAAAAAACTCAACCTTCCTGAATAATTGGTAATAATTAAATAGTTTGTAACCTCTCATTGGAACGAGCTCGTTCCAATGATGGTTCACAATGCAAAAACTAGAGGTTATTGCCTGATTAGTTTTATATCGGCTGATAACTCTAAGGTGATGTGAATTTTACTGAAAGTTGTAGAAGCCGCGACGTTCGTATTGCTGAACTATCTCTTCTCCCATGTCGACGAATCTCTGCTTACGACTCTGAGTGTTAAGTTTGCTTTGAATGTTCTGAACAGTTCTCTTCTTTCATCTCCTCCTCCTCCTCCTCCACACAATCATCACCCATCACTGTCAACAATTCCTCGTCATTCAAAGTCTCCGCTTCAAACCACCGCATTATAATTTTTATAACTTCTGTTTTCTCGGTTGCATACGATGAGTAACAAATTCGTTACGCCTGGTAACGACATATCAAGTGTAACAACTCTGGTTTGGTTAATATCGGTCGAGATCGGCCTTATGTCATCCGAGTATGAAGCTATATCAGCCGGGCTTGATAATGGGCAATTCTTCGAAAGAAAATCATATCTAATAAATACTGAAAATTAATAAAATCTGATAGAAAATATTTCGTGAATTTGGTTGATCGTATATGTCTATTATGTCCGGACAAAAAGATACCCCAAAGGTCTCAAGACTGGTCCTCGATGGGTAATGATTCGGCACAGATTCCGAGATGATCAATCACACTCTGGTAAGATCAATTGTTAGGTTGATATTCAAATAGTCTTATTGAATTAGTGCATGAACTGGCAGGCCTCTGCACAGTGAGACATACACCCTGAACAGTGCTGGAAACGAACAAAATTGACGGGTGCAGTTTTAAGCGCCCCAGAATTCAGGCACGGAAGTAAATTGCACCCGTAAAATGTTAGTATATGATTTTTCGAGGGAATACTGTCATTAAACACCTGAAACCTTAACCCTTTTAACTCTAGTGCTATCTTCCAAGCCAGTTCAATGGCAGCAATTAGAACAGTCTATATTAATTATGTGGGGTAGAGCAATCAATATTTTCAACGTGCAGCCTCGGGGCTGCACGTTGAAGATATTGATTGCTCTACCCCGCACATTTACTGAACAGTCATCCTATTTAATGACGTTATGGCGTATCATGTTCCTGCCAGGCCAAAAAAGTGGCCGATCGGGTTCAAGGGGCAAAATATATAAGAAATTGCTGAATTATGACAGTAACTTGCCACTGGCTGCACAGTGCTGCTTTCTCGAAGCAACACACATTTTTTTCCCTTGCAGTTTATTAGTGCTCTGCAATATTTTTCAACGAGTGCAATTTTTTAGCTCCCGTAAAATAGAAAACACGGGTGCTGACGGGAGCAATTGCACTTGAACCCGTCTCATTTCCAGGACTGCCTGGACAGGTTAAAAGTCATCCAATTGTGGCCACGAAACCTACGCCACAGATTCAAGCAGAAGCGTTGTGGAAGCAAAAATGGAACATTTTTTATTATTACAAAGTCATGGTAAGTTGTTACCATGAAACGTGCGGACTTCCACGAGCCTGTTAATCTGAGAGTGAGTTAATCTGTCCAGCACGGATAACAGGCTGCAGTTCTTTTCCAGTCATCACCAAATATCATATCCTTATTCTCGTTTATACCTAGATGAGATCGTCATATTGTGTGGGCGCGATCGGTCGCCTACAATGACGGCCAGAGCACAAGCTTGGATTTGTTTAGAAAGGGGCTAAAGGTCGCATTTATGTAGGTTTCTTGAAATATGACAGTGTGACTTGGTATGATGAGTAGATGAGAATGCTCTATTTTGGTAATGGTTGGCAGCCCATAATGACAGCCACGTCAGCCATCTTCGATTTCTTCAGAACACCCTGAGGTCGCATTTCAGCATTATTTTTCTTGGAAATCGGTGACTTCCTTCGTTGGATGAATAAATGAGATTCTTTTTTCTTCAATTCTTTTCATGTTCAGTACAACTTAGTATATCTTTTCAAGTTGCGCTATATAAGGGGCCTGTTAGATTGTCACAGGTCATGAAGCAAAGTATCATCCGCTGCGCGTAGCGATGTGTTGTGGGCACGCTCAAAGGAGAGTATACCATTCTCATCGGCGGACTCCGACGGCTATCTTGGGAAATGCTGGAAAATAATAGGTCATTGTGGCCTTTGTGACTTTTTGTACATGGTCATAATGTTTTCCAGCCAACATATTTCCACAATGTTGTATAGACTTATTCAAACTTTGAAGAATGGAAGCCATTATATGAAGGCTCTCAGGAGACCTACACAGGGATTGTGAATGGGTGTTTTGTGCACGGTACCATTTGTGATATCACAGATAATGTTCCCTAGTCACGGTACTTGTAAAAGATAATTGGTTACAAAAACAGGAGATATGGCGGGTTCCCCTTTGGATCCGCACAGGACACCGTGTGATATATAGAGGATATCTAGTGTTTTTGAGTGGATACCGAAAATTATCTCATGAGTGACCGAGACAAATGTTTATTATTCGCGAGCGCTTGCTCGAGCGAAAATAACCATTCGTCTCAGTCACAAGTATTCACTCAAAAACTCTAGATTTTGTTTTTAATGTAGGCTATAAATAGGGTTCATGTGGATTCGGAGACGCAGAGCTTTTAATTAGGAATGCAGAAAAAATAGGAAAAATTTCAAACTGGGATTGAAAATAAAAGGTATAGAAAAACCCCGTAAAATTGGCATCGCTGGCATCGGATGTCTCAAATTGAATTGAAAAAATAAAGGTTCACAACTGCAAACCACAAATGGGTGTGGTAAGATTCGCAACTGTATTCCCATATAAATAGGATGCAATTGGACTCAAGGACCTAGAACTTTTAATTAAGAATAAAGAAGTTAGGCTAAACTTAAGAGAGACGTAAAAAACGTCAAAATGACGTTAAATCGAAAGGATTCCCCCCCGCCCCCCCCCCCCCCAAAAAAAGAAGAAGAAATTAATTGAGGATATCTAGTGTTTTTGAGTGGATACTGAAAATTATCTCATGAGTGACCGAGACAAATGTTTATTTTTCGCGAGCGATTGCGCGAGAGAAAATAACCGTTTGTCTCGGTCACGAGTGAGTTAATTTTCGGTACACACTCAAAAACATTAGATGTTCTTTTTATTATACACTTTTTATAAGAATCTGATCATTCCTTTCGATAATTTCACTCTTTGAACCTTGAATTGATGCATGAAAGTAAACAGCGCATTGAATCATTGATTCGCGGAAGTGATTTGATCGATACACGGAATAGATAGCGTCTTGCATTCTGATTTTGCTGGCGGGTTTCTAGCCCAAACATGGTGGTACGTCCTTTGAAAGGACATACCAAACCAAAAACTTATATTACGGAGTTTCATGCCATGATTGGACTTGCGTGTTTCATGCATCAAATCAAGGCGAATACGTGTTGAATTATTACTGGGAATGATCGGTATCCACTCAAAAATACAATATTTACTTTTCATTGTACGTTTTTAGAATAAATTGATAATTTCCCGTGATAATTTGACTCGTATTCACCGTGAAGTGATGCTGTGAAAGCCGCCATTTGGATTGATACCGTGAAAGTGAAAATTACTATAGCTTCCCAGTGGGGAGATACGATTTCTATCTTTCCGCAATTTCTTCGATAATCTATCGTTTAGCGTGTAATAAATATTATTATTAAATCCTGGTCAAAGACTTCAAACATATCATCATGCGAATAGATAAATGAAAGCACATTGGGGGCACGGTAGAGCTGTGTATTAAGGCGTGCTGTACTTGTCTTCAACCAACGCTAACCCTGCTTGTGTGGAGTTAGTACTTTGGGGAGTCTGGCAGTTGCTCGTCGTTGCTGGGTGGTTCCCTCCGGGTACTTCTGCTCCCTATACCCGTAAAACCTCCTGGCTGTCGAAAGTTTCGTTAAATCCCAATAAATAAATAATGAATAAATAAAAAATAAATAAATAAATAAATAAATAAATAAATAAATAAATAAATAAATAAATAAATAAAAGTGTATTATTGTTGAATAGATGATTGTTTTCAGATTTCACCAATAAAGCAACGCAGACAGCTTGACTGACTTTTAAACCTTTCATTTGATCGACGGACAGGCAGGTAGGTATACAGCCTTCGAGGCTAAACCTCTTCCTCGCGCTGCACTTTGTATGAGTATTTTACTGCAGGATTTTACGTTGGTCTACTTCCACCACCGCCTCTTGCCAAACAGAGATGCTGGATTAATTATTACTGATCTTTCTAATCAATTTGTGGCTCTGTTCACCGGCTATCGTATACTTTTCTCTGGGCAAAGATTTGTACATTCCAGCAAGCTCACAGCCACCCACCTAATTCCGTAAGGAATCCGCGGCTATTACTGGCTTTCTATTGAACCACTTTTTGGTGAGTTTGCAGGCAGACTTCCGTTGATTTAATGTGATTTACCTTTATTCACAAAGATATACAGCTTTTCTTTTGTGCTGCAATTACATATATTTAGTAATCAATTATTATTTATTTCGCCTTGATAATGACAAAATGTTAACATAATTGGCGAAACTACGTGGTATTGTCATAAAACTGCAGCCGTAGTGAGTCATCATAAGTATTTCACGCTTTATCTAACACGAAAGGCAGACGACATTCGTAAATAAAATTCTTGAATAACTACTTTTTTTGTTTTTGCATCAAAAACATACCTTGGGACCCCTCATTGGAATGAGCTCAACGAGACCGTTCCAATGAGTGGTCATAAGCTATGTTTTTGAGACAAAAAAAAAAACAAAAATAAAGAAAATTGAATAGCGATTTTTGTGAATAGCATTGACCGGTTTTAGCCGTTCGTTGGGTAAAGGGTGAGTTTACAAATGATAAAAAATGATTGTAATGTTGTTACAGATTCGTTCAATTCGATCCTCGATTGAGAAATATTTTATGCGTTGATTCATATTTATGGTACTTTTAGATCCAATCGTCGGGAATATTTCAACTGTTCGGAAAAAGCTAAACGTTCTGGCGCTATAAAAAGAAGCTTGACTGGTTTCAGGCCATAACATAATTTGATTGGTGGCTTGAGAGCTTGGCATACCAAGTGAAAAAATTGACCTTTCCACCCTGAGGAATCGACGATATCTACCAAGGTCTAATCCACCAAGGTCTATACGCAAAAATACCCATCAAATTATATTTTCAATTTTGTTTTTGATTTTTATACCCCAGATTTTTTAAAAATAAATGGAGAGCTATACAGGAATCAACTGAATGGTCGTCCTGTCTGTTTAGCCCTTTCGGACATCCGTCCGTTCGTCCGTGCAATTATACAGGAGTTACGAGGTTTTTTTCTGTCCGGAGATGCATTATGAGCTTACCGAAATATTATGAGCTTATTTGATATATAATGAGACTTATGTGACAAATTGCGAATTTTGGGGGTTTATATTAAGGGTGAGGGTAAGTTCAGGGTTGGGGTCAGGGTTAGTGTTACTTAAGGTTTAGGGTTGGAGATGTATCCCTTTCTATGCCCCTCGACATTTTTAAAAAAAACGAGGTTTTAACCGTTGTCCGAACGAATTAAAATGATCAATTCTGTCCGTCCGTCTGTCCGTTCGTCTCAGTATATTCGTGTGTGTATTTCTGCTATGTTTATGAACGTAGTTTGACGAAAAGTCTCATACACGACCGTTAGCATGCGTACATTTTAAGTTTCGACATTTTATAATTGAATTATCTCCTCTTGTTTGAATTTAGATTTATTAACCCTTTACCTAACGAATCGCCCACATCCGCCCGCGTAATATGCAAATTGAGCAGTTGCAAAAATTAAATTTTTCAAAATATTTCAACAAAACCATATCATGTGACCCCTCATTGCAACGAGCTCATTGAGCTCGTTCCAATGAGGGGTCACATGATATGGTTTTGTTGAAATGTTTTGAACTTTTTAAAAAAATTATATTTAAAATAATAAATTTTGATATCGGCTGCGTTGGGTAAAGGGTTAATGGTTTCCATTGGAAATTCTTGTATGTGCAAACTCAACTATGTTTTTGAACTAATTTTGATAAAACTTTTCATACATAATCCTAGCAAGTACACGCGTGCATAACCTCCAGTTTTGTGTACGCGGACAATTTTTAACTTGATTATCTGGATTATCTCATTCAGAATATAGATTTATTATTAAATTTAATTTGAAATGCTTCTGTACACAACTATTCCAAGGTTAATGAGCCGATTTTGACATTTTTTTTATCAGTCTCATCTCTTTATAGTTGAATTTTCTATTATGATATCCAATTTGCTCACGAACTCTTTTACACTGTTACCGGTAAACATATCATTATTATTTGAACTTGCTCTTGCGTAAAAACGTGAAAAAGGCTTACCTGACAAAAAGGTTGCCTGGAAGTTAGAGTAACCTTTTTATCGGGTCACTTAAATATCCAGTATTTATAGGTATTAGAGTCCAAAATGCAACAAGATGGGCATTTAAATTACTTTTGAAGACAAGGAGATAAAAAAGCGGTAACTGCGTTGTGTCCTTGGGATAGAACGTGATCCCGATTGCTGACGGTGGTGCTGTGTACTAATTTGCACTGCATGTTAGTTGTGCGCTTGCATGCAACCTCTGCTAACTCAACTTGTGCAGCGTTGATAATTGTAGAGTCTGGCAGCCGTTCGTGGTTTTTCTCCGGGTATCCGAATTCTTCCACCTGTAAAACTGACACGACGGGACTCTGGTTGACGAAACTGTCGTTAAATCGCAATAAATATACAAACAAAGTGCCCATCTGCGTCATGAACAAAACATGTGGAGAATTCCTTATCTTTATTCCGAACCATAGTTAGTAGCCTCTTAGCAAGCCAGAAAATAAGCAGACTGTCATCTGCAAAATGAGGTACCCAGAGGGTGAATTTAGTGATGCTACCCTGACAGCAGCGTAGCATCACTCAATTTACCCTTTGTAAACCTCAATCTGAATCAGATTTTCAAAACTAAACAAAAAGGGGGTTATTTATTTATTTATTTATTAGTGTTTATGGTCACATATTTCTACACAATGGCTAATAATGACCACGACAGTTTTACAGATGGAGGAAGCCGGAGTACCCGGAGAGAACCACCGAGCAACGGCGAGCAACTGTCCGCTCCCCAACATACTAACTCCACACAAGCGTTAGCATTGGTTAAAGACAGGTGCACCATCGACTTGCTGTACTCCTTAGTACACAGCGTCACCGTGCCCCCACGTGGGCAATGGGGGTGAAGTGTCCTGCTCGAGGATACAACGCGGTTGCCGCAGGTGGGATTCGAATCGAGGACCTCTCGGCTTGCAGCCTGCACCTCTACCAACTGAGCCACCGCGCTCCCAACAAAAATAGGTACCCATGGGATTATTGTTACCCACTGTATGGAATAGCATCATCAAATTCATCTTCTGCAAATGTCAGGCTGCTTATTTTCAGGTCTGACTCTCAGTCGAACAAGCTCGTTCCGCTGAGGCTCATATGCTATGGTTTTAACCCCTTTTCTAACAGGAATGGTAGACGACACTTGCAAAAAATATTCTTGAATAATTATTTTTTTTATTTGGGACTTCAAAAACATGGTTTATGGCCCCTTATTGGAACGAGCTCAACGAGTTCGTTCCAATAAGAGGTCAGAGGTCATGATTTTGAGACAAAAACGAAAAATAATGAAAATTGAATGGCGATTTTTATGAATAGCGCTTGTCGGATTTGGCCGTTACGTTGAGTAAAGGGTTGGGAGAACAATTGCACACAGGCCTACTTCTCTTTTTGACCATCATTCAAGGATCAAACTAAAGCTCAAGAAATTATTGAATCGTGTATTCCGGACATTCGGACTTTGATGATTTCAAACAAATTAATCATAAACGATGATAAGACTGAATTGTTAATAATTGGTTCACGGCATCAACTCACTACAATTGACATCAACTCAGTGACGGTAGGAGATTCCACGATCAGGGCAAGTGACAGTGAACGTAATCTTGGCGCCTTTTTCGACTCAAACAGGTCTATGGACAAACATGTTACCAATATGTGCAACAAGGCTTTCAATGGTCTATACAAAATTAAACAGATAAGACAGTTCCGTACAAAAAACTCCAAAAAAACTTTAGTTCAGTCCTTTGTAACTTCAAATTTGGATTATTGTAATGCCTTACTGTTCAATCTTCCACAATACCAGTAGTCTCGCCTGCAGAAAGTACAAAATGCATGAGCCCGAGTGGTATGTTGAGCATCGCGATCTCAACACATCAGTCCTGTTTTGATGGATCTGCACTATCTGCCAGTCAATTACAGAATAATTTTCAAAACTTTTTTATTACTTTTCAAGGCACAAAATACCATGTCACCAGCCTACTTTGAAAAACTCATCAATACTAAGAGTGTGCGTTAACACAACCTGAGGTCTGATGGTAAAATGCTACTACATGTTCCAAAAATAGGCGTAAGACATTTGGAGATAGGCCATTCTCATTTGCTGGTCCTCACTTGTGGAATAAATAACCAGATCATCTAAAAAAGACTGTCAAATGTCAACATTTTAAAGAAAGATCTCATAACATATCTCTTTCAAATAAACTGTAAGTGATGTTCCGGTCGGTAAAATATTTTAATACATGCCCATGCAGTCTCTCTTATGCAATACGGCGTGCAATACGGCTGTGCAATACGGAATTCCGTATTGCACACCAACCTGTTCCAACCGGGACTTTTTTTATGCAATGCGACTGCATGAAGTGCATGGTGTTTACCACCGTTGATAGAAAAGAAAATTAGGTCAGTAGGTGCTTGGGTCATGTAATAAATACAAAACCACATGTATGTTTCAATGAGTCGTTTTGTATTCAATTCGTCAGATGTGCGTAGAAAGAAAACGTCTCGACCTTCGGTCTCGACGTTTTCTTCCTACGCACATCTGACTCATTGAATACAAAACGACTCATTGAAACATACATGTAGTTTTTTGTCTATGTATATACTTTGTACATTTTCACGACCTCAGTAACATGTTCAGCACCTTAGAATATAGTTCTTTATCAGTTGAACTATAATTTTGGTGATATGTCAATGAGTATATTATTATTATTATTATTATTATTATTATTATTATTATGATTATTATTATTATTATTATTATTATTATTATTATTAAGAAATCCGATACTGTAATCGGTTATCTCCTGTTACACATGTTCGTTTCGAGCCATGAGACTCATAAAAGTCAGAGCTTATATCCGTTTTCAGTGAAACAAGTGAGTGGGAATACATCATTCCGCCCTGTAGATCTGTGGGTTTGAATTATTACTGATCCTTAAAACCGATTTATTGTTAATTGTGCCGTCTGCTCTTCCACGGACAACATTTTCTTCTAGCAAAAATGTATTCATACCGTGTTGAAGATGTTAAGTTCTCAGCTCATTCTGGTACCCGTTTAAACAGCTGGGTTGAGGGGACCAAGCAGACGAAGTATCTTTATCAAGGACACAACACACTTGACGAGATTCAGGGTCACAGGTGGATATAAAACTGTATCAAAAAAGGACGGACGAAGATTTTAGAAGAGAACGAATAATACAATCGTGATCATTCTCAAGTTACATGCCAGCATCAGCAGAAAGAAGCTCGTGCAGTTGAATGTGACAAACTGGTCACGTGGTTGGATACGTCACACACCCACAAAAAAAAAACAAGCAGAAGAGAGCAATTGTACGCACCATAGGCAATGTGTTGGTTTAGATACGATGGGCAATGGATTTGCGCGCGCCATGGAAGCATTTGGGATACTATAGCCCTTTCGATCCTAATCACGGTATTACGATGGGTCGGGATTAAAAATGTTTGGGCGCAGAAGAGCAGGGACGGAAACAAGGAAAGTTTGATCCACGGGGTTGGTTCTTTCGGCTGGTATAGTTTGTCACTGTAATTGTGATTTATTTTGGCATCAGAGACAAGTATAGTATATCAGGCGCCCCTTCACCCTAGAAGGTGGATCTCATATGACATCGTAGTTACATGACCCAGTTACGTCATGTGAGGCATCTATCCCGCCGTGACGGCCGAGTTATAGGCCATGGTCGCCATTCTCCTTACCTGGTCTCTATTCCGTTTCAGTGTTCGTACATTGTTAGAGTATTCGGTCTCTCTGTCGTATGCGACACAACCACAGAAACCGCATACTCCAAAAAAGTATGTTGACATGCTTACCTTGTGTATCTTTGCCCATTCAAGTAACACAGTTAGAGGAATGTCGAAGCGAGCGAGCAGTGCTATGCCACACAGGGGGCATAATTTTAGACTCATTGGTTTTTTATTGTTGTTGGTATCAGAGAGTTTAGAAGTAACAATGGGACCGCATTCCATTATCGGCTTGCATAAGTTTGGTAAAGTTATACGAGGACACTCGAATTGGATCCGCCGTTTTGCCACGAATTAATTTGAAGAAATTAATTTGTTTTGTGACCTTGCTGAATGCAGAACTTATTCTTATCTCTAAGCTAAGCTATGAGTCAGGAGTAATTTCTCTTTTTTGTATCTCTTTTTAGTTTTCAGCCAAAGAGTTCGAGTTCGATGGTTGGAGGGAGGTGGGGTGGGGGGTCTTATTTTTGTTATAACAAATTGCTGCATTTTGGTGACGTTGATCTTGATGCGCCACTTTGCGTACCATCTCTAAAGTTTGCTAAGGGCGACTTGGAGTCACATTTGGATGTATCCGGCGTACTTATCTGTACAGGGAAAAATTAATTTGGTCGACATTGATTTCATCGCTATCGTTCGCGTAGATTGTGAGTAGGTGTGGACTAAGATTTTATAGACAATACTGTCTAACAGGAAGGAAGATAGGGTTCATATCAGTTTGTTACCTTCGCCCATGTGAGTGATTTCGTGGCGAATGGCATTGTGCCAGATCAAGTGGAAGGGCTTTTCGACGTTGAATAGGAGGTCGATTCCTATCACCTTCAGAAGTCCATCAGCCGAAACTTTGAATGTGGTTCCAGAAGATCACAAAATATGACTCTTTTTAGGTGTAGGGCTTTTGGGCCACGAGCTTTATTATTTTTTATCAGTCCAGATACTTATTACGAGCGCACTTTAGGGAAAATACATGGATGGAGTAGAGAAACACCTGGCAGGTGGAAAGTGTGTTTTAAGAAAGGAATTTTTGTTTATTGTACCACTTCGGGTAGCATTTGGTGTGATTCGTACTCTTTTGTTTATTGTTGGTGGTTTCTGAAAGCGATCGTTGGGCGTAGGATGGGACGCCTATATTTCATACTGTTGTTGTGTGGTTAGGGCTTGTAACGTGAATGGTATTTGGTTAAGCAATGTCTCTGCTACCATCACGGTAACTCCTGAAGCCGAATCTTCGAGTTTGTCTCATTTTACCCGGGTGGGCTTCTCTGGCCTTCCGAACTATATATGGATATTAGCTGCTCTTGTGATAGAAGCAAACGCATCTAGCTTGGGATTACGGTATTGCTGTCAGGGAGGCTAGTGGCGACTGATGGCTCCACAGTGTCCACATATTGGGGCCAGGAACAATACACAATCATCCCTAAGTCTTCTCCTGGGTCTAATAATCCAGTGCAGGTATTCTGATATTTAGAGCCTAACTGGCGTTGGATAATTGCCTTTCACTTTCTCTGGTAAAATATAAGGTGACGCGAAGGACGTAGAGATCTCAATAATGTTGTTCTAGATAGCAAGTGACTTTTTCAGGAATTTCTCAGTACTGCGTTTATCCAGCAGTGGTAAAATGGATCCCAGACCGATTCGAAAAGTAGCCCGATAGTCGGACTATGTCTTTGCCGGATACTGAATGTGTTGGGATGCGTGCTTTCCAGTACAACAACATAGAGACAGATTTTTCTGCCGTTGCCGTCGATACATTAATTTTGCCGGAAAACCGGATGAACGTGTACATTACGAGGATAGTGGATTAATGTTACAACACTACAGTGTGAATAACTGACATGTTCAAACATTTCCGCTTAAGACATAAAACTGTCAAAGATGGTTGCTAATTTGGGTGATATCGGCCACGTTGACCTAAAAATTAACCACAATAATCGTCATGCCGTAGCAAAATTTGTAGCAATGTGACATGTTTTTAACACGACATTTCCGGTTATCGTGGGCATCAGTGCTATTCACGGTGGATATAGACCCAATGTCTGAATAGCACACCGAAAGGCAACCTTGTGCACAGAGAAACCGTCTGCTAAATTCTTGTCAAAGTAGGCTAAACATGAATCACACCTTCACTATCTGAAGATGCGGGTATGATTTTTGTATAAAAACAGGGACGTCGCTAAGGGTGGTTTAGCGCGGGGTATGAAGCCAGCTATAAGTTATCATTCAGGGCATTTTCGTCAGGAATGCAGTCTTACAGGAATCGATTAGTTTCGATAGCTAGACTTGTGTCACACAGACAGCGGCCATACAAAGAGAGGCCTATAGGACCCGATTCGTCCTGTTAGGGGCTTATCAAAGCCCACTTAGAGTACCGGTACGATACGCGTTAATTGAATAAAAAGTTGCGTCACAACTGAAACATGCAAATTTTATTTATCCATAAATACATTCCCAAGAAGTATTGGGTTTTAATCCCCACTAATATTTCATCAACATCATGAAGGCATGCCGTCCACGAAGGTATGTCCTTATGATGTAGTTGAAATATTTTATCAGTCGGGATATTAGCCACCACAATCTTGATAAATCGGGTTTACATCCCCACCCCAGCATTAGAATTCGCGACGCCTCTGTTCAAATGTTGGAATTTTATGCCAAAGTGACTGAAGCGTCTGACTGTGCTTATGATCACGAGGTGCTGTTCACAGTATCCGCGACGTTTTATTCATGTTATTGGCCCATGTTACTCATTTGATGGGATTACCCCCGAATGCCAAATTTTAGCTCCGTGTTTCGAGAATTGTAGGGATGTATGAGGAACAATTGCAGAGAGAGAGAGAGAGAGAGAGAGAGAGAGAGAGAGAGAGAGAGAGAGAGAGAGAGAGAGAGAGAGAGAGAGAGAGAGAGAGAGAGAGAGAGAGAGTTTAATTTAGTGACAATATCAGTTAATCCTATAGCTCGCGCCCAATATGGAATAAACAGACAGTATATTCACCACAGTTGATAAAGGTATCTTATTGATTGGCAAATGCAATAAATAACATATGGTAAAGCCCAACAGAGATTTAGACTGGAATTTCCTGCAACATGTTGTGCTCGCGAAATACTGGTAAAACGTTTACGAATTGAAAATTGCAAGTACGCAGTTATTTACTCGGATATATCTTGTGTAACAGATAGAGAAAAACGCTTGAGCCGATGCTCGAACTGCCGATCAAACGCACTCGAAAATACTGATTTACCGCGAGGCTAATAGATCTGGAACAATCAGGTTGGTTGATAAATGGACTTTATACCACGTCCGCTGCTGTCACGTTCTTTGAGAATGACCTACCGTGAATTTCACACAAATTTCCACCTCAGAGCAATCGAACACCCACGTGCTTCACCACAGGGCACACAGTGCCGTCAACTGATGAGGCCTAATCAACGTCACCAATGTAACAGATCGAGAGAGGAGTGCTGGAACCGAGGCTTAAACCGTCGACCTCTAGCACACAAAGCGACTGTTTACCATAAGACTAAGAGCTCCCAACCAACCAGACTTGTTCGTAAATGCTCCTTTTACCTCGACCGCCACACTATAGAAACTTAAGGAAATGTTTGTTTAAAATGACAGCATAAGAATGCTACAATAAAGGGTCATTTGGGAGGAGTAGGATTGACTGGAACTTACCAAAATGTGACTTAGGCAGTCCGTTGTAAAACGTTACGCAAGGCATCATCCCTTGCTCTTGGATTCACCACATCAATACATCAGCGACATGGCTAATATTTGAAGAAAAATATCTTGAAAATACTCAAGAGAGTTAAACCGTAAGGTCGACAGTTCGATCCTTACCGCGTCATCTGCGTTGTTTTCTCGGTCAAGGAACCTAATCCAGACTGCCCGTTTGGGAGTACGGTTTGCGCACAGTTGTGATGGTTCTTAGGCATACTGCACATCGAATGAGCAATCGCTTTCCACCGTTGATAACTCTGCTTGTTCCGTGTAAGTAAGTTGGAGAATCTGACAGTTGATCTTCGATGCTTGGTGGTTCTTTCGGATAGTCTGGCTTCCTCCATCCGTAAAACACCCTTGCTTTGGAATCACGTGAGTAGCTGATAATTGCGGATACTAGGACACGTTTTCAAAAAAATGTACAAATACACGTACATGTACGTGTACCCCCATAGGGATTCAGTGTTAAATCGTGTGCAGAGTGTAAAAAACGTTGTTTTTACCTGGTGTCCCAGAAGCCGCAAACGCAGTTATCGCATTTTAGAGCGTTCAAACGGCCGTTGGCGAACGAGTGTGAATTCAACATATCGCTCGGAAGGGAAAATGTACGAAAATTCGAAGAAACGTCAACCTAAAGAAATCTCGCCGTTTCCATCGCGGATTAGACCTTCGATCTATCGTTGGCGAACGCCTGCAAAAAACGCTTTGAGGCTTCTGGGATAGCATAAAAATATGTTTTGCTGCTTCTGGGACACCGACGTTCACGATCGCGTTCCAGACGGCCGAGAGTGCGATCCGATCGGTAAAAACGATCTGCGGATTCTAAGACGGGAAAATCGATCTCAAAACGTTTTCTCGACGTTCGCCAACGGTGTAAAGTGGGTGTAAAGTGAAATTAGCCATCGAGGATATTTTCCCAAACTAAACAGAAAAAAACCTTAGTTTGGAAAATTAGAATCGATGGAAATCGTCTCTCCACGTTTGCCATCGCTGTGGCGCGATCGAACGCCGAGGAAATCATTGGCGGGAACTGACGAAAACGTGAAATCCTCGCGAGTTTTGTGAGGTGAATCGTAATAGAATCGCGAGATTTACAAGAGGAAATAAAAAGTGATTGATATAGGAGAAAAAAATATATATAAATAAATAATTATTTAAAAAATAAATATCAAATCAATTAGATAATAAATACGTAAATCGTGAACGATTCCTAGATTATGAGGACATCGTTTCTTATAAAAATGCTGATGAAATCCTACACATTCTGCGTGAACGAACAACTAAATCGTCTCTTGTTAGAACGATGTGCGTGGTCTAGACAGCGGTGCGATCGATCGCGAACGAAAAAACGGCAGAGAGTGGAGGGAGAAGAGACGAAAAAAAATATAAAAAATCGTTTATGAGTTTTGAGGTAAATCGTAATAGAATCACGAGATTCGCAAGAGAAAATAAAAAGTGAATGATATGTATAGGAGAGAAAAAATATATAAATAAAATAAATATCGAATCGAATAGATAATAAAATATACATAAATCATGAACGATTCCCAGATTATGAGAGCAAGGTTTCTTTTAAAAATGCTGATGAGAGCCTACGCATTCTGCGTGAACGAACAACTAGGTCGCCTCTTGTTAGAACGATGCGTCGGGTGTCGGGATCATCTAGACTTCGATCACGAGGATCATTCATGTCTGACGATGGAAAGGGAAGATATTGTCGTCAAGTATTTCGAACCGGCGTTCGAATGCGTTCGAATCGACGACGTGATCAAGTTTTGGAGGAGATTAGTCCTCTGTAGCTGGAGAGATAAGCCCACCAGTTCAGAAGAAATGAAATTGGCGCATAGAAGTCTGATTTTAGAAGACAAGGGATGCGTCTTGAAATTATTGCTGGAGGAAGCGTACGTCTAAGTTTTCTCGTTCATATAAATAAGGGAGAATAGAAAATAAAAATAAATACATGCGTAAATTTTATCTAATATTAGAAAGAAAAAAAAACACAAAAAAATGAGAACCAGAAATAAATTGTATCCAACATTAGATGATGACGAGGATGAGAAGCCGAACGGCACTTTGCCAACGGCGCCATTGCCAGAAGAAAGAGAAAGAGGAGAGAGGTATCGCATCGATCAAATCAGTAGAATCCAATTGTATCTGACACGAGAGAGAGATTCTCGTCATTCTCTCAAGAAGAAGTATTCGCGTCTCATGAAATTCGTCAACACAGTCGACACGACACTCATCACGATTTCCATGGGTTTACACGTGGTCTGCGTCGGATTGCTGTCGACCGCGGTCGGCGTTCCAATCGTGTTGACCACAGAAGGAGTGGCTCTCGCCGCCAGATTGTTTAGCATGCTCGGAAACTTTTTGAGTAGGAAATTATATCTGAAGGCTAGGAAACACGAAAAGATTCGCATCTTGGCCAACTCCAAGATCGTCACGATATCCGAAATGATCTCGATGGCGTTGAAAGATGGTAGGATATCGGAAGGAGAATACTTCACGATATTGGGCGAGAAAACAAAATATGAGGCCATGAAAGAAGCCGTGAGAATCAAGAATCATCAGATCATCAAGGAAGAGCTGAAGGAATCTTTCATGGAAAAGGGGAGGAAAGAGGCTAGGGAGGAATTTGGTAAGCTGATAGAACTCAAGAGCAGCGACTGAAAAAAAAATATAAATAATAAGAACAGAATTTAAAAAAAAAAATATTAAATTTATATATAAAATAAAAAAATAAATACGAAATTAATTTAAATAACCCTCAAAAATGTATTGCGTAAAGTGTAAGAGAGTTAGCGAGACGGGTAATTCTCGAGAAGTATGAACTAAAAACGACAGACAGATGCTTCGTGGAATTTGCAATGTTTGTGGTTTGATCAAGACTTGATTCGTCAAAAAAAAACAGAAAAAACGAGTAGAGGCAAACGCATCGCGAATAAAATGATCAATAGTCTACCTTTCGAAATGCATCTGCTGGGTCACAGTTTCACGGGACCCGGAACGAAATTGAACAAGAGACTCCATGCCGATCTGACTCCTAAATCTTGGAGCAAACCCGTGAATAGGGTGGACGCGGCCGCGTATGATCACGATTTGTGCTATGCCGTACATCCCGACACTAAGACTCGCAACGACGTCTGCGATAAAAAGACGTTAGCGAAATTCAGAGGTGTATCGAATCCGATCAGGATCGATAAGATAGAACGTTCGATACGAACAACAATTGCAGAAGACGAAGTTTTAATAAAGAAAAAAAAAAATATTTACTCTCTTTAACATTTTCTTGTTTACACACATATATAAAGAAGAGAAAATAATAATAATAATAATAAAAACATAATTAAAACTATTTTCTAGATATAAAAAAGCAAGCTAATTAATAAACAAAAAACAAAAAACCCTTCAAAAATGACAAATATACTAGATATCGCACAAAGCATAGTGAAAGATGAAAGTATTCAAGAATACGAGGTTCATGAATACGAACTGATAACCAGAACGAGTTTGAACAATGCGGAAAAGATAAGAATCAACGTCGAAACCCAAGATCTATTCATTCATCCTAGCGAGAGTTACATAGTGGTGCAGGGACGTCTTACCAAGGAAGATGGGACCAAATACGCGACGACGCCACGGTTACTCTAGCCAATAATGGCATCATGCATCTATTCAGTAATATAAAATACTTGCTATCCGTACAAGAGATAGAATCTGTGTTTCATCCTGGTCAGGCCACCACGATGTTCGGACTCTTGACGTATCCGGATGATTTTTCGAAATCCAGGGGACTTAATCAGTTGTGGGTGAAAGACACCATCAGCCCTGCCAACGCCGGTGCCGCCGCGATATTCGACTACGTCGTCAAGACGTCCAGACCCAAAGGAACCTTTTTGTTCAGGATACCTTTGAAACACACCTTTGGAATCGCGGACGATTATAACAAGACCAGGTACGGATTCAAACACAATCTGACGTTGATTCGAAACGGAAACGACGACGCGATAGTGAGACTCCCCACGACCGATGCGGGTAAGTTAACTCTACGCGTGCAGCCTTTGATCGTGGAAAAAATGCCTCTCTACAAGATCATAGAATCCAAGAGTAAATTACCAGTGGGATTTAGAATGAGACTGTGAATCGCGGCTAGCATTCCACTCTCCACGAATTGGAGATTGACCGTGAAATCTACTTCCGAGAGACCGCATTTCATCGTGGTCGCGTTTCAGACCGATAGGGACGGGTCTCAAGAAAAGAATGCGTCGCTGTTCGATCACTGCAATTTGAGAAACATGCAAGTGGTTATGAACGCCACAAGATATCCAGCAATCGATTACTACGCATTGTTCGACAAGAACGATTTCTGCAGACTATTGCGATGCCGCAGATTTTAGAAAGAAGTATCACGGTCTGGATGAATTGATGAGCAACCCTAATATATCTCCCGGTGAATACAAGTAGATGTATCCCATGTTCGTATTCGACGTCAGTAAACAGAGCGAACGACCCAAGAGTAGTGTCTTAGACATTCAGATATAGATGCAATTCAATAGGAACATGCTGAGAAAAACAAAAGCCTTTGCCCTGGTCCTGTCGGATAGAGAATTACAATTCGAATCGGATGGAAATAAGCTGTCGATCTTTCATTGAGAGACGTGTGTGTGAAGAAAAAAAAAGAAAAAAATATATAAGTAAAAAATTAAAAAAAATAATTACAGAAATGAATGATAAAGAAAATAATACTTGAGAAGAAACAGACGTGGTTTGATAAAAAATATTTCGCAAGATTCGCTAGCAATAATTCTAGACACTTTAGTCGAAACAGAACCTTTGATATTGGCTGATTATATGAGACACGAAATCGAAAGTAAAATCTTGATAGGAGATACGAACAGAAAACTTTTAGACATGTTGACGTATAGAGGACTGACTGCTTTTCGAGAATTTATAAAAGCTCTTCAAAATGCTAAAATAGATGTCGACGCGTGTTTCGAGATAGGTTATCCAATTTCATGCGATGAAACATTATAAGAAATAACATATTAAAACAAAAAAAAAACAAAAATAAAATAAAAAGTAATGAGATGTAGAGAGATTGAACATCTTTCTAAATCTCATTACTTTTTATTTTTTTTTGTTTGTTTTTTTTGTTTTTACTAATTACTCATTATTTTTAATTAATTATTTCCATGCGTTCACTGTTTGTTCAGAGGATATAGTTCGATCACTATGCTCACCACGGAAGTGGCGGCTTCGGGATTATTGGTTTTCATAATGAAATTAATCCTGTGTCCGGCGTTCACTTTGAGAGGCGTGCTGAACGTGCTAACATTCGAGTGTTGATTCTCAGTCTTTTCGACGCTGTATCTCTTATCGCTCTCTACTCCGTTCACTGTGAGATTGACGACCGCTCTGTTATTCAAATCCGTGGAAGCCAGACTCATTCGAATGATTTTGCCTCCCAACGGCATGGGATATCTCACCTGACCATCTTGCAATCCAATACCTTCGTTTCCGAAAGACCACTCAGCTTTTGCATCCTCTTACGTGCTGCTCTCCTCAACCCACACGGTGATCAATTGCCTGGCATATTTGATTTTCTCCACCACCGAAATCAGGGTGCAGACGTCCGTCATGTTCACGGGATCCGGTAGATTCGTGAGTGCGTGTCCGTCCATGTCTAATTTACCTTCCATGATGTCGCCCTTTCTCCAGACTGAGTTGTCGTCCACGTACTTTCTGCTGACCACGCTGGAATCGAATTCAGGATCGTGATCAAGACCGAATAAATTCTGACCATTCATGTTGATGCCACCCTCCATGGTTCCGCCAGATTGTTTGTTCAGGTAGAGCTCATCCACTTGTGATTCTATGTATTCTTGAGATCGTATCACGGCAGAATCCACATAGCGCTTGTTGACCGCGGTGGAGTCTGCGTCTGTGTCATCAACCTTTGACAGACTCAATATCTTGTTGAATCCCGCATTCAGATCCAATTTCATTTCTCATCTGTCAGACTTTTTCTGTTCCAGATCTACGTAGTGTTTGGTCGTCATGTCCATGGGATTCGTGGGAGTGGCCACGTTCGTTATCTTGTTAGAATTGGCGTTCAATTCCGATTGCATCGTTTTCTTAACGTATTTACTTCTCAGATGTTCGCTGAATCACGCGTGAGAATCGTCCACGTATTTCTTGGTCGCGGCATCGGTGGAATCTATGGGATTCGCGATGTTCACCAAACGTTTAGATTTCAGATCGAGATCGTCGGCATGGCTTTATCCACGTAATTATCTAGCATGATTCGTTCGAAATCCGCGTTCCCCCTGTCAACATATTTTTTAGTCGCCGCATCTGTGAGATCTATCGGCTCGGGAAGATTGTAGAGCTTCTTATTGTTCATGTTCAAAGGTTCCTCTCGAGGTTCATATCTCTGAACGTAACATTCGGCCAAGTTGGCAACATTGTAGCCATTGCCAACTTCGAGCATCTTCCTCTTCTTTTTGGGTCGATTTTCATCATCACTTCTACCAAATTTATCGACTGACATGTTGTTTTGTGGGTTGTTTTTGTTTTAAAAAATATATTTCAACGCAGTTTATTAAAATGAATTATTTCACTTATTTTTACTTTTTTGTTTTTATTCGATTAAATTTTTTTTAAATAATTTTTTTACCTTTATATATACTAAAAAAAATCTCTCTCTGATGTAAATCGTTGAGAATGTCTTGAAACCGATCTCCTTCCGACCATCTCTTGAGAATGTAGAGACACAGGTGACTGTAAAACACTTGATCTGGCAATTGCACTCGTTCTGTGTTGTAACAAACCATCGATTCATCGAAATAGTTCTTTATTTCTTTCAGCAGCGAGATTCCGTGGCTGTCGAAATAATACTTCTTCCTGTTCTTGAACCATGTAACCCAGTGAGTGCCTTCACCCGATAAATCATACAGATTTAAAATTTTGTATTCCGATTGTTGAGGTCTTCTCTTCGGCAAGGCATCTCTGGAAAACACGGCTAGAAAATCTTTGATTTTCAAATCCTTTGCCGCATTCGACAAATCGATGTTGGATAGGGGTTCATTCGGTAAGACGACACCTTCTATGGATATCTCTATTTTCTTATTCATAAATGTGTATATTTTTTTTTTATTTATTTATTTTATTATAATTCACTAAAATGACTTTTTTTTTTCTTTTTCTTTTTAAACTAACTCTCTCGATGTCTCTATCGACTTCCATAATCTTGAATCCACCTAATTCCTCTTGATTTTCTGGAATCCTATCATCCTTAATCATATCCAAAGTCCAATGTCCGAGTGCCAAAGTGCTTTTTTATCATCTAACACGAATCTCTTATCATCGTCAGCCATCAGCAAAATCTTATTGACTATTTCGGTATACAAGTCGTGATTGTTGCTTCGAATCGATTTCATAGTCATGTACACCAGACCACTTCCGAACAGACAATCTTTATACTCTCGAAAAGAGATGTTTTTCTTCACGACGCACACTTTAACCCCTTTACACTTCTTGATCTCTTCACCTTCTAAGCGATAAGCGTATAGTTTAGTTCTCAAACCCACGAATTTGACGATTTGTTTACCACCGCTCTCTTCCTTAAATTTACCCCACACCTTCTTGTTGTTGTTCAATTGAATGTTGGATGGGTGATCGACCGGATATTTGCTCATGTCGAACCACGTGGTCACGTCCGGAGATATATCTCGGTAGACGTCTTTCGTCTCTATATCGTAAACTAAACTGTCCATGTCGGTGAACAGTAATTTGGCTGTTTTCGTTTTAGTTTTTTTATTTTCTTTTGAAACTTGAAGTTCTTCAACGGCTTTTCGTGTGATCGTCTTCTTATTTTTCGCAACCAAAACAGGTTTTTTTTTTCGATGTTGGCATTTCCATTCCCTTTGCCACCTTTTTCTTCTCATTTTTCACAACCGAAGCATTTTTTGACATCGTTGCTATAGGCATTTTGTTTGCCTTTTCTTTGACCAAACTACTTGCCATCTCAAGTATCTTTCTAAGTTTTTCATCCTGCTCAGCATTTCGTTTTCTATCGTCAGGTGTTCCTGCAATCAGCTTACTTTTTTTCGCAATTCAAATCTGTTTAAGTTTGTTCACTTTCAATCTTTCAATTTTTTTCTTTCCATCACCTCCCAAATGATACTCCTGTATGACTTTATTTTTTTTTGATTTGATTCTATGATTTCTGAAATTTGGAATTTTTAATTTTTTACAAATCTCGTTTAACTGAGGTATGGTATACTCATCTAAATTTTTCATTTTTTTTATTTGTTTGCTTCATTTGTAAGAATATATTTTTTTTTTGAATTTTGTATTTAAATAATAATTTGTTAAAAAGTTTGTTTTTTTTCTCTTTATATATACAAAAAAGTTTTTAATTTTAATTTTCTTTAATGTGAAAATGTTTTTTTTCGTGAAATTAATCAATGTTTTATGTTCCTTAACGTGAGAAAAAGTACATTAAAATTTTAAATTTTTATTTATATATATAAAGAGAAGAAAACACTTTTACAAAAAATTTCACATTAAAGAAATTAAAATTAAAATCTTTTTTGTATATATATATATATATATATATATCCCTGTTTCATACATTAGGGGGACTTGGTGAAAACACCTCACTTGGGGGACTTTGCTTTCTATGCACACAACAGACAAGCCTTTCACCATTATTAACCCTTTCAACACGGTTATGTTATAATTGGTCGAAAATGCATGGTATGACGGCAAAGTCCAGATATATTACCTATGTCTCCCTAATACCGTCCCCCTAATGTTTTCTTTCCCCAAAACATACATTACGGAGACTTTCGTATGTTGATATCATATAAGTCTCCTTATTGTAGTATTAGGGAGACCCGTGTCAATATAAACCTATGTTTCCAAAACCTAAACTGTTGTTCCTGAACATATTTAATTTATTAAAAATATCTTACCTCCCCATCACCCCATCTAGTTAACTCTTGTACCAGCCGAATTATCGTTAATAGCTTTGCCGTCTCTATCGTTTGAATCGACTTTGATAGCTATCCTTGAACTTGATAATGTGAAAATTGATAATTATCTCAGAAGAAACCCCCCGAAACATTAGCTTGGGTACGTGTTCGTATTTTCATTTTCAAACGATCTTATAATCACAGATCGAGTATACCAACGCTGGTCACATTTACACAAGCATCACATTCTGTTAGCACAAACATTTGCAGACTGACGTGCAAAATTACTGACGACCGAAGACTAAATCACAATTGAGGGGTGAAAGGGGTCTGGTCTCAATATCTTACTTGGCCGCCATCGGAAATCAAATTTCTCTTTCATCCGATCAGCGATGTTAATCGTGTTGGGTACGATTGAGCGTTTTGAGGCCCCTGGACCTGTCCGACTGGGCCACCAAGCGCGGCCAGCCCATCCCAAGGACAGTCGAGGAAAGTAGAGAGTGAGCGGAACGCAAGAAATTGTAATCTTGTCTGACAGTGACGGGGTTTATATGACAACCTTGGAGACACAGCCAGCGCTGAAGCTGGACTAGAGGAGCCAAGGCAGGTGGATCGTAGTTGACCTTAACTTATAGGTCAGTGGTGTTTGAGTCATGTCAGGGACGTGAAGCTATTGATCTGTTACAGGCGGTATTGAGGGAGTCATGGCCGGGATTGAGGCCCTGAATGTACCTATGGCGAGAAGGGTTTGAGGATGGTTTCTTTAACAACCCGCCCCCTTCCCCCGGTCCCCTTGAGATCTTTGAGCAGACGCATGCGGGCAATTGCTCTGCTGGTTAATTTATGGCAGAAAGGTTTAAGGGTCAGCTTTCTACCAACTGTTATGCCCTGAAATCGTGCTTCCTCGCAGCTCATGATCCTCTTTCAGAAGAGTTCCCCTGCTATAGGGATTGGCTATTCACGTTTGTTGATTTAACTAACTGCGCTTTTGACGCATTAAGTTTTATTCTCCACAATTGTTCCAGGTCGTCTAATGCGTCCAGGAGTCGATTCTCAATCATACTCTCTATGCGAATGGCAGTCCAGATGCCCAGGAAGTTGGCGAATTTGGAGAGCTGGACATAGTTTTCTCCAACCTCATGGAGGTACATGACATAAACGATGAAGAGTAGGGGGCTGAGTACAGATCCCTTAGGCGTCCCGGCCTTGAGCTGAACCTCCCTGACGATATCCCGGTTCACTCTGACCTTAATTGATATGTCTCTCTGGGAGGGTAAAATTAACCTCAGGAGCTTATTTTAGAGCCCAATTTGGAGGAGTTTGATATTTTATCCATCATGAGGTTTTGTCCATTTGTTTATTAAGGGGTTTGTTGTTTTGTCCGCATGTGGTTTTATCCGGGCTCTTTTCAAGGCGTTTTGTCTGTATGGGGGTTTGTCCTATGAGATCTTATCCGAGCACCGTACACATGCACTCGCACTCTTTGTCGCCCTGACATTATCCAAGTATACTTACGGAAAAATGAAATGCAAGTTCAGTTTTGGTAATATAATATTTTTATCCATAGACTAAATGCAGTAAAATTTGACACACAGCTACCTCAGTTTTCGGAATAAAGAGTGTCTTTGGTTAAAATTCGGTCAACCATGACCACGTGAGACGGTATATGTTTTCAACAGATTTTTTGACAAAGGGTGCACCCGAGGCACTCTCTATGGGCTTGAAAACTATACCAAATCGAGGCTTTAAACAGTACAGGTCGATTGTACAACATTTCATTTCAACTCGATTGAAAGGCAAAAGGCCACGAATGTCCTAAGTTAATAGGGGTAGGACTGTTGCTCTAATTATGCAGGGCCAATCGCAACGTCTCCTCGCCCACCAAATTGGTGTCCTTGAGTCAAAAATAGTTTTTTTAGTCAGGCGTCTGGAAGCCACAGTAAGATTACCTGAGCGTCCCCAGACGAATTGTCGCGAGCTAAGTCGCCACGTCAAGATTGAGGCATATGTCTCTCAAACCGTAACCGATTTCAGTCGGCGACGGAGACACCACGCCATGTTGTAGGCACTCATGGTCGCCGAATGTGTCCAAGAACAGTTAGGAATCGGTTGGGGGAGTTCAATTTAAGGCTACGCGACCCTACATTGTTCCGCATCTTACACCCAGACGACGTCAACGCACAACGCAATGACGTGGCTAGAAGCTTCCGATTGGGGGGGGGGGGGGGGGGGTAGGGTAGTGGATTTCTTACTGGGGAGAGAACGGGAGGGGGTTTCCCCTATCCAAATCCCTCCCCCTAGTTGAAACTTCACTACCGAGGAAAGATAAGAAAATGAAGCCATGAAAGGGGGCATGAAATTGATTTTTAGTAACTGAAATACCAACATATTTATGATAGAATTATCAGGTTATTATTATTTGGTATTATTCTGGGAATTGAATATGTGCTAAACAAATGCTCAAGCTGAGGACTTTGAGCAATTCACACTGTCCTAACATTAAATCAGATCTTATGCAGGAATGATCAATTTTTGATGTTTCATCATTTTGTAACTGTGAACTCAGGATAAGGATTTGACATGATGTGATTTTTCTTGAAGTGCATTTGGAGGATTTTGTTTTATTACTGTAAGTAAACGTACGATTGAAATCTCGTACCGATTGACATCATGCATACTTATCTTGATATTACGTATACTATAGCTGTAAATAGTAACAGTTGGAATTTTTGCCGATTTGAAACCGAGTTGGAATTTTGGGATGTGAAGGAGACATCAGGATCGCCAAAGAAGCTCTAAGATTCAGAGAGAATAAATTTGCTAATCCACATAGCTTGCCGTCCGAATTTACAACTATCGGAAATTTTGGCCAGGATTGATGGGGGGGGGGGGGGGAGGGGGGGTGCGGGGGGGGGGGGTACCACAGTCAACGTCCCAAACAACGTCACTCAGCTGACGCAGGCCCTTTCTGTCGGAGTGGAATAATATCCCACAACTTGATGGGGTCAATGGTAAGGAGAATTAGAGCAGCGACTGAAACATGGGGTGGGCACACCCGCTATTGATTTTGATCAGGAATTGCCATAGGGTACTCACGATTGAACGTGACCCATGCAAACGCCCTCTGTGTTAAGACAACAAAATACGTCAAAATTTAATCAGTAATGAAGAAATAAAATCAAAATCCAAACAATGAAATAATCATCCATAACACATTGGAAATATTGCCACAGACAAAAACGTTTCTTTTTCCGCTAGAATAGTTCCGTGAAATGATCACAATGTGTGCTTCAGGCGGCTGTAAAATTCGCGCGAAGGGCTTTACAACAGCATCCTCTACGGCATCGGCAGTTCCAGGAAAACGAAATATTTCTGACCAGACAGTGCGCAATCTCCTCCGTGATACACGTGACCTAGCCAGACGTTCTTCCAGAGCTGTGGGGTTGACGCTACAACATCATCAAAGGCGACATCAACATTCAGACCAAGTTTTATGCCTTAAAGTATTCTTCCAATGAATCGGCGATCCTCGCTACAAATTGAAGGAAGGTGTTCGACATGGTTTATTCATAAAACAAGAGGAAAGCATGCCTTTGTTCTAAAAATAAAACTCGAAAGGCAGATAGGAGGAATATGAGTCGACACGACACAGCGCTTTTCCCCAAAATGATTTTTAGAAAGTGGACTCCATCACAAACAAGCCTCTTGTGCCTTCAGATTGCAACTTTTCTGTTGTTTTGAAAGTTGTCATACAGAGAGTACTCCGTTGTGTGTTTCTGCAAACACCAATGGGTGGCGATCCCCGTCCGGGACGACCCGCGTTGTGTTCTTGGGTAAGGCACTTATCCCGGTTGCCCACATGGGGGCACGATGACGCCGTGTACTAAGGCTTACTGCACGTCGATGGTGCACATGTCTGCAACCGCTGTAACCCTGCTTGAGTTAGAATGTTGAGAAGCTGACAGTTGCTCGTCGTTGCTCGGTGGTTCTCTCCGGGTACTCCGGCTTCCCCCACCCGTAAAACTGTCACGGTTACGATTAGCCATTGTGCATAAGTATGTGACCTTAAACCCCAATAAATAAATAAATAAATAAATAAATAAATAAATAAATAAATAAATAAATAAATAAATAAATACCAATGGGTGGGCGTACTGACCGGCGGGCATAGGTGGACAAGTAAGTCATGAAGTCTCATTCACGAGAGCAAAATATTTTTTGTCAGAATAATTTGGAAAATTCCAACTCTTCAATTTTTGATGGCGCTTCTGGCAGCGCGGTTATGTCATAGGCTTTCTGGCGCATTCGAATGTAGAAGTCCACAACCCCAGTTCTGAATGAACCGTTGAAAGTGGTTTTGCCATGATTCGCCATTTTCCAACGCGGTGAATGACAGATTTGAATTGCTGTAATAAAACACGATACGATATGAGTATGAGTTGTTATGACGAAGTTGCAGTGATCGCCATTAAGGAATTAGCAATGAAACGAGTTGAAATGAGTTATCACTTTTATGTGTCCCCATGATGAGACATTAGGGGCACTTTTGACGAAATGCGTGATTAAAATGTTCCTGAAAATAGACATCGGGAGGACTGGTTAGGATATATGAAATATATATATGTTTCTAGAATATAACGTCAAGAGGACACCGTGTGAGATATAGACTAAATTGCTGGACATCCTCCATATACGTTGTAGGTGAATATGCGTCTAATGAATTGTTTGTTGAATTGATGCAGCTGGCTCGTTACTATTTTCATCTGAAGTGACATGAAAGCAGGACCATGCGAGATCCTGGCTTTATTTGTTTACATCTGTTTTGACTGGCTGTCAGGTGTCCATCCTTTTGGTCAATATTGAAACCAAAATATCTGTTCTTCACGTGAACCGGGTAATGAGACTTTATTTTGGGCGTTTTTTTAACTTTGGATATACTCATTTCTTGTGAAACGAAATCCGTGTTTTTGAAATCAGTTCAACCAATACTAACCCGTAGAACACGACACGATACTATACCATCAGTCATGATCATATTTTGACGAACACTTGAAAGAAACAAGAGACAAATCGAGATGAAATGGATTATCACTTTTATATGTTTCCTTAATGTGATAATAGGGAGACTTTTGGTGAAACGCGTGATTGATATGTTCCCGTAATAAGACATTAGGAGGACTTCACAATATAAGTCAAATATATATGTTTTATGAATAAAATATTAAGAGGACTGTGTATAAGATATTATGTAAATTGCTGACCACCTTTCACATATTATTAACGTTTGCTGAAATACGTATTTCATATGTCCCCATAATTAGACATTAGGAGGACTTGTGACGATAAATAAAATGTATATGTCTCCTTAATGTAACATTAGGAGATATTGTGTAAATTACCTGCTGTCCTTCATATACGTTGTAAGTGCACATGTGTCTACGATGTTCTTTATCAAATTGATAGAGCAGGCCCGTGACTATTTTTATCTGGAGTGACATAAAATTGGGCCATACCTAGATTCCGCCTTAAGGCTGAATCCCAGATATCCAGATATCTGTTGGTCACGTGAACTGTTTAATGGACATTTATTTTGTGCGTTGTTTTTGCACTTTGGATATACTCCTTTCTTGTGAAAACAAAATCGTATTTCAAAATCAGATCAACCAACACTAGACCGTAAAGAACGTTATGATATGACTAATCATGATCATATTCTGACGAATGCTGAAAAGAACAAGCAACAAAACGAGATGAATGGGACACTTTCATATGTCTCTTTAATGTGACATTAGGGAGACTTCTTGTAAAATACGTGATTGATATGTTCATATAGTTAGACATTAGAAGGAGTTCTCAATATATTGCACATAGGTATGTCTTCTGAATGTCTTCTGAATATAACATTATGAGGATTTTGTATAAGCTAGAGTGTAAATTTCATGTATTATTAACTTTTGGTGAAAAGCCTAATTGACATGTTTCCTTAATTAGACATGAGGGATTGTGATGATATATCAAATGTATATGTCTCCTGAATATAACATTAGGAGGACGTCGTATGAGATATTGCAGGCCGCCCTCCATAAACGTTGAAAGTGCATAGGTGTCTAACGAGTTGTTTGTAGCTGGACCGCTACTATTTTCATTTTGATTGATAAAAAACTGGCCCATACGAGATCCCGCCTTTATTTATTCGCCACGTGAACTGATTAATGGGAATTCATTTTCTTCGTTTTTTTTTGTTCTGGATATATTCGATTATTATGAAAGCAAAGTCGTGTTTTGAAATCAGTTCAACAAATACTAAACCGTAAAACACAATATGATACGATCAGTGATGATCATATTCTGACGAACACTTGGAAGGTACAAGCAACAACGCGAGATGAAATTGGTTAACACTTTTATTATGTCTCCTTAATGTGACATTAGGGGGACTTTTGCTTAAACACGTGATTGATATGTTCCCGTAATTAGATATTAGAAGGACTTCGCAATATATATGAAATATATGTGTCTTATGAATAAAACGTATGAGATATTGTGTAAATTGCTGGCTACCTTTCATATATCATTAAGTGTTGGTGAAATACGTAATTTATATGTTCCCATAATTAGACTTTAGAGGACTTATGTGGAGGGTGTATGAAATGTATATGTCTCCTGAATGTAACATTAGGGAGACTTCGTATGAGATATTGTATAAACTGCTGGCCGCCCTCCATATACATTGACTTCCACAACGACGACTCTCATTCTTACCACCCATGACTCTACCATTCAGACGTCTTGCTTCCTGTATATGACTTATGCTTGGCTACCAGGACAATTGTCTTTCTGAGATGTGGTTATAAGCATGTTATGGGCAAGTCCGCATTTTGCGCACAACACATACACCGCATCGACACATGCCAAAAGTGGTAAGATGCACTTATGTCCCTGTGCACAATGGACGCATGCTGCTTGCAGTACATAGGCACATACGGATGTTTTACTCCCAACTCTTAGACCACCACGTAGTTTCTTTGCTCCTCTAAACACATCTTAATCTGCCATGAATGACCAAATCTCTGTTTTCGTTATAAGTCGTCAACAAAGCTTTCTTGTACATGTTAAGTGTGAATGTCAAATGTTAGTTCAATACTAAGGAGAAGTTCCTGGGCGCAAACGACTCATCAACTTTGCCAACTCTATTATAATTGTCCGAAACTAAATAATTTCAAAATCTCAAAATTTACTTTTTGTGTTCCCGCTGTTAACAATAGGGTGATGTCCTGTGAGTCATAGCATGTTGGAATGCATGCATCTACGTAATAGGTCATTGCCTTTTCGTCCTATTCTTATTGATCCATCTTTTGACCTAGGAAATGACGCCATAGTTGCGGTGGATACTATATGTCACAAGGAGTTTTGTGGTATCGCTCATAACCAGTCATGTTGTGAGTATATTCCCTGGTAATGGTGGAGTTTCTCTGCTATGCAGTGCGTGTTGTAATTTTGATGCATACTTCCATCGATCATTTTCGATGATTGGGATCACATATTGTTGTCTGTTGTGTTACCTGTTGCTATAGGGGCGGAAGGCTTGCCATAGTTCGAGGTGTGTTCTGAGTGTGTTCGGTTGTAGGGAACTTACCAGAAATATCCCACCAATGACAGACATAGGTGAAACTGAGCATACAAAATCTTTAAATTAGTGTTTTCTCTCATACATTTGGCTAGCAGGTGTTAAGTAAATTCCCACTTTTAGCCTACACACAACCGCCTACCACCCACAAATATCCTAGGTGATACATCAACAATAGAACTCTGCCTTTTCAAAACCCTGTTCTGGCTACCAATCTACCAATCTACCAATCACTTGCCGTGTTGTGTTGTGTCTAGGGGATGCGTGATCATGGACAGTTCTCTCTGACTCAATGTGAAGAATCGACCAATCAAATCGATCGATTAGGATTAATGTGTTGTGTCCAACTAGTCGAATGTGATTAAGAGTTGTTAGAACTGTCACATCATTCCAGTGATTTCTCCCTCTTCTGGACACTGGTTGGAAGCTCATGATGACCACTGGCTGGAGAGGTGGGGGTACTTTTGGGACTGCTGCTTGTGGATCAGAATCGAAGAGATCATTTTCGATAGACGACAAACCGATAGCCCTACTGCTATCGGTGACTACCGCCTACTACTACCAGAGTCTCATATCACTGCACTACTGTATAAAACCACTACGGATCTTGCTGTTCGTGCCTCACAAGTTCAATGTTAATATATGTCCTGTTGTGGATCTCGACTAAAACTATTTTAAGTTTTATCACACATAATTCTACCATTCCGACGACTTGGCTTCCAGTCTAAGTCTTATGCTTGGCTCCCGGTGCTATTTTCTTTCTGAGATGTGGTTATGTTCAAGTCTGCATTTTCCAGACAATGTATACAACACATATACACATGCCAGAGTTACCGACATGTGCTTGTGTACGAGTGCAAAATGGGTGCACTTTACTTGTAACACTTGGGAACATACAGATATCTTACTCCTAATTCATAGACCATCACATAGCTTAGTGGCTTTTAGCTCGAAAATTATTGCCTTTTTGGAGCCTAGTTCCCACATAATCGTTGTACCATCTCCACTTTGGTGGCAGTATCAACCGCAAGGTACAACAGGTGACTGGCCCAGGTCAGCCATAGTTGACCTTAACTGATAGGTTAGTGGTGGGTGAGTCATGTTGGAGACGTGAAGCCCTTGATCGGTTACTGGCGGTATGGAGGGAGTCATGGCCGGGGTTGAGACCCTAACTGTACCTATGGCGAGTAGGGTTTGAGGATGGTTTCTCTAACAGCCCCCCCCTCGGTTCCCTTGAGATCTTTGAGCAGACCCATGCGGGCTTCTGCTCTGCTGGTTAATTTATGGCAGAAAGGTTTGAGGATCAGTTTTCTACCAACTTTTATGCCCTGAAATCGTGCTTCCTCGCAACTCATGATCCTTTCCGAAGAGTTCCCCTGTTATAGGGACTGAATTTTCACGTTTGTTGATTTAACTAACTGCGATGTTGACACATTAAGTTTTGTTCTTCCTTTCGAACACAATTCGTCCTGGTCGTCCAATGCGTCCAAGAATCGATTCTCAGTCATACTCCCTATGCGTCGGCGAATCTGGAGAGTTCAACATAGTTTTCCCCAACCTCATGGAGGTACATGACGTAAACGATAAAGAGTAGAGGGCTGAGTACAGGTCCCATAGGCGTACCGGCATTGACTGAACCTCCCTGACGATTTCCCGGTTCATTCTGACCTTAATTGATCTGTCTCTCGGGGAGGATAAAATTAACCTCAGGAGCTTATTTGAGAACCCAATTTGGAGTAGTTTAATATTTTATCCATCATGAGGTTTTGTCCATTTGTTTATTAAAGGGTATGGTGTTTGGTCCGTATGTAGTTTTGTCCGGGCTCTTTTCATGGCGTTTTATCCGTATGGGGGTTTGTCTTGTGAGATTTTGTCCGCGCACCGTACACATGCACTCGTACTCTTTGACACCCTGACATTATCCAAGTATACTTACCGAAAAAAGAAATGCAAGTTCAATTTTGGTAATATAATTTTTTTATCCGTAGACTAAATGCAGTAAAATTTGATACACATCTACCTCAGTTTTCTGTATAAAGAGTGTCTTTGGTTAGAATTCGATCAACCATAACCACGTGAGACGCTATGCTTTCAACAGAATTTTTGACAAAGCGTGCAGGATTACAGTATGGTGTTTTGTCCGAATGGGGTTTTGTCCGGGCTCTTTTCATGGCGTTTTGTCCGTATGGGGGTTTGTCCTATGAGATTTTTTCCGCGCACCGTACAAATGCATTCGTACTCTTTGTCGCTCTGACATTATCCAAGTATACTTACGGAAGAAAGAAATGCGAGTTCAGTTTTGGTAATATAAGTTTTTTATCCGTAGACCAATTGCAGTAAAATTTAACACACAGCAGCTACCTGAGTGTCTTTGGTTAGGTTTTAATCAACCATTACCACGTGAGACGCTATATGCTTCCAACAGATTTTTCGTTTTCGACAAAGCGTGCATCCGGGGCACTCGCTATGGGCTTGAAACCCATACCAAATGGAAGCTTTGAACAGTACAGGTCGATTGTACAACATTTCATTTCAACTCGATTGAAAGGCAAAAGGCCACGAATGTCCGAAGTTGATAGGGGTAGGACTATTGCTCTAATTATGCAGGGCCAATCGCAACGTCTCGTCGCCCACCAAATTGGTGTCCTTGAGTAAAAAATATTTTTTTAGCCGGGCGTCTGGGAGCCACAGGAAGAGTACCTGAGCGTCCCCAGACAAAATGTCTGCGCGCTAAGTCGCCACGTCAAGATTGAGGCATACGTCTCTCACACCGTAACCGATTTCAGGCGTCGACGGAGATGCCGCGCCAGGTTGTAGGCACTCATGGTCGCCGAATGTGTCCAAGAACAGTTAGGAATCGGTTGGGGGAGTTCAATTTAACCCACGGCGAACCTACATTGGTCCGCAACGTACATCCAGGCGACGTCAACGCAGTGAAGTGGCTAGAAGCTTCTGATTGGGGGGGGGTGTAGGGTAGTGGATTTCTAACTGGGGGGGGGGGGGGGCAGGAGGGGGTTTCCCCCATCCAGATCTCTCCCCCTAGTTGAAACTTCACTACCGACAAAAGTTAAAAAATGAAGCCATGAAAGGGGGCATGAAATTGGCTTTAGTAACTGAAATGCCAACTTAATTATGATCGAATTATCAGGTTATTATTATTTGGTATTATTCTGGGAATTGAATATGTGCTAAACAAATGCTCATGCTGAAAACTTTGAGCAATTCACCTTGTCCTAACATTAAATCAGACCTTATGCAGGAATGATCATTTTTTAATGTTTCATCATTTTGTAACTGTGAATTATAGAATTAACTCAGGATAACGAAATGACATTATGTGATTTTCTTGACGTGCAATTGGAGGATTTTGTTTTATTACTGTAAGTAAACGTAGGCTACTATAGAGATCTCGTACCGATTGACATCATGCATACTCATGAAGCTCGATATTACGAACACTGTAAGTAAATAGTAACAGTTGGAATTTTTGCTGATTTGAAACCGAGTTGCGATTTTGGAATGTAAAGGAGACATCAGCATCGCCAAAGAAGCTCTGAAATCCAGATAGAATAAATTTGCCACTTCCCATAACTTGGCGTCCGAATCTACAACTTTTTGGAAATTTTGGCCAGGATTGATGTGGGGGGGGGGTGGGTAACCCCTCCCCCACCCACCCCCCCCACCCCCACACACACACATGCCCTGTCACCACATCCCTGCGTCCACGTCGATTGCAATTGCTGTGGACACACGCACCAAATTCGTTTTCCATGGCCCACTGGAGACACGTGTATTATTCACTTACGAGTCTCTGTTAACGCTTCACAGGTCAGATAGACGACAAGTTTGCTATCGACGTCGAGGTGACCGATATTCTGATGCGTGCGTTAGAAGCGCGTCAACTTCCCAAACAACGTCACTCAGCTAACGCAGGCTCTTTTTGTCGGAGTGGAATAACATCCCACAACTTGATGGGATTAATGTTAAGGACAAAGATCGGCGACTGAAACACGGGGTGGGCACACCTGCTATTGATTTTGATCAGGAATTGCCATAGGGTATCCACGATTGAACGTGATCCATGCAAACGCCCTGTGTTAAGATAACAAAACTCGTCAAAATTTAATCAGTAATGAAGAAATAAAATCAGAATCCAAACAATGAAATAATCATTCATAACACATTGAAAATATTGCCACAGAATATAGTTAGGTGAAATGATCACAATGTGTGCTTCATGCGGCAGTAAAATTCGCGCGAATGGCTTTACAGCAACAGCCTCTTCTGCATCGGCTATTCCACAGGCTACGAATGATTTCTGACCAGACAGTGCGCAATCTCCTTCGTAATGCACGTGCCCTAGCCAGACGTTCTTTCAGAGCTGTGGGTTTAACGCTATAACCCCATCAAAGGCGACTTCAACATTCAGACCAAGTTTTATGCTTTAAAGTATTCGTACAATGAATAGGCGATCCTCGCTACACATTGATGAAAGGTGTTCGACATGGTTCATTTTTAAAACAAGTTGAAAGCATGCCATTGTTCTAAAAATAAAACTCGAAAGGCAGATAGGACGCCTCGCACATCATCCATAAATGAGGAAGATGAGTCGACTCGACACAGCGCTTTTCCCCAAAATGATTTCCAGAAAGAGGACTCCAGCACAAGCACGTCTCTTGTGCCTTCAGATTGCAACTATACTGTTGTTTTGAAAGTTGTCATACAGAGAGTACTCCGTCTTGTGTTTCTGCAAATATCAATGGATGGCGATCCCCGTCCGGGACGACCCGCGTTGTGTCCTTGGGTAAGGCACTTTATCCCGGTTGCCCGCATGGGGACACGATGACGCCGTGTACTAAGGCATACTGCACATCTGTGGTGCACATGTCCTCAACCGCTGTAAATCTGCTTGAGCAGAGCTTGAACAGAGTTAGAATGTTGAGGAGCTGACAGTTGCTCATCGTTGCTCAGTGGTTCTCTCCGGGTACTCCGGCTTTCTCCTCCCGTAACACTGTCACGGTCATGATTAGTCATTGTGCATACGTATGTGACCTTAAACGCCAATACATAAATAAATAAATAAATAAATAAATAAATAAATAAATAAATAAATAAATAAATAAATAAATACCAATGGGTGGGCGTACTGAGTGGCGGGCATAGGTGGACAAGTAAGTCATGAAGTCTCATTCACAAGAGTAAAATATTTTTTGTCACAATAATTTGAAAAATTCCACTCTTCAATTTCTGATGGCACATCTGGCGGTGCGGTTGTGTCCTAGGCTTTCAGGTACATTCGAAGGTACAAGTCCACTCCCCCCAATGCTTGCAGTACCGTTGAAAGTGGTTTTGCCATAATTCGCCATTTTCCAATGTGGTGAATGACAGATTTGAATTGCTGTAATAGAAAACGATACGATATGAGTGTGAGTAGTTAAGATGAAGTTGCAGTGATCGCCATTACGGAATTAGCAACGAAACAAGTTGAAATGAGTTATCACTTTATGTGTCTCCATGATGTGACATTAGGGGCATTTTTGCCGAAATGCATGATTAATATGTTCCTGTAAATAGACATCGGGAGGACTGGTTAGAATATATGAAATATATATATATGTTTCTAGAATATAACATTAAGAAGACACCGTGCGAGATATAGAATAACTTGCTGGACATTCTCCATATACGTTGTAGGTGAATATGCGTCTAATGAATTGTTTGTTGAATTGATACACTGGCTCGTTACTATTTTCATCTGGAGTGACATGAAAGCTGGCCCATGAGAGATCCTGGCTTTATTTTGTTATAACTGTGTTGACTGGCAGTCACATGTCCATCCTTATGGTCAATATTCAAACCAAAATATCTGTTCGCCACGTGAACGGGTTAATGTGACTTTACTTTGGGCGATACTGTACGATACGATCAGTCATGATCATATTCTGACGAACACTTGAAAGCAACAAGCAACAAATCGAGATGAAATGGATTATCACTTTTATATGTCTCCTTAATGTGACATTAGGGAGACTTTTGGTGAAACGCGTGATTGATATGTTGCCGTAATTAGATATTAGGAGGACTTCACAATATAATTCAAATATATATGTATCATGAATAAAATATAAAGAGGACTGCGTATAAGATATTATGTAAATTGCTGACCGCCTTTCATATTTTATTAACTTTTGGTGAAATACGAATTTCATATTTCCCGTAATTAGACATTAGGAGGACTTGTAACGATATATGAAATATATATGTCACCTTAATGTAACATTAGGAGGACTTTGTATGAGATAGTGTGTAAATTACTGACTGCCCTCCATATACGTTGTAAGTGCATATGTGTGTACGGTGTTGTTTATCGAATTGACAGAGCAGGCCCGTGACTATTTTCATCTGGAGTGACATAAAACTGGCCCATACCTAGATTCCACCTTTATGTTTGATTATTGTGTTGCCGCGCCGTCAAATATCCATTTTGAAATACGTAACTGATATGCTCCCATAATTAGACTTAAGGAGGACTTGTGAGGATGCATGAAATGTATATGTCTCCTGACTGTAACATTAGGAGGACTTCCTATGAGATGTTGTATAAATTGCTGGCCGCCCTTCATATAGGTTGTAAGTGAATATGCGTCTAATGTGTTGTTTGTTGAATTGATACTGCTGGCTCGTTACTATTTTCATCTGGAGTGACATGAAAGCTGGCCCATGCGAGAAACTGGCTTTACTTTTTTATAACAGTGTTGACTGACCGTCACGTATCCATCCTTTTGGTTAATATTGAAACCAAAGTGTCTGTTCGCCACGTGAACATGTTAATGTGACTTTATTTTGAGCGTTTTTTAACTTTGGACATACTCATTTCTTGTGAAAACAAAATCTGTGTTTTGAAATCAGTTCAACCAATACTAGCCCGTAAAACACCATGCGATACTATACGACATGATCAGTCAGGATCATATTCTGACGAACACTTGAAAGCAACAAGCAACAAATCGAGATGAAATGTATTATCACTTTTATATGTCTCCTTAATGTGACATTAGAGAGACTTTTGGTGAAACACGTGACTGATATGTTCCCGTATTTAGACATTAGGAGAACTTCACAATATAATTAAAATATATATGTATTATGAATAAAATATTAAGAGGACTGTGTATAAGATAGTGTGTAAATTGCTGACCGCAGTTCATATATTATTAACGTTTGGTGAAATACACATTTCATAGGTCCTCGTAGTTAGACATTAGGAGGACTTATGACGATATATGAAATGTATATGTCTCCTTAATGTAACATCAGGAGGACTTTGTATGATATATCGTGTAAATTACTGATTGCCTTTCATATACGTTGTAAGTGCACATAAAACTGACCCATTCCAAGATTCCGCATTCATGTTTGATTATTGTGTTGCCGCGCCGTCAAATGTCCATATTGTTGGGTGGAGGATACTTTAATCCTAACTTAATCAACCATGAATAAGAAACTCTATTTCTGGTTTGTTATAAGTGTTTTTCCCGTCAAACATGCCCAGGCCCACATCCTTTTACAAATTAAGATTGAATCCCAGACATCAGTTCGTCATGTGAACTGGTTAATGGAAATTTATTTTCTGCGGTGTTTTTGCACTTTGGATATATTCCTTTCTTGTGAAAACAAAATCGAATTTCGAAATCAGATCAACCAACACTGAACCGTAAAGAACGATAGAATATGACTAATCATGACCATATTATCGTAGCGATGATTTTTATATGAGTTCAATATCAACTTCGATGATTTATTCAATGTTATTAGATTCATTTCAAAGACTATGTCCTCCATTTCTGTATTTCATTATATTCTAATTCTATCAAATGTCACATTACAAAGAGTTAAGTTGATTTCATAAGAACCTTATTTATGACAAATCTGAACAACTCACGGTAGTTTTCACCAAGCGTCCCTTAATCAGCCATTGTTTAATCTAAGCTAATTGTTCGTAGTCTGTTGATCTATTGTGTAATTTATATGAAAATAAACACAGTTCTTGTATTATTTGGTAAACTATTCTGTAAGGGAGACGCCTCAGAACGTTCATTCTACACTTTCCAGTCGGAGGCTCCCGATTGTTAGTGAACCTTTGTTACTTCTGTATCTGGAGTTCCAGTACTGTCGCTGTAACTAAATGCTAATTCCCCAAGAACTTGTCTTTGACTTCTATTTCAACAATCCAGATCTACCATCCCACTAGTTCGTAATTTTCACGTTCTCATACTGGTGTTAGAATCCGAGGCAACGATCCTGGTGGAGAAAAGAAACAATGGCCATCACTATACCAGAGAATATCCAGGCTCTTCTCTCCACTATCGACGCTGGCCATCACCGTTTGAACTGGAACATCAACATAGAGAATGGAGACATCAGTTTAACGCTGAAATGGCTAAAACAAACAACGAAAAACAAGTCTTTTTCTCATCGCCTTAGAGACGAGATTCGAAAGCGAGAGTTCTTCGAGAGAAAGGAGCAGGCAAAGAAATTTGTATCGCCATTGTCCGCAAAACCAGAGGAGTTACATGTAGAAACTGTGAGTACCGCTGTACAAGTCTCAGCTCAGCCGCCATTTTCCATTGACGCTGGCGTTACAGCAACACCCTCAACCACTCATTCATCTATTCAGACGACTCCTGTTTCCAAAACTACACAGGACCAAGCCGTGCAAGTGGTGGACGCCAGGCCAGTGTATTCTAAATTCAAGGAAACGAAAAAGATTTCTACCACCCATTTACAAGAAAGACCTGCACGAGATGTTTGTGCGAATCCCCCCTTGCAGAGAAAATCGTACGACAACGTATGGGTCGCTCAGGCAAACCACAATACTTGATCAAATGGGTTGGGCGACCCGCTACTCGGAATACGTGGGTTGACGAAGCTGACCTCAGCTCCCAAGCTCGACAACTCATCTCCGAACAGAAGAACATTCGCAGGAATGTCAACACAGTTTCCGTTAAAAGTATATCGGAAAGTGTTGAAAAACGAGCAATATACAGTTGTGGCACAAAGATTACCACTGATGGACCCACCAGAGACAATTACTGTTGTGAAGAAATATCCACGTTCATTCAAGGAATTTCACGGCATATGTGAAATTTATCTGGACACCAAAAGTGAAAAACTTTTCATCGAAGAACACACAATGGATTATCCGAAACCCATAGCCTTTGAGGTACCACCTGACAAGATGGACCATGTCTCTCGCCTCGTCAGTACTCTTCTAGTGGAACATAAACATTTTTCAAAATGGTATCCAGAGACGCGCCTTAGCGAAATTCTCACTTCTTGACTGTTTCAAATTGTTTCATATTGGATTTTTTATTTTGGTATGTAATTAGTGCTTATTCATTTGCTTCTGTTTTAGAACGATTTTTTTCCCCATTCACTGACTATAACAATTGCTCTATTTAAAAATTATTCGACCTGCGCATATTGTAAAATTATGGCCGTTTCTTTAATCTTTGATTTTAAAAATATCTTGCTGTGGAAATTCTAATTTTCTGCCACTGTTATATATATTTTTTTCTCCTCAAAAGATGCCGTAGTCATCTTTCAATAACATGGGTGTAATATCGTAGCGATGATTTTCATATGAGTTCAATTTCAACTTCGATGATTTATTCAATGTTATTAGATTCATTTCAAAGACTATGTCCTCCATTTCTGTATTTCATTATATTCTAATTCTATCAAATGTCACATTACAAAGAGTTAAGTTGATTTCATAAGAACCTTATTTATGACAAGTCTGAACAACTCACGGTAGTTTTCACCAAGCGTCCCTTAATCAGCCATTGTTTAATCTAAGCTAATTGTTCGTAGTCTGTTGATCTATTGTGTAATTTATATGTATATAAACGCAGTTCTTGTATTATTTGGTAAACTATTCTGTAAGGGAGACGTCTCAGAACGTTCATTCTTCACTTTCCAGTCGGAGGCTCCCGATTGTTAGTGAACCTTTGTTACTTCTGTATCTGGAGTTCCAGCACTGTCGCTGTAAATAAACGCTAATTCCCCAAGAACATGTCTTCGACTTCTATTTCAACGATCCAGATCTGCTATCCCACTAGTTCGTAATTTTCACGTTCTCATAATATTCTGACGAACGCTTGAAAGAACAAGCAACAGAACGAGATGAACGGGATATCACTTTCATATGTCACCTTAATGTGACATTAGGGAGACTTCTTGTGAAATACGTGATTGATATGTTCAAAAAGTTAGGCACTAGAAGGAGTTCTCAATATATTGTACATATGCATGTCTTCTGAATATAACATTATGAGGATTTTGTATGAGATAGAGTGTAAATTTCATGCATTATTAACGTTTGGTGAAATGCCTAATTCACATGTTCCCTTAATTAGACATTGGGATGACTTGTGATGATATATCAAATGTATATGTCTCCTGAATGTAACATTAGGAGGACGTCGTACGAGATATTGCAGGCCGTCCTCCATAAACGTTGAAAGTGCACTATGTGTCTAACCAGTTGTTTGTAGCTGGCTCGCTACTGTTTTCATTTTGATTGATAAAAAACTGGCCCATACGAGATCCCGCCTTTATTTATTCGCCACTTGAACTGATTAATGGGAATTTATTTTCTTCGTGCTTGCTTTTGTACTGGATATATTCGATTATTGTGAAAGCGAAGTCGTGTTTCGAAATCAGTTCAACCAACACTAAACCGTAAACCACAATATCATATGATCAGTGATGATCACATTCTGACGAACGCTTGAAAGGAACAAGCAACAACGAGAGATGGGATGGGTTAACACTTTTATTATGTCTCCTTAATGTGACATTAGAGAGACTTTTGCTTAAACACGTGATTGATATGTTCCCGTAATTAGATATTAGGAGGACTTCACAATATATTTGAAATATATGTGCCTTATGAATAAAACGTATGAGATATTGGGCCACCTTTCATATATCATTAAGTTTTGGTGAAATACGTAATTTATATGTTCCCATAATTAGACTTTAGAGGACTTATGAGGAGGGTGTATGAAATATATATGTCTCCTGAATGTAACATTAGGGGGACTTCCTATGAGGTATTGTATAAACTGCTGGCCGCCCTCCATATACGTATTATGTGCATATGTGTCTTCCGTGTTGTTTGTTGAACTGATACAGCAGTCCTGTGCCTATCTTTTTTTAACTGTACCATACTAGATCCCTCTACTGCCTACCACAACTACTGTGAATCTTACTGTCCGTGTCTCACAGGTTCACTATCACCACCTGTTCTGCAGTTGACTTCCACAACGACGACTCACATTCTTACCACCCGTGATTCTACCACTCAGGCGCCTTGCTTCCAGTATAAGACTTATGCTTGGCTACCAGGACAATTGTCTTTCTGAGATGTGGTTATGAACATGTTGTGGGCAAGTCCGCATTTTGCGCACAACACATGCACCACACCGGCACATGCCAAAAGTGGTGAGATGCGCTTATGTCCCAGTGCACAATGGACGCACGCTGCTTGCAGCACATAGGCACATACGGATGTTTTACTCCCAACTCTTGGACCACCACATAGCTTCTTTGCTCCTAGCTCCTAGATTTTTCCCTTTTCGGAGGCTAGCTCCCATATAGTCATAGGCGTTTCGATTCCCATATCATGTGCATGGCTTCCTGGTTCTTGTGGACTCTCTAAACACAACTAAATCTGCCCTGAATAACCAAATCCGTGTTTTCGTTAAAGTCGTCAACAATGCTTGGACAATCTATCTTTTACATGTTAAGTGTGAATGTGAAATGTTAATTCAATACTAAGGAGCAATTCCTTGGTGCAAACGACTCGTGAACTTTATTATAATTTCCGAAACTAAATAATTTCAAAATCTCAAAATTTTCTTTTTGTTTTGCCGCTGTTGACAATGGGGTGATGTCCTGTGGGTCATAGCATGTTGGAATGCATGTACCTACGTGATATGTCATTGTCTTTTCGTCCCTATTCTTATTGATCCATCTTTTGACCTAGGAAATGACGCCATACCCTTGTAATGGTGGAGTTTCTCTGCTATGCAGTGCGTGTTATAATTTTGTTGCATACTTCCATCGATCATTTTCGATGATTGGGATCACATATAGTTTTCTGCTGTGTTACGTGTTGCTATAGGGGCGGAAGGCCTGCAATAGTTCGAGGTGTGTCCTGCGTTTGTTCGGTTGTAGGAAATTACCGGAAATATCCCATCAATGACAGACATAGGTAAAACTTATCACACAAAATCTCTAAATTAGTGTTTTCTCCCATACATTTGGCTAGCAGGAGTCAAGAAAATTCCCACTTTTAGCAAACACACAACCGCCTACCAGCCACAAATATCCTAGGCGATATATCAACAATAGAACCCTGCCTGTCCGAGACCCTGTTCTGACTACCAGTCTACCAATCACTTGCCGTGTTGTGTTGTGTCTAAGCGATGCGTAATCATGGACAGTTCTCTCTGCCTCAATCTGATAGAATCGACCAATCAAATCGATTGACCAAGGCTAACAAGGTAGTCAGCTTGCTGCATTCAACTTATCCCAACGCACCGTCTGTCCAAACATATTAATCTTTCTTACCTGATATCAGATGTGTGGTGTCCGACTTGTCGAATGCGATTAAGAGTTGTTAGAACTGTCACATGATTCGAGTGACTTCTCCCTCCTCTGGGCATTTCGGCAACATTTAGCAATCACTCGTACGGTTGCCATCGGTTGGAAGCTTATGATGACCACTGGTTGGAGAGGTGTGGGTACTTTTGGGACTGCTGCTTGTGGATCAGAATCGAAGAGATCATTATCGATAGACGACAAATCGATAGCCATTCTGCTATCAATGACTACCACCTACTACTACCAGAGTCTCATATCACTGCACTACTGTATAAAACCACTGCGGATCTTGCTGTTCGTGCCTCACAAGTTCAGTGTTAATATATGTCCTGTTGTGGATCTCGACTAAAACTATTTAAGTTGTATCACACATAATTCTACCATTCCGACGACTTGGCTTCCAGTCTAAGTCTGATGCTTGGCTCCCAGTGCTGTTGTCTTTCTGAGATGTGGTAATGTTCAAGTCGGCATTTCCAGACGACGCATACAACACATATGCAAATACTAGAAGTACCGACATGTGCTTGTGTACTAGTGCAAAATGGATGCACTTTACTTGTAACACATGGGAACATACGGATATTTTAGTTCGTGGTGCAGGTATCCGCGCCAGACTCCCTCTAGAGCTGTGGTTTTGGCGCTACAATAGTCAACAGCGACTTGATTATTACTAACGAGGTTTGCATCCTAGCGGACGCTTTCCACGGATCGTTGATCCTGGATACAAAACGACGGAAGGTTTTTGACATGGTCCATTCATTGAACAAGTTGAAAGCCTGGCTCTGTTTTAAAAATAGACAGGAGAGGTACTCAGGACACCTTGAACAACTCCCAGAAATGAGTCGATCCAGCGCTTTTCCCGAAAATGTTCTCCAGAAAGTGTACTCCAGCACACTTCCATCCTCACCAAAGTACCTGTTGAGATGGATGTGCCTTCCTCTAGATTGCAACTATCCGATCAGTGTTTCTCCGGGTTTTTCGGCCTCACTCGTAAAACTGTCTGAAACTGGCTTTCGAAAGTGTCGGGGCGCCCCAGAAAATAAATAAATAAATAAATAAATAAATAAATAAATAAATAAATAAATAAATAAATAAATAAATAAATAAATAAATAAATAAATGTCACGCCCTGGGTGCAAAAATAAAATGACCGAAGGAACCTAAAGTATGCCGGTCGACCACGATTGGCTGATCAATTCAGGCCGTTTCACACGGCGGCGACACGATTTGTGGATGCGACACGACAAAAAAAACGCGCTCAGTAGAAACTATAGTAATTTCATGATTCTGTTCAGACAGCGCGCGATGCGACAGGGCGATAAAGCGACAGAGCGACGATTCGCAAAGCGACTGGCGCAGCGATTTTTGTAAGCATTTTTTGGGTCATCGCCTGGCGACAAACCTTCAATTGACCAATCAGATAACTGATAAATGGAGAATCCCCTATTCGTGACATTCTACCTGAATGAATGTGTTCTTACCTCAAGCAAATGGCTAACCGTTGCTAAGTAGAAATTGGCTTCCTCATGTTGCTGACCTGCTTTGTTATGGAGGGACCGATAACGTCCACCATATGGTCGAATTGGGTAGTGGTCATTCGAAAGTATTTCTTGAATCGACCCGAATCAATCCTCAGCTCATCTACCAGAAGAAGGAATTCCCCAAAATACCTCCTGTTTTGGTTAATTTGGGTGTGTCCAATGTTTTCTGTTTTTTTTTCTTTTGCTTTTGTAGTAAAAGCAACAAAAGGAGTTCCTTTTCGTAGAACTCCATCGTCAAAATGGAGATTAAAAATGTGTATTCGCATCCACCCCGTGCCATTTGAACAGCCCATCTGCGCGTAGAATCACTGCGTTTTTAGGTCGTGATAGATCGCCCTGTCCGTATGAAACAACCTTTAGATTCGACGCGATGTTGATGAGTCTGTATATTTCAAAACTTATCCGTGCCGCATCAACGACGGATTTAATACATTAGATTCGACCCGTCAAAAATCCGTTGACTATTTCAGGCCTAACTTAACTTAAAAAGCAAGATTAGCACGTGTGAAATGCCTCAAGTAAGGCCTGAAATAGTCGACGAATTTTTGACGTGTCGAATCTAAGACCTCCCAAATGCCTTCGCTGATTATTTCCATAACAAGATTGCTACTATTCGCTCACAATTTGACATTTATGACGGGCAAGCCGAATTTCGACCATTCATTGGCTCGCCGCTTCAGTCATTCCGTCCTGTTTCTAGTGAAGAGGTTAGAAAAGTTATCACTTCAGCTCCTCCTAAATCGTGTACACTGGACCCGATTCCCACAGAACTTTTTCTGAAGCATATTGATGCTATCATCGACCCAGTCACTGCTTTGATGAAATTTTCGCTGTCTTCTGGCATTGTCCCGACATACTTTAAAAAGGCTATTGTTATGCCTCTTTTAAAAAAAAGCCTTAGTTGGACACTGAAACTCTAAAGAACTACAGGCCAGTGTCCAATCTCCCTTTCCTTTCCAAAATCCTTGAAAAGCTCGTTCTTGCCCATCTAAAAGAACATCTGGAATATCATTCGTTAATGGAAAAGTGCCAGTCTGCTTACCGCAAAGGGCACAGTACTGAAACTGCACTGATCCGAATAACGTCTGACTTTCTGACCGCGTCTGATGAAGGAAAAGTGTCCCTGCTAACGCTCCGCGATTTATCGGCGGCGTTTGATACATTGGACCATACAATTTTAATTCGTAGACTCGAAACTACTTTTGGCATCCATGGGTCCGCTCTTAACTGGTTTGCCTCATATCTAAGCGACCGGTTCCAACAAATTCAAGTTGGAAACTCGCTTTCAGATGAACGTGCGCTGAAATTTGGAGTCCCACAAGGTTCAGTACTCGGCCCTATGCTATATCTCCTGTATACACAACCACTTGGTGATATGATCAGGAGCCACAGAGTTGGGTGCCACATGTACGGAGACGACACACAGTTATATGACCATGATACAGTTAACCGATCCTCCCAGCTTGTTTCAAACGTCGAGGAATGTTTGTCATCGGTGAAGTCTTGGATGTTGGCAAGCCAACTCAAACTCAACGATGACAAAACCGAAGCGATGTAGTGCGCAAAACAATCCGTCGCAAATTCTATCACAATTCAGCACATTTCCGTAGGCGAGAACTTGATCCATTTCACCGATAGTGCGAAAAATCTCGGAGTTCATTTGGACACCACTCTTTCAATGTCCTATCAAATATCAAACATATGTAAGTCAGTATATTTTGAAATTAGAAGGCTAGGTCATATCCGAAAATATTTAAGTTTAGACGCCACAAATAAGCTGATTTCATCATTCATCTTGAGTCGAATAGATTACTGTAATGCACTGCTTTTCGACGTCCCGGACAACCAACTCCAACGTTTACAGAGGCTGATCAACGTTGCTGCTAGGATTGCTCTACGGACAAAGAAAAGGGAACACATCTCACCCGCCCTTGCCAAGCTGCACTACATCCCAGTTAAAGACCGCATAACATATAAACTAGCAATACTCACCTACCAGAGAAATTCGGCTGACTTCCCAGGCTACCTTAGCGAACTACTCATACCATACAAGCCGCAGCGATCATTGCGATTCAGCGACGAAAGGCTTTTAACTCAGTTAGCGGGGAATTTGAAGACTGTAGGTGACAGGGCTTTCAGGATCAGCGCGCCCCGTGTGTGGAACTCGTTACCCAAAACCTTACGAAATGCACCATCTCTCGAAAGTTTTAAAAAGGAACTAAAAACCTCCTTATACCAGAGGAACTTCCCAGGGTATCCCTTTGCTGACACACAAACCGAGTGACTTTATTGATTTTTATCTATCTTATTCGTGATTTCTTTTGTAAAGCGCTTAGGGCTTTTATTAGGATAGGCGCTGTATAAGTGAAATATTATTATTATTATTAATACCAGAGCAAAAAATGAATTAAATTCGTCAGTGATGCCTCAATTATTTCAATTAGATGCGAGTAAGACGCATCATAAATGAATCTCCGTCCAACTGAGACTAATCTCCGTCGGTGATGCATCTGAAATACGTCTTTGAAATGGTCGACGGATTTTTGAAGCGTCGAATCCAATACAAAGTGCGGAAACAAACGAGCGCTACCGATCAGCCGAATGCAAATAATATGGTAATGAGGAAAGCACATGTCAGTCGCTGGAAATACCCATCTTACGTCATTTCATTGTTTACTGATCGAAGGTTTGATTCGAGATTTTTCAAAATGACTGAGGCATGGGTGAAAACGAAAATCATTTTTTCAAAATGACTGAATAAGAAGTTGATAGGTGAGTGCAAAAATCAGTTTTGAACAAACAGCATCAGACTTGCCAACAAACTACGCTGATAATTTCAACTTTCGACGTTCGTGGTATTGTTGTTGCTACGGGTAACGTAAGTTGGCAAAATATTCTCGTTCAGAAAAGCCTCGCCTTTCTCCCTCTCTGGCTTTAATGTGTTCCCGTCCCATATGTGATTTTTCAAACCTGATTCACAAAATTTGATTCGTGCCCTCGGTTTGTTGAAGCTCACATCGAATTCAGTTGTTTGTTTATTGGTGTTTTACAACAGATTCAATTGCCAGTGTCATGCAGTGTCAGGTAGGTTTACGTGTGTGTGTATGGGGGGGGGGGGGAGGGGGGGAGGGGGGGGGCGAGTCAACCACCAAACAATCGGCGAGTAACTACCAAACTCCTCAACGTGCTAACTAGGGTTAAAAAGCATGCGGTTTAAGGCATGTGTACCATTGACGTGCCACACGCCTTTTGTGTTTTCAGGTGGGGGATGAGTGCTAAACTGGTCATGGCACGGATAATGTGTCATTGGCAAGGATATTAGTGCTGAACATAAACCAAAGGCCGTTAATTCTATGTTTTCCACATAGGGGGTCTTTGAACGGCTGATCAAAGCATGAGCATTAACTCTGCAGCCTCCAATTTCCCCCAGTGTCCTGAGTCATGATAAGCTGAATCAATAATTGTGATTTCTGCAGGGATGTGTTTTTCTTTCAGTCAGAACATGTTTTGTGAACATTTCTCGGTACAAGTAGAACACATGCCACATAAATATTTCAGACAATCCAGGGAAGGTGGGTGGAGAGGGAGGGGGAAATAAAACAGGATGCATCCCTTTACTCGAATAGGATCATGGCAGGCACACAAAGGATATCAAAGGTGGTGGTGGGGGGGGGGGGGGGGCAAGAGTAATATCAAAGTGGCGTACTGAATATAATCTGCAGCATCACCTGAGCAGCGCAGCGGCGAGATAGGGGCGAACACGAGAGGGGCTGTCCACCACTCGTGGGCGTTGGAGTGAGCCCGGGGTCAGGCTTCCCCGGGAAAACATTTGAAATTCCAGACAAAAACAGCAATTTCTTTGACCCCGAGTTCGTTTGTGTAAATAATTTGTTAATAAGTTGTGAAAGGCAACATTAATTAGGTCACATCACCCCCATATTATTATTTATTTACTGGTGTTTAAGGAGGACCATATTTATCTCTAAACAAATTATAATGTATTTATCTCTGTATTGGGTCCGTAACTACCTGAATGCAGCGTGTATCGGAGGCATCTAATTATTTATTTATTTACTGGTCTTTAAGGTCACATACTTATGCACAATGGCTAATTGTGACCGTGACAGTTTTACGGGTGCAGGAAGCAGGAGTACCCGGAGAGAACGACCAAGCATCGACGAGCATCTGTCAGCTCCTCAACATTCAATCACTGTTCAAGCTCCGCTCAAGCAGGGTCACAGCCATGTGCACCATCGACGAGCAGTTCGCCTTAATACACGGTGTCATCGTGCTCCCATGTAGGCAGCCGGGATAAATTACCTTGCCCAAGGACACAACGCGGGTCGTCCCTGACGGGGATCGAAGTCGGGACTTCTAGCATAGAAGTCCAACAGTCCACCACTGAGCCACCGCGCTTCCATCACCACCAAATAGAATCTGAATAAATTATAAAATATTGTAATCGATTGCTTGCAACAACATGGCAAAATAGCAACCAACTGGTGAACTATTTGGTGCAGCGCCATTTCAGCCCAGTATGGTTGTAAACACAACACACATGGGTTCAAGCTAAAGTGCACCTCAAATACAGTCGGAAGCATGTGAAGTTTCGGATGAATAAGAAAAAAATAACCGCGGAAGATATAAATTATGGAGGAATTATTTTCTACAGGCGTACGAAGCATCCGTGTTTTGATATTTTGTTGTGAGAATTGAGGTGATATATAAGTGAAACTGTGTTCCACAGAAGGCAGAAATATTTGGAAATCCAGATGCTAATTTGACTTTCCCTGCTATTCACGTATAAATTTGCTATTTCACAACCCCTCCACTCAAACATTTTACCAGTATAAATATCTAGATTTTTGGTTGGGGGGGGGGGGGGATCCAGGTTCCACTGGATCATGGGGTACATAAGCTGTCAACCATTGCTAACCCTGAATGTGCCGAGGCAGTAGCTCTGATAGTTACTCTCTCCGATCAGTGTTTCTCTGGGTTTTCCGGCCTCACCCGTAAAACTCCCTATTAAATAAATAAATAAATAAATAAATAAATAAATAAATAAATAAATAAATAAATGTCGCGACCTGGGTGCAAAAATAAAATGAAAGGAAGGAACCTAAAGTATGCCGGTCGACCACAATTGGCTGATTCTTCAGATTCGACGCTACGGTGATGCGTCTGGATATTTCAAAACTTCTCTGTGTCGCATCAGCGACGTATTTAATACAATTAGATTCTTCGACGCGTCAAAAATCCGTCGACTATTTCAGGCCTAAGACCGAACAACCACACGAAGAGAAATAGTTTCAGGGTCACTTATCTCCAACTTGTGTCAACCGAACTTTGTTGTGAAAACACAACCCTGCAAATATTTGATGCGCCTCGAATCAATTCCAGAACTGACAACAACGCGCCGATGTGGTGCGTTTCCGAACAATTTCTCCATGAAGAGGGCAACCATACTCACATACCCTCAGACTCACACCCCCCCCCCCCAACCCCCCCCCCCCCCCCCCCAAACGTTCAATTTGAAATTTCTTGATATATCATTGTCGGTTAGGGCAGGTCGGGGTGGAATGTGGGAAACAATTAGATGTGCATTGGCAGCGCAAACAACTCCTAAGCTTTTGAAGCTTAGTGTTGCGAACACATTTATTTTGGTGAGAACAATTTGCTCAACACAACTTTCTATTGGCGCTGTTGACGATCATGTGGTTTCTGGCACGTTTGAAAGTATGCATACATTCAGTCAACACGTTCGATTGTGTAGGAGGATTTGTGTTCCCGTACAACCACCAGATAAGATTCGACTAAACATGATGTGGGGCACTCTTGTAAGGAACAGCACTGGGACAAGTTGGAATGCAATATAACTCATATATCTCCTCAGTGTGACATCAGGGAAACTATGAGTCAAATACATTATTCATATGTCCTCAAAATCGATTTTGTCCTGAATGTAATATGATGAGGAATACGTACGAGATAGAGTGTGTAAATTGCTGTCCGCCTTCCATATGTGTGCTACATGTATGTGTATACGCCATATGGTGAGGTGGCAGAGAAACGCTAGTGCTGGTGAGATTCCGCCTATTTTGTATTACGGTATTGACTTGCGCCGAAACCGAAAGATATCTTAATTAGCAATGAATAACTCAATTAACATTTCTTGAACAACTTGGGTTTTGCACATCAAGGCGGAATACCAAAAATCTGTACTGCGTCAACTGCCTCATAGAATTTAGTTATATAAACAAAAACGTATAAACTTTTTTATTTAATTAGATCAGAGTTCAAGACTCTAACTTGTGTGATGTTTGTTGGCCTGTGCTATTGCATAAATATATCACATACTGGGGTTAAAGGCTTTCGCGTTTGTACTTGGCATCTAGCTTAAACAAAGGTCCAGTGTTTCTCTCGAAGGGCCTCCAAAACGGGGTCAGTTTCAAACTTATAGTTTCGTTGAAATGAAATATTTATTTCGTTAAAGCGAAATAAATAAGTTGTTACAAGGGGTGTAAGAGGATGCAAACATGCTAGAAAATGCAATGTTCAGTAGATGTTTCACCGTGAATAATTATTCACTTCCATTATTGGAGATAGAAACATTTTTTGTGAGCAATCAGACTCAGGGGAACTATGTCGTTTAAACAACCGTTCTGATTTTTTTCCAAACATTATGGGAATGTCAATTTATCATAGGCGTACGAGCATTTTTTTTAGAAGGGGCTGGAAGATTTTGCCCGTAAAGTGATGTTGTATGCATCACTGAGGTACTTGGAACCAAGGTGGGTGATCGAGGGCTGGCGGCCCTCTCCCGCAGTCCAGAATCCAGCGGCGTATTTAAAAATTCGACATTGGGGAGGGGTGGGACAGACAGACTTGTGTGTGTTGAAGTCATGCCCCCCCCCCCCCCCAGGTTTCTAACACCGAGGTGGGGAGTGTATGGCAGGGGGTGTCTTTCTCCAGTTGGTGCGAGGTTGCGCCTCCCCAGAGAAACTGTGTTAAATCAGAGGCTCTGAGAACAATTATAGAGCCTTCGGGTGCCTCAGTTGTGACTTGTCCATGTGCTGATTTTAGTCAATAACGTTAACAATATAATGTTTTCCATTTCAAAATCTGAAGCTGTTTGCTTTCGATTCATACAAATTCAGCAATAATTTTTCGACAGAATGTAAAAATATCCGACAGAGATGTTTATAGGCGGCAGGTCGCTCTCCCCACCCCTACCCGCGTGCACCACCAACAGCATGGGAACATGCTCTCCTGGGAAATATTTTTGAATAAACTGTTACGCCTGTGTATCCAAAGTCATGAGATGCATTGTCACCCTGATAAGACTGTGGTCCAAACTAGCACCCAAAGTCCGTAATATAATTGTTTGGTACGGCACGTCCTGTGAGACGTACATGTACCACACCCAAAAAATTATATTGAGGGACTTTAGTTCCAACTTTGGTCTTATAGGACAGTATCCATTATTAAAAGACAATGAAGTGGGAGTTTTGACACCAGAGGTAGGTCAGTCAAGCATGTCCCCCAAAATTATGAAAACTGCAACAAAAAAATGATTTTCCTCGACGTCGTAGCCCCCGAGCACCCCACAGCCCGTACAGCCATGCATCTTATAATGTCGTTCTCTGCTTTCCATTACTACTTTTGTCGACCATTTTTAGTCTATCGGTATTGGGTCTGCAATCAGATTGTTTTAGAAGGGGATGGAGAGAGGCGATAAGCCATGTGGTGGTGGTGGTGGGGGGGGGGGGGGGTTGTCTTAAACACTCTGCCACTTCATTTTTTCTGAAGCAATGAACAACGCTCTGATATACGGAATGCCATTAAAAAACACTGGGAATATTCATCCATACACATGTCGCGAAAAACAGAAAGATTATAACATAAATTGATTGACGAGTGTTTCAAGTTAATACGACTAAATGTATTCCACAATAAAGTGAAGTCATTAATTTTAATGAGTAAATTTCATATTTTGTCTGAATACTTAACCGTGTTACTAAGCTTAGTAAGCAGAATCTGCATTGAAAACGTAGCGGGGCAGTGTAATCTGGCCCTGCTTAGCGCAACATATATTATTTGGTATTTGATATCATTTCGTTATTTCAATTACTTATTTCCTTAAAAGGAATTATTATTTCGTTATTTCGAAATCTTTTTTCGTTAAAACGAAATATTATTTCGTTATTTCGAAATAATTACTTCAATAAAACGAAATATTATTTCGTTACTTCTTAATATTATTTCGTTATAACAAAATATTTCATTAAAACGAAATATTATTTCATTGAAACGAAAAGAATAAGAGTGAAGTGTATCACCTCCCAAGCTCCATACCTTTTGCATGTAAAAGTGTAACATGATTGGGAATACGTTTCAGAATAACACCCCCCCCCCCCCCAAAAAAAAAAAAAAGAAAAGAAAGAAACAGGCTGTAATGGTTTACAAAGTACATGACCATAACCACGATATTCGTGAATTCGATGACTTTGGTAACTTGGAATGGTGAAAAAACAAACAGAAGAACTTGAAACGTTTTAAGAAATGTGTTGTAATAAAAGACAGGACGATTAGGAAATGAAATAATTCCATTAAAGCTGACACATTCCAAAGGATTCTTGGTATTAATATGACCCTGACTGAATACAATTTGGAAAAGCTTCTGTGCAAACTAGCAACTAATATTGAATTATAATTCTGGTCGGTATAATTAGTTCATAAAATATGCTCACTTGTATTGAGAACACGATTGAATTAAGACTGCACGGTTTTTCGATAAATCACTAATACCGGTATTAACAGTCGAACCGGATAGACATCGTCAGTCCTAAAAAAATAGGCTGATGAAATCGTCAGATGTGTACCCATACGCACAACAAGGAGAAAGCTGTATCGATGGTGGGCCACCACGAATCCCGACATTATGTACACCATACAAGGTATGGGTACATACAGAAATGGATTGGAGGAGTGCCTAATTTGATGGATAAAGGGTTAATATCTCTGGATCAAATTATCAGATTTTCATAAAAAACTATACAGCACAGCATATCAGTAACCTGAATAAATATATAAAGAAGTAACATGACAATTGGATTGATATTTTTTTGAGTTATCTCATGCCAAAGGGATTGGAGGAATTTTCAATTTGAAGGATAAAGTTTTAATATCTCCGGATCAAATTATCAGATTAACACCAAAAACTATACAGCTCAGCACACCAGTAACCTGAACACAATTATAAAGTAACTTGACAATCCAAGCAATATTGTTCAAGTTATCAAATGCCAAAGGGATTGGAGGAATTTTCAATTTGAAGGATAAAGGGTTAATATCTCAGGATTACATTATCAGATTTACACCAAAAACTATACAGTTCGGCACATCAGTAACCTGAACACAAATATAAAGTAACTTGACAATCCAAGCAATAGTTTTCAAGTTATCGAATGCCAAAGGGATTGGAGGAATTTTCAATTTGAAGGATAAAGGGTTAATATCTCAGGATTAAAATAACAGATTTACACCCAAAACTATACAGCTCGGCACATCAGTAACCTGAACACAAATATAAAGTAACTTGACAATCCAAGTAATATTTTTCAAGTTATCGAATGCCAAAGGGATTGGAGGAATTTTCAATTTGAAGGATAAAGGGTTAATATCTCGGGATCAAATCATCAGATTTACACCAAAAACTATACAGCTCGGCACATCAGTAACCTGAACACAAATATAAAGTAACTTGACAATCCAAGCAATATTTTTCAAGTTATCGAATATCCAAAGGGATTGGAGGAATTTTCAATTTGAAGGATAAAGGGTTAATATCTCAGGATGAAATTATCAGATTTACACCAAAAACTATACAGCTGGGCACATCAGTAATCTGAACACAAATATAAAGTAACTTGACAATCCAAGCAATATTTTTCAAGTTATCGAATGCCAAAGGGATTGGAGAAATTTTCAATTTGAAGGATAAAGGGTTAATATCTCAGGATCAAAATAACAGATTTACACCAAAAACTATACAGCTCGGCACATCAGTAACCTGAACACCAATATAAAGTAATTTGACAATACAAGCAATATTTTTCAAGTTATCGAATGCCAAAGGGATTGGAGGAATTTTCAATTTGAAGGATACAGGGTTAATATCTCGGGATCAAATCATCAGATTTACACCAAAAACTATACAGATCGGCAAATCAGTAACCTAAACACAAATGTAAAGAAACTAGACAATCCAAGTAATATTTTTCAAGTTATCGAATGCGAAGGGATTGGGGGAAATTTTCAATTTGAAGGATAAAGGGTTAATATCTCAGGATCAAATTATCCGATTTACGCCAGAATCTATACAGCTCAGCACATCAGTAACCTGAACACAAATATAAAGTAACTTGACAATCCAAGCAATATTTTTCAAGTTATCGAATGCCAAAGAAATGGATACGGACGCCGGACGGACAGACGGACGGACATTCCAACTATTTGGGTTTAAGGGCTACAAAAAAAACATTTTATATGTCCATCACCTTATTTTAGCCAGAACTCCACCCCCTCCACCCTAGAACTTATATTTAACCCTAACCCCACCCCATCCACTCAAAAAACACACCCTAACCCTAACCCTACACTACCCTGACCCTAAACCCTAAAACCCCACCCCACCCCACCCCTGACCCTAACCCCCCACCCCCTTAGGACCTAACCCTCCCCAACCTTAAGATCTACTCTGGGGCTACCTCTAACCCTAACCCAACCCAACCCAACCCCACCCTTGACCCTAACCCCACCCTAGCCAGACCAAAAGGATTAGGGGCTATTTTTTGGTTTAGGGGCTATAAAAACTAAAACCCCACCCTTGACCCCAACCCCCAGCCCACTGGGTTCTAACCCCCTTTAACCTTTAGCCCTGCCCTGGGGCTAACCCTAACCCTAACCCCACCCCTCTCTTAACCCTAATACTACCCTAATTTCGACTAACCTCCTAAAAATAATACCTCCTAAACAGGTTTAGTTGGCCCTGACGGACAGACAGACAGACGGACGGACAAAGGATGGACGAACGACGGATGGTCACCCCGGATGCCGGCATTATGTGTACCATACATAGTATGGGTACACATAAAAATGCCGATTTACCGTGAAAACTTATGTTGATTGTACCTATATGTTGTTCGGACTATACTCACTTAAAAAAACTGCAAAAGTGCGTAAAATGTGAAAATCTACATTGAAAAAATAAATATAAAATAAAGCTCTGTTAGGACTGCGGTGTGTGTGAAATCTGAAATAAAAGAATACCCTTAAGCGATGAGGGTGCAGTCCTTTATCAGTTCTTGTGTTTATATAGAAAAGAGTTTCGGTGAGAGTTGTATTAAACAGTAAAATTGTTGATCACAACCTTGCGTCCTAAACACAGACTTAAGGCAATAATTTGATTTTTCAGTTTGGTACTTCAAAGGACGCACTGAAGTGAAAGACCAACCTATGAATGTAAGGTAATGGATATGAATTTAATGTGGTCTCCACCCAATATAGTGATATATCGCGGTATTATTTTCAATAGCGTTGTCAGTATTGAATTTTAAATATCGTGCCGCCCTAGACTGAACAAGGTTTCACGTTTGCTTCAATGGAGATTCATAAACGTGTTCTTACATCTGCCTATTAATTTATGCAAAAGTACATAGAAAGATTTAGTCATCATGTCCTCACTTGCGTACCATAATTAGAATAACTTTGTTCTGAAAGATTTGAAGTTTCAATTAAGATTTCATTCGACGAAGCAAAACATTAATTATTTGTTTATGGATGTGCATTTGTGAAAGGTTGCAATAATGCTACATGCGAATACTCAGAGTTTTAAAAGGGAGAAAGTAAAACATCCACTTCCAGGGATAAATGTTCCACAAAAATATCACGCATTTAAATGTTTTTAAACCTATGGAGATTAAGAGTCCGGGAAAGTACGACACAAAGGACAAACTAATCACACCCGGACAGTAGCAATAAACGGTGTGTAATATAATATTTAGCAATGGCATATCTGGTGCACGACGGCTCGCCCAGATGATTCCAGGTCGTACCCGTCTCTCGAATTATTGTCCAAGGATCAACTGGTGTGAGTAACATTGTGTCAACGCGACAACTCGGTTTGGTTTCGCGGCAAATAGCCCAAAGACATCTTATCAGTCAGCCAGATTGTCTGAACAATAGAGCTGTTGACAATTCAGATTATCCCTTTTAAATTCCAAACAAGTATTTACCGAGTAGTCTGCGTCAAGCTGGCGTGGTACCAATTTGTATACTGTGCATCATTGTGATAATGCCGGTATCACGGGCTTCGGTTATGTAAAGGAGTTCTGACTTATAATCTATTATCTCTGATTCCTCGTCCCAGCCCGGTACAGACTAATGCTTCAATGCTGTATCGCGGTTCTTGATTCAAGATGTTATGCTGGCAGGGTCACCGTGTGCCACGCATCGCTTCTTGAGTATTTGCTGCATCTGCGTCAAGCTGGCGTGGTACCAATGTGTATACGGTGCATCATTGTGATAATAAACCAGATATGACAGCAGCCAGAGATGCAAATGACGAGTTCGGTAGACTCATTCTAATGCGAGTTGAAATAATAAGGCTTCGTGAAGTTATTTGGAAAGACGAATAGATAAGCATGGCAGATAAGCTCAAATCTGTTTTGGGACTGGACCACAAATCACCAACATATAGCCTATCAACGCCACTGGACACACACTCATACATACTTATACAGAGATCCAGACCTCGTAATTCACAATCTGGGCATCTAAATACATTATTTTTGGATCTGATCAATAAACCATATCATGTGCTCCTCACCCGAATATCTCCATAACGGAACGCGTTTGGTCAGCTCATTCCAATGAGAGGTCTTATGATTTGTATGATAAGGGCTTGCTGAATATATTTATAAAAACAAATAGACATGTATTGCAAAACAATCACATACTGGTGGTGTGTGTGGGGGCGGAGGGGGGGGGGGGCGGGTTGTGTAGAGCGGGATCTTGACCACCAAAATATAACGCAACTACGCGATTGGGCAATCCCACCTGTATATACTTACACATGAAGAAAAGGAAAGAGCGTTAGGGAGGAGAGGAGAGGGCGAGATAGAGAGACAGACAGAGAGACAGACAGAGGGAGACAGAGAGGGAGACAGAGAGAGACAGAGAGACAGAGAGTGAGAGAGACAGAGAGAGAGAGAGAGAGAGAGAGAGAGAGAGAGAGAGAGAGGGGGGGGGGGGAGAGAAAGAGTATCACAGACATAGACTTAGACACACAGATAGACCCTCAGATAGAGAGATTCACAGAGAGAGACTCACAGAGAGCGAGAGACTCACATAGGCAGAGAGAGACAGAGAGAGAGATTGAGAGGGAGAGAGAGAGAGAGAGAGAGAGAGAGAGAGAGGGGGGGGGGGGGGGTGCTACACTCCGTAATTCACACACTGGGCCTCTAAATATGATGTTTTGAAACCGGTGCAATAAACCAGATCACCCCTTTGTATACTTACACATTAAGAAAAGGAGAGAGCGTTAGAGAGGGAGTAAGAGGAGGCGAGAGAGAGGGGGAAGACATAAAGAGAGAGACTCAGAGAGAGAGAGAGAGAGAGAGAGAGAGAGAGAGAGAGAGAGAGAGAGAGAGAGAGAGAGAGAGAGAGGGGAGAGACTACACTCCGTAATTCACACACTGGGACTCTAAATATGGTGTTTTGAAACCGGTGCAATAAACCAGATCACACCTTTGTATACGTACACATTAATAAAAGGAGAGAGGGTTAGAGAGGGAGTAAGAGGAGGCGAGAGAAAGAGGGAAGAGATAAAGAAAGAGACTCAGGGAGAGATAGAGATGTACATTCCGTAACTCACACATTAGGCCCTCTGAATATGACTTTTTGAGACCCGTGTAATAAACCAGATATGACAGCAGCCAGGGATGCAAATGACGAGTTCGGCAGACTCATTCTAATGAGAGGTGAAATAATAAGGCCTTCGTGAAGTTATGAATGAATGAATGAATGAATGAATGATTTATTTCGTAGTACAACATGCTACAAATACAAACAAGGTCAGCAACATACATACATTAATCTCAAATACATGGTTGCACTAAAGGGAGATGGCGTAGCCACTAGGGTTGTGTTCCCGCCACCCCACCCCACCCCACCCCCCTAAAAAAAAACCGAACAGGAAAAAAAACAAAAAATAAAAAACAAAAAACAAAACAAAAAAAATTATATGTGAAAAGTGATACAATCCCGACAACAGCATATTTGTAGTTGCAAAAAGAAAATTTTGAATGAAGATTTTGAATTATTCCATGTAAGTAAAATATTGTTCATCGTTTTTAGAAAAGAACTCTGTTTGGTCAGGTGTTGAGATAACAGAGCTAAGATATACAGTCGGAACAAGTAGGATTATTACAGCTGACGCGATGAGGGTATAAATTCAAGAATTGCTCCGTTAAAGACTTTTTGAATAATGATCTGGAATAGTTTTGAACCGATGGTTCTATTGTATTCCACATCCTAGGAAAAGTATGGATTGGGAAATTTGCAGAAAATTGAGTTCTTGGTTTTAGTGTGTGTAATTTCCCCGATTGTCTGGTGTCCATCTCTGAGGGGTTTTGGTATATTCTGAAAGTCTTCTCAAAGCTTTCAGGGAGCATGCTGTTGTACCAATCATGCATAAACAAGGAGACCTGAAGTTTGTATAGGTCTGTGAATTTTAAGATACGCAGCTCCCTGAATAGTGGATCAGTATGAGCATTGCTAGCTATAATTCGGATGGCTTTCTTTTGTAATTTAATGATCGATCGAGTTGACGACGAGTGACCCCAGATGTGGATACCATATAGCATGTGACTATGGATCAAGGAGTAATATAATATTTTCAGGCATTCTTTTGGTAGAATCTTCTTCACTTTGTTTATGGCATAAGTGGCCCTGGAAATTTTGGAGCAGATTACTGAGATATGCTTCTTAAAATTCAAATTTTCATCAACGTGGATTCCTAGGAATTTTACAGATTTTTCATCTTGATTGTTAGCAATGAGTCAGATAGTTGAATTGTTAAGCATAACTCTTCTACTTTCAATTGTGTAAAAGTCATTCTGAGGGTGAAAAATAATAAATTTTGTCTTGCTCTCATTTAGTGTGAGTTTATTAGCTGTGCACCAATAGTATATGTTATTGAGTTCGTTATTAACTAATTCTATTATTGTATCTAAGTTATTGCCAGACGTATATGCAGTAGTATCGTCTGCATATGATAAAATTTTCAGCAGTGTCGAGTTTATAATATCGTTAATGTAAATTATGAAGAGAAGAGGACCAGGAATAGATCCCTGTGGGACACCAGTTGATATCACCTGAAAATCAGAGCTCGCCTTTGGAAGGGAAACTAACTGAGATCTGTCAGTAAGATAATCCTTGAACCATGAGTTTGCATGACCCCGTATTCCATAAAGTTCTAGCTTTTTGAGTAAGATCTGATGATTTATAGTATCAAATGCTTTGGAGAAGTCAAGGAACAGAGCTAAAGTACGGTCCTTTGTTGGCTTATCATTCATTTCAGCAACATTGTTTATGAGATGCAATACTGGATGTATTGTTGAGTGTGCCTTTCTGAATCCAAACTGATATTGATGAATTATCTTATTATCTTCCAGGAAAGATATTGACCTGGAGTACATTAATTTTTCTAGTACTTTCGAGAAGGTCGATAATATGCTAATGGGCCTATAATTGCTGAATAGTTGATGGTCACCAGATTTAAACACAGGAATTACTTTTGCTATTTTTATTTTCCTGGGGACAATACCGGTTGAGAAAGATAGATTAATCACGTGTGTTAAAGGGTCAGTGATCTCATATATTATCTCCTTTAATATTTTGGAGGACATATTGTCAAAGTCTCTACTTGTTTTTGATTTTAAATTTTCTGTGCACTGAATTACCTCGTGTGGGGTAGTGGGCACAATAAAAAATGACTCAATTCCATTTCCATTAACGTAGTCAGTAAAATGTCGACAAGAGGTTGGTACTGAGTCGCTTAATATTGAACCGATGTTAACGAAGTAGGAGTTAAATTTGTCAGCTATCTCTTTAGGATCAGATATTTCAGTATTTCCATCGACAAATGTGGACGGGAATGTGAAGGTAGAACTAGATTTGTTAATTGCTTTTTTCAAGATTTCCCAAGTTTTTTTCATGTTATGTTTATTTTCATGAAATATAGTCTTGTAATAATCTGATTTGCGAGCCCTTTTTAGTCTGTTAAAAACGGTACAGTATGCTTTGTATCTTAATTTGTTATGTGTGGTTGGGGATTTTAATTTTTTGACTAACAGTTTTGTTTTTTCTAAAGATGACTGCAAAATGCCCGGTGTCATCCACGGTTCACGCTTCACAAACTTTTGGGGAACTCTTTTGATTTCTTCTGGAAAAGCTTGATCGAAAGCTGCATGTATAACTTCGACAAGAATGTCATAGGCTTCGTTGGGACAGGGAGCATTCATTACATCGGTGAAGTCACTTTCAGACAAGAGAAACTTAAACTGATTTACGTTTTCCTGCTTAAAAGATCTTTTGGGGGTTTGTATGGGATGGGTGCGCCTTTTTGGTGATTCATCAACATAAAATGTTGCAAAATGATCACTTACATCTGTAATAATTATTCCAGATGTATGGGGATTAACTTTGTTGCTGAAAATATTATCAATTATGGTGGCAGAATGATCTGTAATTCTAGTTGGTCTTGTTATAAATGGCATAAAACCTGAACTAAACATAGTTTCTATAAATAAGTCGGTTTTGTTATGCCTACAAAAGCCAAGTAAGTCAATATTAAAATCACCCATAAGATAAACATTCTTGTTTGAGGCATTTAAAGTGTTTACTACATTCGTCATTTTTTCTAGGAATAGATCGAGGTCTGCTTTGGGGGCTGTGTTTGGCCTATAAATGATTCCGACAATTTTGTTATCTCTCGTCGAGATTTCCACAAATAAGGATTCAAATACATGGGGGATAAAAACAGAAAGGTCTTCTCGGACTTTAAAAGGGATGGTATCCTTAATAAAAAAGTCCTACACCTCCCCTTCCGTCATCGTTACTAGATCGTAGCCGAGTAATCAAGGGGTGGTAGCCATCAAGTGAGTAGGTAATGTTTTCTTTCACACTCAACGTTTCTGTCAAACCTATGATGTCTAAGAAATTTGATTCAGACTGAAGGCTACATATCAGGTTATGGAAGGTCTCCCAGTTAGCATTAAGGCTTCGGCAGTTTAGGTTCAAGAGCGTGAGCGAGTTGGGCTTTTTTGAGATCTCATTACTAAAGCGCTCAGGGGTGTAGTATTCACAACTATGTTCTTCGATAGCGAAGGGAGAGTTCTCATCAGCGGCATCATTATCGGTAATTACATCATTAAAGTGAGAAATAAAGTCAAATGAGCTGCTGCTCTGTATCTCATCAAGTGTAATAGTGTTAGCCATTATCACATGTCACAAAATGGGCCACTCTACCAAGGAATAAACCAATAAAACTTACCAGTGTGACTGAGCAAGCATTTTGCAAGAAGAGTTGTATGCTATTGTCAGAATTGTGTGAGACAGCGAGCAATGTCGGTGGAATAATGTTAATACTGCTCATGGCAAACCTTTCTTCCTACTTTCGCCGGCTGAGTTATTTTAGTTCGGCCACAAGAGGAGATTCTGTTGTGGGAAGCGTTAAGTATTACAGATGTAAGATGGGATTATAAGGAGTACAGAGTATGTATAATATTGCCACATTACACGCGCACACATTCGATTATGCATATACATCTTTAGGGCATCAGTTATGAACAAGAAAAAAAAAAAAAAAAAAAAAAAAAAAAAAAAAAAAAAAAAAAAAAAAAAAGAAACAGTGTATCAATAAATATGGGTCGCAAAAAGTAAATATTCAGTGGTTAGGGTCCTATACCAGTAATGGGAATTGCAGACTGAAAACAATCGAGATGCCACTCCGATGACGCCTAACATCTAAAAGATTGCTATGGCTTGTCAATCCTCAGTGTACAGTGTTGTGGAGTGTTCTTCCTAAATACTGGTGATTAACAAAGAGAGTGCCAAACCAGTACTAACCTCAATTCCAATACGCCACCGAAAACAATATATCGCCTCCACCAAGCCAACACCCCACTTCCCGTACAGCTCCGTAAGGGGTCGTCCAACGTAACTCTGGTCAATTTGTTGACATTTTTCCCAATGCACCAAAACAGAAAAGAATACTATTTATTGGGGTTATTCTTTTTGGGCCTTTTTTCGACTTTGAAGAAAATTACCAAAAATCCGACCAAAGTCAAGTCGGACGTCCCCTTAATAATAGCAAAAAATAAGGCAGCCGCTGATGGAAATGATCTATGCAAACACAAATTACGACCATTGCATGGACTACAGAAAGTTGCCATAGCACGGACCGAGTATCGCGACACGTAAAATCCCAAGCCACGTGATAGTGTATGAGTATGACAGTTCATTCTTACCTGATACAGTTGTGATTTAAATTAGTATGTTTCTGCTTACAATACTCTGGAGCACTGCAGTGTCAGCGAATAAGCGACTTGAAATTTCATTTGGATTATATTTACTCTGTGACTATAATATTTATTACTTATGGAGCCAAACGAAGAAAAGACTATAAATTTATCACTAATAATCCGCTGCGTATGTTATGCAGTGTATCATAATATTTCGGATTATCACCACTATATACATTTAAGGGTGAGGGCAATGAAGTTTTGGGTTAGGGTAATAATATTAATAATAATAATAATAATGAAGAAGGGCAATAAGTTGCCTGACAGATCTAAGTGTTGTAGGTGGGAGGTATCGGGTTATGCCATATCATGGTATGCTCACCATGTTGTGATCTTTAAGGGATTTTTTCCACCAATTTGATACATCATATCACTGCATGTCTAAGAACCCTTTCCCCTAAGTAGTGTTCGTAGTACTCAATACCGAACATTGTTGTGAGCAAACGTGCGAAAGCAGTGAAAAAAGAAGAAATTCACGATATACAAAAGCGTTTGCCCTGACTTCTGAGAGTTCATAGCGGTGCATCGATCAGCACAATGAACATCATTGCTAAGGGTGCTGTGTCACCCAATCAAGTTTAGTAGTGCGGTGCACCTATTATATCACACCTATCGCCATATCTCAGATGAGAATTAAACGATGTACCAGTTGTCATCTAAGGTACACAGGTACACCAAACTTCCATTTCTCCTACGATTCATTTCGGGGAGAGGGGTAGGGGTTAGGGGGATCCATATTCAAGATTCCCAAATAAGCTGGATCAAAAACCAACCCAAACGAACAGGGCCGAGCGAACATGAACCCACGGGGCTCACCCACACTCAACTCCGCAGATCCCGGCCGATTCCAAACCCAACCGATAGTAGGGTGTAAGCCTTCCCGGTCAACGATACTATCCCCCATCCCCCCTTATCACACGCCAACTACCACATCTGCTATTCCTGTGAATAATAAACCAGTCATCATTTATGGCACTGTTGCAACCCCCCCCCCCCCCCAAAAAAAAAAAAACCCAAAAGAAAAAAAAAAAACAACCCAAAACCAAAAGAAGAAACAGGTCTCTAAAGCAATAATTACTGTATGATACATTGAGTTTATAGAGTTGTGCACTCCAAGGTCGACCCGTCAAGAAAAAGAAAGATAAAGAGAAAAAAAAATCAAATCAGCCGGGCTGAGCCAGCATAAACCCGGTCGCGTACATATTCACCCAAGCAAGCTAACCCTGGTCGATCTCGGATCCACCCATACTCGAAGTGCATAATTGTCTTGGCTTCTGAGTCTTCATTATTAAATTTATTTCTGTTCACACAGCCATACCCAATAGTATTTACCATCTCTGCCTCATATGACAGCAATATTCCACTAATAGATTATTGCGGACTTCTTATGGACCGAACCCGGTCACGTACATATTCACCCAAGCAAGCTAACCCTGGTCGATCTCGGATCCACCCATACTTGTTATTTGGAAAGACGAATAGAGAAGCATGGCAGATAAACTCAAATCTGTTTTGGGGCTGGACCACAAATCACCAACATATAGCCTATCAACGCCACTGGACACACACTCATACATACTCCTACAGAGATCCAGACCTCGTAATTCATAATCTGGGCATCTAAATACACATGGTTTTTGAATCTGATCAATAAACCATATTATGTGTTCCCCACCCAAGTCTCTCCACAATGGAACGCGTTTGGTCAGCTCTTTCCAATGAGTGGTCTTATGATTCGTATGATAAGGGCTTGCTGAATATATTTATAAAGACAAACAGACACGCATTGCAAAACAATCACATATTGGTGGTGGGGGAGGGGGAGGAGTGGGAGAGCGGGAACTCGACCACCAAAATATAACCCAACTACGCCATAGGGCAATCACACCTTTATATACTTACACATGAAGAAAATGAGAGATCGTTAGGGATGGAGTGAGGGGCGAGAGAGTGAGAGAGAGAGAGAGAGAGAGAGAGAGAGAGAGAGAGAGAGAGGATATATATACATACGATTCACAGACAGAGACTCAGAGAGACAGAGAGACAGAGAGAGAGAGAGAGAGAGGGAGAGACTCAGAGAGAGAGAGGGGATCTACACTCGATAATTCACTCACTGGGCTTCTATATATGATCTTTTGAAACCGGTGCAATAATCCAGACCATGTGTCTCCCCTATCCTATTGAACGTGTTTGCTTAGCTCATGTCCTTGAGAGGTCTTTGGTTTGTATATATAGAGAGAATCTCACAGAGAGAGACTCACATAGAGAGAGACTCACAGAGACAGGGGGAAAGAGAGAGAGAGAGAGAGAGAGAGAGAGAGAGAGAGAGAGAGAGACAGAGAGAGAGAGAGAGAGAGAGAGAGAGAGAGAGGGAAGGAGGGAGGGAGAGAGCGAGCGGGAGATCTACACTCCGTAATTCTCACACTGGACCTCTAAATATGATCTTTTGAAACCGGTGTAATTAACAAGATCATGTGCCCCCCCCCCCCCCGTATCCTATCCCCCCCCCCCCCCCCCCCCCCCGTATCCTATTTGAACGTGTTTGGTCAGCTCATGTCCTTGAGAGGTCTTATGGTTTGTATAGAGAGAGAAAAACTCAGAGAGAGAGAGAGAGAGAGAGAGAGAGCGGGGGGGGCTACACTCCGTAACAATAAACCAGATCATGCCCCCCCCCCCCTTTCCTATTGGAAAAAGTTTGGTTAGCTCATTTAAATGGGAGGTATGTTTATTTATTTATTTATTTATTTATTTATTTATTTATTTATTTATTTAACAGCACTTCAACAGCCAAGGTCATACTGTGTCGGTGACAGTTTTACGGGTGGCGGAAGCAGGAGTACCCGGAGAGAACCACGGAGCAACGACGAGCAGCTGCCAGCTCACCAACATCGTAACTATGCACTGCAGCACAGGCAGGTTTAGATTGCTTGAAGACATGCGCTCCATCGATGTGTAGTACGCCTTAGTACACGGCGTCATAGTTCTATCATGTGGACAATCGGGGTGGAGTGCCGTGCCCAAGGTCACAACGCCGGAGTCCGAAACGATCGCTCTGACGGTCATCCATCCAAGGACTAACCGGGCTCGATGTTGCTCAACTTCGGTGATCTGACGAGAACCGGTTACCGCAACGCCACCGCGCCCCCTTAAATGAGAGGTCTTATGATTTGTATGATAAGGGTAGGTTAGACACCCTGGCAAACTCCACTGACGCAGCCAGGGAAGTATATGACGAGTTCGGCAGGCTCATTCCAATAACTGGTCAAATAATAAGGCTTTCGTGAGATTATTTGGAAAGACGAATAGAGAAGCATGGTGAATAACCTCAAATGTGTTTTGGGTCCTGACCACAAATAACCAACACATAACCTATCAACGCCACTTGACGCACACTCATACAGAGATCCACACTTCGTAATTCACAATCTGGGGATCTGAATACAATGATTTTTGAATCTGGTTAAAAAACCATATCATGTGCTCCCCACCCAATCATCTCCATAATGGAACGCGTTTGGTCAGTACATTCTAATGGGAAGTTTTATGATTTGTATGATAAGAGTTTTCGGAAGAAAATTTATAAAGACTAATAGACACGCAGTGCAAAAAAAATCAAATATTGTGGAGAGGGGAGGGGGGGGGGGGCGGGATCTTGACCACCAAAATATAATCCAACGACTCCACTAGGCAATCACACCAATATATACTCACACATGAAGAGAATGGGGGAGCATTGCAGAGGAGGAGAGAGGGGTCGAGAGACAGATAGAGATGGTAAGGATAAAGAGAGGGAGACAGAGACACAAAGGGAGAGGGAGACTGAGAGAGATAGACAGAGAGAGAGAGAGACAGACAGTTGAGAGAGAGAAAGAGAGGGAGAGGGAGAGGGATCTACACTCCGTAATTCACACAATGGGCCTCTCAATATGATTTTTTAACACCAGTGTGCAATAAATCAGATCACGTGTCCCCCTCCCCCATCATATTGCACAGTGTTTGGTTAGCTCATTTCCTTGAGTGGATATTATGGTTTGTATGATAGGTTTTTGTTGAAGATATCTGTAAAAACAAACAAAACAAAAAAACGCATTGCAAAAAAATCACTTTTTGGGGAAGGAGGGACTTGACCACGAAAATATAACCCTACGACACCACTGGGTAGTCATACCCATATATATTCATAGAGAGGGGGTGGGGCGGGGCGAGGGCGGGAGAGATGGGGTGTGAGAGATGGAGAGAGAGAGACAGATACAGAGAGAGAGTGAGTGAGAAAGAGAGATTCTTCATCTTCATCTTATTATTATTGGTTTCAAGTAGCTACATGTACGACTAATTGAAAGCCCCATACACTGTTTTAATAACAAGTTAAGAAAAATAAATAACTTTACACAAACACAAAACTGGAAAAAAATTGGGAAAGCATTGACATTTTGAGGGTGGGAAAATCAACTTATATATAAATGGAAGTACCCATGAGGTACATTTTTTTTACCACGTAACCTTACACCTCGACCATTTTATGAAAATGGACCCAAGAGAAACGATTCTCAAATATATCTCATGATTTTAAAGGACAGATATATTATTTTTGTGTGATGTTTTTTTAGTGTATTGTCAGTCACTGCGGTATTTTACAATTAAAACATATCGCCTGAAAAAAGAAAAAAAATAACTTTAATTGAATGTCGACTTAATGTCTGTTTTTTAACAAGTAAACATATAGCATATCAAATTTTCACCACTCTCTGGTGGTTTGTGTACAGGTGTGGATCTGGCATCGGGTATATAAGATAAAACATAGTGTTCACATGAATACCAGAGACCCAAATTTGAAAATAAAAATTAATGTGAAAAGTCACAATTGAAGACTAAATTATTAGGGAGACCTGTATAAGTCTCCCTAATGTGCATGTCCCCTTAATGTATGTTTTTTTCCTATCGAAAGTGTCCCTAAAGAGAAAAAAACACTTTTACAAAAAAACTTTTTACATTAAAGAAAATTAAAATTAAAAACTTTTTTGAATATATATAGAGAGAAAAAAAAACAAACTTTTTTAACAAATTATTATTATTAAACACAAAATTAAAAAAATATATACATTATTTGCAATAATTCATAAAACAAAAAAAACAAATAATCAATCATGACAACAACACCTAAAAGATACGAATTGAAATTGAAACAAGTCGAAACGTGTAAGAAACTCGGTTGTAAAATCTACAGATTACAAGGACACAACGCCATCGAATTGAACGAGGTCGAGACAAAGGGCTTATAGCACAAATACGACAAATATAGCATGCATTTGAAATTGGATGAAGCCATGCTCGATTTGTTTTACGAGTATGGAAGCGATCTACAGAATATCATCGTCGCCGAAGACAGAGAATTCGACAAGAGTGATTTGTCGTTGCCCTACAGAAGTTACATATATCCAAAAATCTCTCTCGAACTAATGAACAAATCGGGTAGTGAGAGCACATTGACCAAAGTAAAAAAACTCGCAAAAGTAAAGATAAACATTCATCACATTTGCGAAAAAGGAGAAGACACGACCGCCAGCATGCTAATAACGGACTTGGAAATATAAAAAAACAATAGAGAGACTGATTTTTAGCGAAGAAGAGGGAAGAAAAAGTAATGAGATCTAGAGAGGTTGAACATCTCTAGATCTCATTACTTTTTTTTTTGACATCTCCTTTTTTCTCAAATTTCAGCGTCGATGCTTCTCTTCTTTTTTTGTGATATATTACGTTTTTTATAACACATTTGTTTCTCTCTATCATAGTTATGAACGAATGTGGTGCATCTCTTGGCAGCTCTCACATCATTACCATTCTCTTCAGAAGGTAGTGGTGGTAGTGGAAAACAACTCATTCTTCTTCTTCCTTTTAACTTCCACCATCTATCCCAATCTTGAGAAGATATCCATCATTAGCGTCCAATTGTTTTTCCACATCTTTTTCCCACTCTATCCCGTGATATTCATCATTATCGTTCAAAAAAAGTCTACCTTTTTATCCATTATTATTTTTTTATACTTTCTATAATTTATATTTTTATAAATTACAGAAAGTATAAAAAAATAATATAAAAAAAAAAATGCTCTTGACTGCGAGAATGTCAACCGTATTTTCAGATGCTGCATGGCCTCGATGCATCTTTGTCCAATTGTGTTTCCACATCTTTTTCCCACTCTATCCCGTGATATTCATCATTATCGTTCAAAAAAAGTCTACCTTTTTATCCATTTTTTTTATATTATTTTTTTATACTTTCTATAATTTATATTTTTATAAATTATAGAAAGTATAAAAAAATAATATAAAAAAAAATGCTATTGACTGCGAGAATGTCAACCGTATTTTCAGATGCTGCATGGCTTCGATACATCTTTCGATCGAATCCCAGCTTCTTGCCTTCTAGAATCGCCCATGTTGAAATTGGTATATTCTTAAACGACGAATTCTCACCAAACAGCAAACCCTTACCGAGTCGCTCAACGTTCCGTCCACTCTTCATACAGGGACCGTTTCCACTGAAAGAGTTGTCACCACTAGAGGGTTCTAGACACAATCCTTCACCGTCGTTGTCTATATGGACGTGACACACGGTTCGTTCCTCTCTTCTTCAAAAACAGTCCGCTGCCACCCATTTATTTCTCAACTGCCGAACTCGCGAGTTCTGAGAGATCTCTCACGCCAAGTGTCTGCCCAAGAAAGTGCAATGCTTTTGCGACAAAGGACAATGCTTTTGAGTCGATTCCTGCCAATAGCGGTAGGAAACCGCCTTTCATTCTCAAATTGTATTTCAGTTGAGCGTGACTCAATCTCACTCTCAACCCTCTTCTATCATGAATCATTTTCTCCATCCTTTTGCTTTGAGTTCTGGTCCAGGCGATTCGATCGTCACCACCACTCGTCAGATCTTTGTGAGTGAATTTGAATCTCACCGGCTCGCCTCGAGTTAACACTCTCTCAAGTTTCTCCCTCTGTTCTTTGGATATGTTCACGTTTTTAACCACGTATTCAGTCATATTTCTTTTTTTTAAATATATTTTGTTCAATTGTTTTTTTTTGTTTTAATGATAATTATATATATTAAATAATTTTTGTAAATTAATATTGCGTTTATTTTATTTTCTTATTTATAAATATACACAATATTTTTTTGTTGTTGTTTTTTTATATTTCTCTTATGTGAAATCGTATCGTCACCCTCTCTCCACGAAGATCCAACAGTTTACCATTTTGATTCGTCAACATGGTTTTGAGACTATACAACATGTCTAAAATCATGGGTAGATAAACTAAATTTCGAGGTCGTTCCACGATTTTATAACCTGGTGACACGTTTGGAAAGAAGGAATAGATCGTCGGTTGAGTGCTACCATTCACGTAGCTTCCAGCAATCACATCCACGTTCACCAGAATGCTATTGACTGCGAGAATGTCAACCGTATTTTCAGATTCTGCATGGCCTTGATACATCTTTCGATCGAATCCCAGCATTTTGCCTATAGAATGGTCCGTGTTGATTCCACTTTAAAATTATCTTCCAAATCCAACATCGTCTGTAGGGTATTGGGGATAGTAGCGAGTCTGATCTTGAAGGTTCCCTTTCCATCCGTCTTCATTTGCATCTGAATGTAATTGTTCAAATCGTCTATGTCGTAACTTCCTTTGGGAATTCGAATCTCCAACCAATCCACTCTGTCGGAATACTTGAACGAGTTAATCTTTTTGGTGATGTTGGGAAAGGAATAATAAGTCTCCAGATTCACCAACGCCATCTCGTATCTTTTCTCTCTATTCAATTCGATGGAAGGTTTGAATCGCCACTCACCATGATTTGAATGGATTGTTTTGCAGCAATATTATCGGCTATCCGTTCTAACAATTCTCCTTGTTCGAACATTATATTTTTATTTTTATTTATTTTTTCAAAACTAAATTATTGATGATTTATTATTTTCTAATTTTTGTTTTCGCTCTCTGTTTTATTATCATCGGAAACATAAAACTTGTTGAATCCACTCTGATATTTTCTGCGATTAAATTCGCTAGTCAAATCGATCATGACGAAATTGTAAAGTCCTCCATCCCAAACCCTCTTGCAGAATCTCCTGAATTCTACCATGCTCATGTCATTTGCGACGTGATCTCCGTAGATGTGATTGAGATTCTTGAGATCCTGGCAAAAGAGACACAGGAAATTAGCGTTCTATCTTATCGTCTGTAAGGGCAGTCGAAAATAATTCTGAGACAGGTAGAAACAGTCCACGTTGCTGTGATGACCCCTAACGTAATACGATTCGCATCAGTTCTGTCTCTCCAAAAGTAGATCATCGAAAATCATGAGATTCTTATTTTCCGATTCAATTCTCTAGGATCTGGCACGTCGCTAGTGTTCTCATAAAATTGACACTCGACGTTCGAAGATGCATTTCTCTTCATCAATTCCATTGCTGCACCGTCCAAAATGGTTGGAAGAGAAGCTTCACTTTTGTCGAATTCCTCCCTACTCTCAAAAAGTCTGGCTATGACGTCCTTGGGCAATCTATGATCCATGCACTCTCGAAGCAATCTGTATTCAAGTTGAAACAAACTCTTGCCAAACATGAATAATCTGTTGTAATCCAACCAGTCGGGTTGCGACAATAGATTCATCAACAGATTGGTCTTTCCACAATTCGATTTTCCCACTATCAAGCCTCTTACGCTTTTGGGAAAAAACTCGTTATTCGACCTTTTGGTCGAAGCATCGTTCCAAGACATATCTTTAATGTTCATCTTTTTTTTTTTTTTGGGTTATTATTTAGATTTTCAAACACAATTTTTATGTTTTTTTCAAACTCAGATTTCTAAATATTATTATTTATTTATAATACACCATCGCGAGTTCTCTTCAATCCAGATCCATTCGTCCTTTTGGCTAAATCTTGTATGAGTACCACAGCATCTTTAAAATCTTTCCAACTTTTCGGCGATCACTCTAACATAGCTCACTTTCCCGCCGGACTGATCAATGCATCGTTCAACACGTCGGCTGCGCTCTTGCCAGCCACAGAAGCAATCCTACCACTAGCTTCGGAAGCAGCTTTCTTACCAGCATCCAAAGCCATCTTCTTACCAACCTCAAACGTGGTTGATGCAAGTTTTCTACCTGCATTGCTTGTGAATGCTCGCATTATAAAATCAACGATGCCAGAACCGCCTTGAACGTAAGTTCTAACATATCCCCTGTTCTTTATCACCAACATATTTTTATTTTATAATATATTTTGGGTTTTTTTTGCTCGTAAATCGTTTGTTGTTTAAATACTTTTATTATTTTTCGTGTAGATTTACTGTTTTTATTATCTATTTTTTTTGTTTGTTATCTCTACTTATTATATATATATCAATCCTTCAATTCGTTCATCAGCCTTTTATAATCGCGTCTATTCAAGACCTTCTGCCTCAACAATTAGTCGTATATGCTCACTATCTCATTATCCACTCCAGTATTACCAGTGCACTGACTAGCCATCAACAATCTCAATCTCTGAGACAGAGCGTCAGAATCGCTCGAAGAAAAGTGGTTCTCACTCCTTTTCCAGTCACCGATTCGACGAATTTCTTATTCATATACCATATGGGTTTCACCACCTTCGTCCACTTGTAACCTCTATTGGCTTTGGGTCTGTTCTCTCTGACATCGTTATTTCTCTTCATGGCGTGGGTCTGAACCAGAATGTCGCCGTAATTGTCGAAATCCTGATCCATGTAATCTCCAAGCTTGTTGAAAAGGAGCAATTTGCGCAGTCCAGGAGTTAATTCATACCTATTCGAACTGACAATTAAATTATCATCATCCTCTCGCACTTCAGTGTCGCCTACTAAAGTCCTACCGCTAGAATCCCTGTAAATTCCATACAACAGATTTTTCTTACCACCATCCGCGGACGACGCGACGCTATCAGTGGAGATAGTCGAGGCTGCATCATCGTTCTCGCTCACATCGGTTTTGATTCTCATGGGAACGTAATCCGGTGGTGATCTTTGAAAGGAAACCTCCCTTGTAAAACTACCAGGCAACAAACCCGTTCTCAAAGAACTTTCTTTTATGGGTCTCAATTCATCAACGATCTTTCTTGCTTCGTTCCTGAACCTCCGTCACGGGTTTAAATAGTTTTGTGGTATCTCGTCTTAATTCCATCTCTCCTAATCGTTTGCTTCTGTCGGCAGATCGAATGCTCTTTTCTTGACTCGTTCATATTCGTCGAGGAGTTCATCTCTTCGCTTGGAATCTTTGATGTGTAAAAACATCTTTGTTCTCTAAATTATTAATATTTCCTTTTTAGGTTGTGGTAACGTCGGTTATTTTATTATTCTCAAAATTAAATGTAGCTATTTTTATGTTTTTCAGTAAATAAACCTTCAGTCTATAATATATATAACTAAAACCAGTTGAGGGAAAAACTTTTACAAATGAAACCTCGATAAATGAGTTTTGCCCTCGAACTTGTTAAATCGCAACTGCGCTTATTCTCGCCATAGGGAAAACTCGAATAGTCAAAATCTCAAGTAAATATATCAGTAATGTAACGCTTTCAAAACGTGTTTAAATCACATCAATTAATCTTTTAAACTGTTTCCACTTTCATCCATAGAATAGTTTTCAGTTAAATGATTTAACTGACAATTGACTCATTGAATGAAAACCCGTAATACATTCAAGCATGACAAATGGAGTTCTCAGTAAGTTTATACAGTAAAGATCACTTTTGAAATGCTACCTGCTCGTCAGCCTGATAAAACAGACTGATGATTGTAGTGTGCAGGAGCTCTATTTATACTGTAAATGTGGAGATACCCATCGTGGGATTTTCCAAAAACTCAGGTTTTTCTGTTGAGTTTGGACAAATCCACTATGGGTATCCCCACTTACGTCAGAATTGGGGATACCCATAGTGGATTTTTCCAAACTCAGGTTTTTTCTGTTTAGTTTGGGAAAAAATCCTCGATGGCTAACTTCACTTTACACCCACTTTACACCGTTGGCGAACGTCCAGAAACACGTTTTGAGATCGATTTTTCCTGTCTTAGAATCCTCAAATCGTTTTTACCAATCGGATCGCACCCTCGGACGTCTGGAACGCGATCGCGAACGTCGGTGTCCCAGAGGCCGCAAAACATATTTTTATGCTGTCCTAGAAGCCCCGAAGTGTCTTTTTTTCGCCAACGATAGATCGAAGGTCTAATCCGTGATGGAAACGGAGAGAAGATTTCTTTAGGTTGACGTTTCTTCGAATTTTCGTACATTTTTCCTTCCGAGTGATATGTCGAATTCGCACTCGTTCGCCAACGGCTGTTTGAACGGTCTAAAATGCAATAACTGCGTTTGCGGCTTCTGGGACACCATGTAAAAACTACGTTTTTTACACTCTGTACATGATTTAACACTGAATTCCTATGGGGGTACACACACATGTACGTGTACTTGTACATTTTTTTGAAAAAGTGTCCTAATATCCGCAATTATCAGCTACTCACATGCTTTCTAACGAGACGAGATTTGATACTTGGACTTTAGTCACACACACACAGTCGGCCATACCAAAATGGAGGGCTGTGATACCCCATCATGGCCAATGTTGTATGATCAAACTGATTAAGATATTGGGAAACCCATGAGCCACATCTAAAATGTGCATTTGTCCAAAAAAAAAAAAAACTTCCCAAGAACTCTCAGTTTTGAAACATAATCTTGACCGATTAATATTGCAATCTCACCAAGCTCCAACGCATGCACTGATGATGTTGTTTGAATATTTCATTGGTCGCGACATCACAGTCGTGACAAATCAGATTTACACCCAAATGGGTATTCTTCGCAACTTCCCTCTATCAACCCCCTCCAAACATTAACCCTTCACGCAACGAATCACCCGCATCTGCCCGCGTAATATGCAAATTGAGTAGTTGAAAAAACCAAATTTTTCAACATATTTCAACAAAACCATATCATGTGACCCCTCATTGGAACGAGCTCATTGGGTTCGTTCCAATGAGGGGTCACATGATATGGTTTTGTTGAATTTTATTTGAAAAACTAACAAAAAATTATATTTAAAATAATAAATTTTGATATCGTCTGCGTTGGGTAAAGGGTTAAATGCCGTAAGCAAATCTCAGGCGAAGATTTTAAATCTTGATTTGAGGAAAGGGGTATGGTTCCTCTTGCGTTGGTATGGTTGAGGTTGGGTTTTGGGGCTTCCTGGATAAACATAAACTTTTGAAATGGCACTATTGGGAGGCATTTTGTGGCTTGAAAGAACGTCAATTTTCACCAAGTGTGGAGTGTCATCTGAAATTTTGTTTCATTGGTTGATGCCCACGCAGATCGTAGAATTCCAGATTTTTAGTAGGGTTTAAACCCGGAAACGGGAATCCCCGGATTTCCTATTCCGAAATCCGATCACGATACCCGGGAAATCTGTAGCGCGGAACCGGAAATCACGCACAGCACTATTTGTGTGTTGAACTGATGTTTTCAGAATCGAAAAACTGCCCCAACGTAACTTTATAAGAATTCCTTTCCCTTCCAGGCCTGGACTTTTTGCATTCCTGCTTCTTAGAGAACCTTTTTTCTCCAAATTACCATAGCTCTCAATCGGTCCCGGAGGATTCCTCTCTTGAACAGCAAGATTTTCACTTGCTTCAAAGTTCAAACTCGTCTTCATTTTCAGAATCTCTGATATCACTCACTATTCACAACATCAATTCCTTCTTCACTGCCGTCACCAGTCTCCTCTGCTGCAAGCAGAGGGGACTGGTGATGGCAGTGAAGAGAAAGTGAAAGCTGGAGGAGGTAGTGGTGATAAAATGAGCGATTCTGAAAATGAAGACAAGTTGAAGGTGGGTTCGGGTTTCTACAGTTATCATAGGAAAAAAACTTTTCCGTATGGAGATGGCAGATTGCTGATAAAATGTGTTCATTTTCATATCAATAAATGCGTCTTGTTACTCTCATCCAATATCATTATATTATGCGAGACATTTCTCGGTTCCCGGTCCTGGGTGTATTTTCAATCCCGCTCCCTTTACTAGCGAAATCCGGGAATATATTAAGCCCTAATATTTAGTGGGAGCTATAGGGATTTTGGGAACAGTCGCCAGCCTTCGATGCCTACGCCACTGCAGCAAACAAAGGCAGAAAAGGTGCAAAGGTTGATCAGACTGAAACAAAATATTTCCGAACTATGAATGCAAGTGATGTACTTGAGTAGGTATGACTGTACTAAATATTTGAATAAGAGTTACCCTGCTAGAAATGTTTCACTCGGAAATAATGCAATCTCCGAAACTAAGCTGCCTAAGGGAAATATATTGTTTCAAAAAACGTTTGAAACATTCTACTGACATCTTGCATTATTGCTGATTGTTACAGATGAATGAAGAGGGTAAGTTGATGACATGTTGGACCTATAAAATACAATTGACACTTTGTGTGTTTCTGTTGGGAATTCCTTGAAAGATATGCTCACGTAACCCATTTCCCTTAATGCCAGTTTTTCTCTCCCATTTGTTGCACGAACCCCCTGTCGTCTGAAGAGCTATACTTGACAAAGATATTTGAATGCCAAAATTAAAGTGATACGATCATATTTTTTTTCGCCTGAATGTTACAATGGTCGCCTATGGGAAAATATTTAGTACTGTGATGCCAGTAAGACGTCTCAAGTCAGATATGATGCTTTGCATGGGCAGCAAAATTCTGATAGCGTCGTGTTGTGTCACTGCTTGTATCAAAAGGATTTTGATAGCTATATGGAAGTTTTTTTTAACAGTTTCACTCAATGTTTACAAAAATAACAAATTGTTTTCTTCAGACTGTGTATTTTCAACCTATTAATATAATTGACTAAAATGAATCATTAGCATTTTAAAAGATATAGCAATTTTCCAACTGGCAAATTGCCACATCCTTCAAAATGCTAATGGTTCATTTCAACCCATGTATTTATTTATTGATGTTTTTAAGGTCACATATTTATGCACAATGGCAAATCGTGGCAGTTTTACGAGTGGAGGAAGCCGGAGTACCCGGAGAGAACCACCAAGCATCGACGAGCAACTGTCAGCTACTCAACATTCTAATTCTTCTCATTATTTAAGCTATTTACCACCCGGGTTGCATATAACTATGTCTCGTTATTTAAGCTATCTACCACCTGGGTGGCAAATAGCTATTTCTCATTAGTTAAACTATTTACCACCCGTGTGGCAAATAAATATTTCTCATAATTTAAGCTATTTACCACATCGGTGCAAATAACTATTTCTTATTATTTAAGCTATTTGCAAACTGGGTGGCAAATAACTATTTCTCATTATTTAAACTATTTACCACCCCAGTGACAAATAACTATTTCTCATTATTTAAACTATTTACCACCCTGAGGGAAAATACCTATTTCTCATTATTTAACCTATTTGGCACCTGGGTGGTAAATAACTATTTCTCATTATTTAAGCCATTTACCACCACGATGGCAAATAGCGATTTCAATCAAAAGGGGGTGGCATATAACAATAATGAACACGATAACAATAGTAAAAGAAAGGGGTGGTAAACTATGATAAAAATCAAAAGGGGTTAGCAAATGTACCTAAAAATTAAAAGGGGGTGGCAAAGTAATCATAATCAAAACAGATGGCAAATAATAAAAGCAATCAATGAGGTCAAATAAAAAAATAAGTGTAGTAATCAAAGGGGTGGCAAATTACAATATAAGTCAAAAGGGGATAACAAATGCAATTAATAATGAAAATGAGGTGGCAATAATCAAAATGGGTATCAAATAATGGAAACAATCGAAAGGAGATGACAAATTAATCAAAGGCAGATTCCAAATAATGATAACAATGAAAGGGGGAGGGAGTGGTAAATAAAGATACTACTGAAAAGGGGGTGGCAAATAATAATAATCAAAGGGGGTGTCAAATAATGGTAATAATCAAAAGGAGATGACAAACAAAGCTTAAATTCAGAGGGTTGGCAAATAATCATAGCAATGGAAAGAGGGTGGCAAATAAAGATACTACGGAAAAGGGGGCACGAAATAACTATAATAATCAAACGAGGTGCCAAATAATGGTAATAATCAAAAGGAGATGAGAAATAAAGATTATATTCAAAGGGAGACGGCAAATAATGATGACAATGAAATGGGGTGACAAATAAAGATAATACTGAAAAGGGGTGGCAAATGACAATTATAAACAAAAGTGGTGCCAAATAATGGTAATACTCAAACGGAGACGACGAATAAAGAATATAGTCAAAGGGGTGGGTGCAAATAATGATAGCAACAGAAAGAGAGTGGAAAATAAAGATAATACTGAAAAGGGGGTGTCAAATAACTCCAATAAACAAAAAGAGTACCAAATTATCGAAACAATCAAAAGGAGGTGGCAAATAAAGATTATAGACAAAGGGGGTTGCAAATAATGATAACAATCAAACGGGGGTGGCAAATAAACATAATACTGAAAAGGGGGTGGCAAATAATAATAATGAACAAAACTGTTGCCAAATAATGGTAATAATCAAAAGGAGTTGACAAATAAGGATTATAGTCAAAGGGGATGGCAAATAATGATAACAATGAAAATGGGCAGGCAAGATAAGGTAATACTGAAAAGGTGTGGCAAAAAAACTATAATAATCAAAACGGGAGCCATTATAGTCAAAGGGGATGGCAAATAAAAATAACAGTTAAAAGGGGGTGGCAAATCAGATATACTCAAAAGGGGGTGGCAAATATTTATTTAATTATTTATTTATTTATTGGTGTTTAAGGTCACATATTTCAGCACAGTGGTTAACCATGACCGTGACACTTTTACGGGTGGAGGAAGCCGGAGTACCCAGAGAGAACCACCGAGCAACGGCGAGCAACTGTCAGCTCCCCAACATACCAACCCCACACAAGCAGGGTTAGCATTGGTTGAAGACAGGTGCACCATCGACGTGCAGTACGCCTTCGTACACAGCGTCACCGTGCCCCCACGTGGGCAATGGGGGTGAAGTGTCTTGCCAAAGGACACAACGCGGTTGGCGCAGGTGGGATTCGAACCGAGGACCTATTGGCTTGCAGCACCTCTACCAACTGAGCCACCGCGCCCCTGGGGTGGCAAATAAGATAATACTCAAAAGGGGATGGCAAATAAGTATAATAATCAAAAGTGATGCCAAATAATGGTAATAATCAAAGGGAGATGACAAATAAAGATTATAGTCAAAGGGGGGTGGCAAATAATGATAACAATTAAACGGGGTGGCAAGTAAACACAATACTGAAAAAGGGGTGGGGAATAACTATAATAATCAGAATGGGTGCCAAATAATGGTAATAATCAAAAGATGAGAAATAATGATTATAGTCAAAGGGGGTTGAAAATAATGAAACAATAAAAAGTGGGTGGCAAGAAAAGGTCAAACTGAAGGGGGTGGCAAATAACGCTGTTAATCAGGAAGGGTGCCAAACAAATGTAATAATCAAAAGATGACAAATAAAGATGGCAAACAAAGGGGAATGGCAAATAATGAAAACAATGAAAAGGGGGTTGCAAATAAGATAATACTGAAAAGGGGGTGGCAAATAAGTATAATAATCAAAAAGGTTCAAAATAAGGGTAATAATCAAAAGGAGATGACGAAAAGAAATTTTTGTCAAAGGGGGATGGCAAATAAAGATAGCAATGAAAAGGGGGTGGCAAATAAACATAGTACTGAAAAGGGGTGACAAATAACAATAATCAACAAACGTGGTGCCAAATAATAGCAGAAATCAAAAGGAGACTATAGTCAAAGGGGGTTGGCAAATAATGATAGCAATGAAAAGGGGGTGGCTAATAAACATAATACTGAAAAGGGGGTGACAAATAACAAACATGAACAAAAGTGGTGCCAAATAATGGTAATAATCAAAAGGAGATGAGAAGTAAAGATTATAGACAAAGGGGGTGGCAAATAATGATAACAAGGAAAAGGGGCAGGCAAGATAAGGTAATACTGAAAAGGGGGTGGCAAATAACTATAATAACCAAAACGGGAGCCATTATAGTCAAAGGGGATGGAAAATAAGAATAACAATTAAAAGGGGGTGGCAAATCAGATAATACTCAAAAGGGGGTGGCAAATAAGATAATACTCAAAAGGGGGTGCCAAATAAGTATAATAATCAAAAGTGATGCCAAATAAAGGTAATAATCAAATGGAGATGACAAATAAAGATTATAGTCAAAGGAGGTGGCAAATAATGATAAAAATTAAACGGGGTGGCAAGTAAACACAATACTGAAAAAGGGGTGGGAAATATCTATAATAATCAGAATAGGTACCAAATAATGGTAATAATCAAAAGATGAGAAATAAAGATTATAGTCAAAGGGGGTGGCAAATAATGAAAACAATTAAAAGCTGGTTCCAAGAAAAGGTAATACTGAAAGGGGTGGGAATTAACAATAATGAACAAACATGGTGCCAAATAATGGCAATAATCAAAAGGAGATGACAAATAAAGATTTTAGTCAAAGGGGACGGCAAATAATGATAATAATGAAAAGGGGCTGGCAAGATAAGGTAATACTGAAAAAGGTAATACTGAAAAGGTAAAAAATAATCAAAGTGGGAGCCATAATAGTCAAAGGGGATGGCAAATAAGAATATCAATTAAAAGGAATTGGAAAATAAGATAACATTCAAAAAGGGATGGAAAGCAAGATAATACTGAAAAGGGGGTGGCAAAGAAGTACACTAATCAAACGTGGAGCCAAATAATGGTAATAATCAAAAAAGGATGACAAATAACGATTATAGTCAAGGGGGGTGGGGGTGGCAAATAATGATAACAATTAAAGGGGATGGCAAGTAAAGACAATACTGAAAAAGGGGTGGAAAATAAGTGTAATAAATGGGTGCCAAATAATGGTAATAGTGAAAAGAAGACAAATAAAGATTTTAGTCAAAGGGGGAAGGCAAATAACGATAACTTTGAAAACGGGATAACAAATAAAAATAATACTGAAAAGGGGGTGGCAAATGACAATACTAAACAAAAGTGGTGCCAAGTAATGGTAATAATCAAAAGGAGATGATGAACAGAGATTATAGTCAAAGGGAGATGGAAAATAACGATAGCAATGAAAAGTGGGTGGCAAAAAAGGGTAATACTGAAAAGGGGGTGACAAATAACTATTATAATAAGCAAAACGGGAGCCATTAGAGTCAAAGGGGGTGGCAAATAAGAAAAACAATTAAAAGGGGATGGCAAATGAGATAATACTGAAAAGGGATGGCAACTGGGATAATACTGAAAAGGGGGTGGTAAATAAGTATAATAATCAAAAGTGGAACCAAATAATGGTAATAACCAAAAGGAGATGATGAAAAGAGATTTTTCTCAAAGGGCAAATAATGATAGCAATGAAAAGGGGGTGACAAATAAACATAATACTAAAAAGAGGGTGTCAAATAACAATAATGAACAAAAATTGTGCCAAATAATGGTAATAATCAAAAGGAGGTGACAGTAAAGATAAAAGTAAAAGGCAGATGGCAAATAATGATAGCAATTAAAAGAGGGTGGCAGGTAAAGATAATACTGAAAATGGGGTGGCAGATAACTATAATAATCAAAAGTGGTGCCAAATAATGGTAATATTCAAAAGGAGATGACAAATAAAAGTTATATTTAAAGGGGTGGCAAATAATAGTAGCGATGGAAAAGGGTGGAAAATAAGATAATAAAGAAAAGAGGTGGCAAATAACTATGATAACCAAAAGTGGTGTCAAATAATGGTAATAGTCAGAAGGAGATGACGAATAAAGATTTTAGTCAAAAGGGGTGGTAAATAATGATAACAATTAAATGGGGTGGCAAGTAAAGATAATAATGAAGAGGGGTGGCAAATAACTAAAATATTCAAAAGTGGTGTACCAAATAATGGTAATAATCAAAAGCAGATGACAAATAAAGATTATAGTCAAAGGTGGTGACAAATAATGATAGCAATAAAAAGGGGGTGGCAAATAAACATAATACTGAAAAGGGGGTGGCAAATAACAAAAATAAACAAAAGTGGTGCCAGATAATGGTAATAAACAAAAGGAGATGACAAATAAAGATTATAGTCAAAGTGTGATGGCAAATAATGATAGCAATGGAATATTGGTGGCAAATAAAGATAATATTGAAATGAGTGGCAAATAACTATAACAATCAGAATGGATGCAAATAATGGAACTGATGAAAAGAAGATGACAAATAAAGATTATAGTCAAAGGGGGATGCCAAATAATGGTAGCAATGGAAAGAGGTGGCAAATAGACATAATACAGAAAAGGGGGTGGCAAATAACAACAATAAACAAAGGTGTTGCCAAATAATGGTTATAATCAAAAGGGCACGACAAATAATGATTATAGTCCAGGGGGGGGGGGAGGGTGCAGCAAATAATGATAACAATTATAAGGGGTGGCAAGTAAAGACAATACTGAAAAATGGGTGGGAAATAACTATAATCAGAATGGGTGCCAAATAATGGTAATAATCAAAAGAAGACAAATAAAGATATAGTCAAAGGGGGTGGCAAATAATGATAACAATGAAAAGGGGATGGCAAATAATGATAGCTATGAAAAGGGGGTGGCAAATAAACATAATACAGAAAAAGGGGTGACAAATAACAATAATGAACAAAAGTGGTGCCAGATAATGGTAATAATCAAAACGAGATGACAAATAAAGATTATAGACAAAGGGAGTGACAAATAATGATACCAATGAAAAGTGGGTGGCAAATAAAGATAATACTGAAAAGGGGGTGGCCCATTACTATAATAATCAAAAGTCGTGCCAAATAATGGTAATAATCAAAAGGAGGTGACAAATAAAGATTATTGTCAAAGGGGATGGCAAATAAATATAATACTGAAAAGGAAGTGACAAATAGCATACTAACAAACGTGGTGCCAAATAATGGTAATAATATAATGGAGATAATGAACAGAGGTTATAGTCAAAGAGGATGGTAAAGAATGATACCAATTAAAAGGAGTGGCAAGTAAAGACAAAATTGAAAAGGGGGTGGGAAATAACTATAATAATCAGAATGGGAGCCAAATAATGGTAATAATCAAAAGATGACAAGTAAAGATTATAGTCAAAGGAGATGACAAATAATAATAACAGTTAAAGGGGGTTGCAAATAATATAATGCAGGAAAGGGTTTGGCAAAAAGTATAACACTGAAAAGGGGGTGGCAAATAAGTATAATAATCAAAAGTGGTGCCATATAATGATAAAAATCGAAAGGAAATGACAAATAAAGATTATTGTCAAAGGGGATGGCAAATATGAGAAGAATTAAAAGGGATGGCAAATAAAGACAATACTGAAAAAGGGTTGGGAAATAACTTTAATAATCAGAATGGATGCCAAATAATGGTAATAAACAAAATATGACAAATAAAGAATATAGTAAATGGGGGTGGCAAATAATGATAACAATTAAAAGAGGGTGGCAAGAAAAGGTAATACTGAAAGGGGGTGGCAAATAACTATAATAATCAGAATGGGTGCCAAATAAAGGTAAAAAGGAAACGATGGCAAAGAAAGATTATATTCAAAGCGGGCAAATAATGATAACAATGGAAAGGGGGTGGCAAATAAAGATTATACTGAAAAGGGGTTGGTGAATAACAATACTAAACAAAAGTGGTGCCAAATAATAGTAATAATCAAAAGGAGATGTTGAAAAGAGATTTTTGTCAAAGAGGGATGGCAAATAATGATAGCAATGAACAGGGGGTGGCAAATAAACATAATAGTGAAAAGGGGGTGACAAATAACAAAATAAACAAAAGTGATGCCAAATAATGGTAATAATCAAAAGGAGATGACAAATAAAGATTATATTCAAAGGGGGATGGCAAATAACGATAGCAATGAAAAAGAGGTGGCAAATAAACATAATATTGAAAAGGGGGTGACAAATAACAATAGTAAACCAAAGTTGCGCCAAATAATGGTAACAATCAAAAGGAGATGACAGATAAAGATTGTAGTCAAAGGGGGGTGGCAAATAATGAAAACAATAAAAAGGGGTGGCAAGATAAGGTAATACTGAAAAGGGGTTGGCAAATAACTATAATAATCAAAACAAGAGCCATTATAGTCGAAGAGAGTGGCAAATAAAAATAACAGTTAAAAGGGGGTGGCAAATAAGATAATGCAGAAAAGGGGTGGCAAATAAGATAATACTGAAGAGGGGTGGCTAATAACTATAATAATTAAAAGTGGTGCCAGATAATGGAAATAATCAACAGGAGATGACAAATAAAGATTGTAGTCAACAGGGGATGGTAAATAATGATAACAATGAAAAGGGGTGGCAAGATAAGGCAATAATGAAAAGGGGTTGGCAAATAACTATAATAATCAGAATGGGTGCCAAATAATGGTAACAACCAAAGGATGACAAATAAAGATTATAGTCAATGGGGTTGGCAAATAATGATAACAATTAAAAGGGGTTGGCAAGAAAAGATAATACTGAAAAGGGGTGGCAAATAACTTTAATAATCAGAATGGGTGCCAATTAATGGTAATAATCAAATGATGACAAATAAAGATTATAGAGAAAGGGGGATGGCAATTAATGATAACAATGGAAAGGGGGTGGCAAATAAAGATTCTACTGAAAAGGGGTTGGCAAATAACAATACTAAACAAAAGTGGTGACAAATAATGGTAATAATCATAAGGAGATGTTGAAAATAGTTTATTGTCAAAGGTGGATGGCAAATAATGATAGCAATAAAAAGGGGGTGGCAAATAAACATAATTGTGAAAAGGGGATGACAAATAACAAAATAAACAAAAGTGGTGCCAAATAATGGTAATAATCAAAAGGAGATGACAAATAAAGATTATATTCAAAGGGGGATGGCAAATAATGATAGCAATGAAAAAGGGGTGGCAAATAAACATAATATTGAAAAGGGGGGTGACAAATAACAATAGTAAACCAAAGTTGCGCCAAATAATGGTAATAATCAAAAGGAGATGACAGATAAAGATTGTAGTCAAAGGGGGTGGCAAATAATGATAACAATTAAAAGGGGTGGCAAATAAAGAGAATACTGAAAAGGGGTTGGGAAATACCTATAATAATCAAAATAGGTGCCAAATGATGGCAATAATCAAAAGATAACAAATAAAGATTACAGATTGCAATAGAAAGGGTTGGAAAATAAGGATAATCATGAAAAGGGGGGCAAATAAAGATAATATTGAAAAGGGGTGGCACATGACTATAATAATCACAAGGGGTCCTAAATAATGGTCAAAGGGAGGTGACAAATAAAGGTTATATTCAAAGGGTGATGGCAAATAATGATAATATTGAAATTGGGGTGGCAAATAAAGATAATACTGAAATGGGAGGCAAATAACTAGTATAATCAGAATGGATGCCAAATAATTGGTGGCTCTTGACTTTTATAATCAAAAGGGGTGCCAAATAATGTAATAATCAAAAGGAGGTGACAAATAAAGATTATAGTTTCCATATCCCTGTGGGAACCCCAGGAACTTGAAATATCGATATTTTGAAATGCCAATATTTCCCAAATCAGAAATCTGTTATTTGAAGAACTTTACCAGCTGAGCGCCTCAGGCCCCATGGAGCCTCTTGTTGGTTCGCCTGACTGAAATTTAGTGGGAGCTAATGCAATCGCGTGGCATCTGTCGTCCATCTTGGGTCGTGTGTCGTCCTTTAACTTTTGAAATATATTTTCTTCAAAACCACTGGGCCAAATTCAAGCATATATGGCACCGACCATCTTTGGAGTATACCCTTTCTACTTGTTCAAATGAAGCTGCTGCCATGTTCGGGCTGTGGTTTAATGCCCAAAAGCCTAAAAATCATTAAAAACCTAGTTCAAGCTCATTCCAAACAAATGAGAAGTGGGCAATTGGAATTAAGGGCCTTCCCCAAGGACACAATGCAGATACCCCTGACGGGGATTGAACCATGCTCCTCTCGGTTTGAAGTTCAGTGCCGTAGCCACTGAGCCACCAGGCTTCCAGCTCTTGTCAGCATTATCAACATAAAAAGGTTTACTAATTACCTGATTATATACAACAATATCAAGAGAAAAATGTTGAAAAACATGCAGACCTTATCTAACCTACATGTATGATGCACCAGACACATTTGAATTCTAACAGTTGTATCTGGAGCTTTGAGTGGAACAAAATCACATGATGTGTTCTGCCCAATAGACATCCTGAATCCACCATAAGCAATCTGGCTTCTGTGATTTCTGCTGCGAGCTCTCACAAGCTTGCACCATGAGCTTGCACGAGCTCACCGGTAGAAAATATTTTTATAAGGGTTCAAGGGAAGTCTGTAGGTCAATATTTTGGCTGTCTGTGGGGCATACCTATTTTGGGCTCCACCCAAACTTTTCATTTCAAGAACCGACGGGTTGGTTTGAACCAAATTCGTCATCTAATATAATTAGGTTATGAGTACTTGATTGATTTCCAAAGGTGCTAAAAATATAAAAAATCAAACGCCCACATTTCGGATGTTTTGATTATTACCATTATCTGGCACCACTTTTGTTCATTATTGTTATTTGTCACCCCTTTTTATGTATTATGTTTATTTGCCACCCTCTTTTCATAGCTATCATTATTTGCCATCCTCCTTTGACTGTCATCGCTGTTCATCATCTTTTTTTGATTATTACCATTATTTGGCTCCATTTTTGTTAGTACTGTTATTTGCCACCTCCTTTTCAGTATTATCTTTATTTGCCATCCCCTTTTCATTGTTATCATTATTTGCCATACCCCTTTGATTATAATCTTTATTTGTTATCTTTTGATTATTACAATTATTTGGCACCCATTCTGATTATTATTATAGTTATTTCCCACTCCTTTTTCAGTATTGTTTTTACTTGCCACCCCTTTTAATTGTTATCATTATTTGCCGCCCCCTTAGACTATAAACGTTGTCATCCCCTTTTGATTATTACCATTTGTTAGCACCACTTTTGATTATTATACTTATTTGCCACCCCCTTTTCAGTTTTATCTTATTTGCCTCTCCCTTTTGAGTATTATATTATTTGCCACCTTCTTTTAATTGTTATTCGCCATCCCCTTCGATTATAATGGCTCCCATTTTGATTATTATAGTTATTTGCCACTTCCTTTTCAGTATTACCTTATCTTGCCACCCTTTTTCATTGTTATCATTATGTGCCATCCCCCTTTGACTACAATCTTTATTTGTCATCTCCTAATGATTATTTCCATTATTTGGCGCCACTTTTGTTTATTATTGTTATTTGTCACCTCCTTTTTCTGTATTATGTTTATTTTCCACTCCCTTTTCATTGCTATCATTATTTGCCATCCCTCTTTGACAAAAATCTCTTTTCATCATCTCCTTCTGTTTGTTACCATTATTTGGCACCACTTTTGATTAATATACTTATTTGCCATCCCCTTTCAGTATTACCTTTTGTTTATTATTGTTATTTGTCACCCCCTTTTCTGTATTATGTTTATTCCCCACTCCTTTTTCATTGCTATCATTATTTGCCATCCCCCTTTGACAAAAATCTCTTTTCATCATCTCCTTCTGATTATTACCATTATTTGGCACCACTTTTGATTATTATACTTATTTGCCATCCCCTTTCAGTATTACCTTTTCTTGCCACCCCTTTTTATTGTTATCATTATTTGCCACCCCCTTTGACTATAATCTTTATTTGTCATCTTTTGATTATTACCATTATTTGACACCCATTCTGATTATTATATACTCGCCCAAAAGTGTTAACCTGTTCTTGAATAAGTTATATTGAACACAAAACAGCTTTCCTCGTTAAAATTGCATTAACGTTAAATGACGTGCTGGACGTTTGTGAAAAGGCATGTTTTGCACGTGGAGAATCTGAAAATTCATGCAGCACTGTGAATCCTTGGGTATTTAAACTCTAAAGTAAGGCCTTCCTATCATTCACATTCAAACTTGCACTGCTGTTAATCGACTCCAGATTAGCATGCCAAGATTGACAATGAATCAATGTCTCCTTGCCCTGGGTATGATTAGAACTGGCAGAACACACAGAGAGGTTGCCCAGCATTTGAACTACCACCGTAACACTGTAGACAGGCTAGTCCACCGACATCCACAACATGATGATGTTCGAGATCGACCCCACTCTGGGAGACCCCGAGTTACCACCCCTGCACAAGATCGGTATATCCGTGTCGTCCATCTCCAGAACCAGCCACAAACGGCAATGACGACAGCCAGGAACATCCCTAACCTGAGACGGATACATCCTCAAACAGTAATCAACCAGCTGAGAGAATATGGCTTACATCCTCGAAGACCTGCAATTCGTCCGATTTTGACATTATGTCATCGTCGTGTTCGACTGCAGTGGTGTAGAGTAGGTTTAGGGTTAGGGTTAGCCTAACCTAACCCTAACCCTAACCCTAACCCTACCCTAACCCTAACCCTAAACTAACCCTAACCTAACCGAACTCTAACCCTAACCTAACCCTAACCCTACCTAACCTAACCCTAACCCTAACCCTACCTAACCCTAACCTAACCAAACCTAACCCTACCTTAACCCACTTCCATGCTAACTTGTTCGCTTCCATGAGGCGTAGATGCACAGCAGTAGTCGATGCAGACGGAGGTCATACCAGATATTGAGTGTGTGACTTTTGTGTTTGACCCTTAGTGTCTTTGACTCTCCATGGCACCAAGAGTATTCATCGTAGCGTAATGAAATTTCTCGTGTTGATCACAAATTGATTCATCTATGATTGAATAAAATTTTCATGAATGAAAATGATATATATCTTTTTTAGTGTTATTTTTTAGCATGCACACTTTCTTTTTTGGGAGAGTATAGTTATTTCCCACCCCTTTTTCAGCATTGTCTTTACTTGCCAACCCTTTTAATTGTTATCAATATTTGCCATCCCTTTTTGACTACAATCTTTATTTGTCATCTCCTTTTGATTATTACCATTATTTGGCACCACTTTTGATTATTATTCTTATTTGCCACCCCCTTTTTAATTTTATCTGATTTGCCACCCCCCTTTTCTGCATTATCTTATTTGCCACCCCCTTTTAAGTGTTATTATTATTTGCCATCCCCTTTGACTATAATGGCTCCCGTTTTGATTATTAACATTATTTGCCAACCCCTTCTCAGTATTACCTTATCTTGTCAGCCCCTTTTCATTGTTATCATTATTTGCCATCACCCTTTGACTATAATCTTTATTTGTAATCTTTTGAATATTACCATTATTTGGCTACCATTCTGACTATTATAGATATTTCCCACCCCTTTTCAATATTGCCTTTACTTGCCACCCCTTTTAATTGTTATCATTATTTACCATCCCCTTTGACTATAACCTCTGTTCATCATCTCCATTATATTATTACCATTATTTGGCACCTGTTTTGTTAAGTATACTATTTGTCACCCCCTTTTCAGTATTATGTTTATTTGCCCCCCCCCCCCCTTTCATTGCTATCATTAGTCATTAGTTGCCATCTCCCTTTGGCTATAATCTTTATTTGTCACCTCCTTTTGATTATTACCATTATTTGGCATGACCTTTGATTATTATAGTTATGGGCCACCCCTTTTCAGTATTATCATTTTTGCCACCCCCTTTTCCTTTGTATATTATTTGCCACCCCTTTGTCTATAATCTGTATTTGTCATCTGCTTTTGAATATTACAAATATTTGGCACCACTTTTGATTATACTTATTTGCCACCCCCTTTTCAGTATTGTCATATTTGCCACACCTTCTTCAGCATTATCTTATTTGCCGCCCCATTTTAACTGTTATTATTATTTGCCATCCCCTTTGGCTATACTGGCTCCTGTTTTGATTACTATAGTTATTTGCCAACACATTTTCAGTATTACCTTATCTTGTCAGCTTGCTTTCCTTGTTATCATTATTTGCCACCCCCTTTGACTATAATCTTTATTTGTCATATTTTGATTATTACCATTCTTTGGCACCCATTCTGATTATTATAGTTATTTGTCACCCCTTTCAGTAATACCTTTATTTACCACCCCATTTCATTGTTATCGTTATTTGCCAGCCCTTTGACTGTAACCTTTATTTGTCATCTTCTTTTGGTAATTACCATTATTTGGCACCCCTTCTGATTATTGTAGTTATTTGCCACCCCGTTTCACTATTATCTTTATTTTCCACGCTTTCCCGTTGCTATTGTTATTTTCTACCTCTTTGAGAATAACCTTTATTTGTCATCTCCTTTTGATTATTACCATTATTTGGCACAACTGTTGATTATTATAGTTATTTGCCACCCCCTTTTCAGTATTATCTTTTCTTGCCAAACCCTTTTAATTGCTCTCATTATTTGCCACTCCTCTTTGACTATAACCTCTATTCATCATCTCCTTTTGATTATTGACATTATTTGGCACCACTTTTGTGTGTTATTGTTATTTGCAAGCCTCGTGTCAGTATTATCTTTAGTTTTCACCCACGTTTCAGTATTATCTTTATTCCCCCCCCCCCCCCTTCATTGCTATCATTATTTGCCACCCCTTTTGACTATAATCTTTCTTTGTCATCTCCGTTTGATTATTATCATTATTTGGCACCACTTTTGACTACTATAGTTACTTGTCACCCCCTTTTCAGTATTAGCTTTATTTGTCACCCCTATTTCAATGTTATGATTATTTGTGATCACCTTTCAATAAAATCTTTATTTGTCACCTCCTTTTAATTATTACCATTATTTGTCACCTCTTTTGATTATTATAGTAATGTGCCACCCCCTTTTCAATATTATCTTTATTTGCTTCCCCTTTTCATTGTTATCATATTTGCCACCCCTTTGACTATAATCTTTATTTGTCACTCCCTTTTCAGTATTGTCTTATTTGCCACCCCTTTTTCAGCATTCTTTTATTTCTGCCCCCTTTTGACAGTTATCATTATTTGCCATCCCCTTTGACTATAAAGGCTCCTGTTTTGATTACTGTAGTTAGTTGCCAACCCCTTTTCAGTATTATCTTATCTTGCCAGCCCCTCTTCATTGTTATCATTATTTGCCATCCCCCTTTGACTATAATCTTTATTTGTCATCTTTTGATTATTACCATTATTTGGCACCCATTCGGATTATTATAGTTATTTGTCACCCCTTTCAGTAATATCTTTATTTGCCACCCCCATTTCATTGTCATCATTATTTGCCAACCCTTTGACTGTAACCTTTATTTGTCATCTTCTTTTGATTATTACCATTATTTGGCACCCCTTTTGATTATTATAGTTATTTGCCACCCCGTTTCATTACTATCTTTATTTTCCACGCTTTTCCATTGCTATTATTATTTGCTACCCCTTTGAGAATAATCTTTATTTGTCATCTCCTTTTGATTATTACCATTATTTGGCACCCCTTTTGATTATTATAGTTATTTGCCACCCCGTTTCATTATTGTCTTTATTTTTCACGCTTTTCCATTGCTATTATTATTTGCTACCCCTTTGAGAGTAATCTTTATTTGTCATCTCCTTTTGATCATTACCATTATTTGGCACAACTCTTAATTATTATAGTTATTTGCCAACCCCTTTTCAGTATTATCTTTTCTTGCCACCCCCTTTTAATTGCTATCATTATTTGCCATCACCCTTTGACTATAATCATTATTTGTCATCTTCTTTTGATTATTACATTATTTGGCATGACCTTTGATTATTATAGTTACTTGCCAACCCCTTTCCAGTATTAGCTTTACTTGTCACCCCTATTTCATTGTTATGACTATTTACAATCACCCTTTCAATATAATCTTTATTTGTCACCTCCTTTGGATTATTACCATTATTTCTCACCTCTTTTGATTATTATAGTAATGTGCCACCCCCATTTGGTATTATTTTTATTTGCCACCCCCTTTTCCTTGTTATCATTATTTGCCACCCCCTTTGTCTATAATCTTTTGATTATTACCATGATTTGGGACCACTTTTGTTTGTTTTTGTTATTTGTCAACCCCCTTTTCAGTATTGTGTTTATTTGCCACCCCCTTTTCTTTGCTATCATTATTTGCCAACCCCCGTTGACTATAATCTTTATTTGTCATCTCCTTTTGATTATTACCATTATTTGGCACCACTTTTGATTATTATAGTTACTTGCCACCCCTTTTTCAGTATTAGCTTTATTTGTCACCCCTTTTCATTGTTATCATTATTTTCCACCCCTTTGAATATAATCTTTATCTGGCATCTCCTTTTGATTATTACCATTATTTGACACCACTTTTAATTACTATAGTTACTTGCCACCACCTTTTCAGTATTAGCTTTATTTGTCATCCATATTTCATTGTTATGATTATTTGTGATCACCCTTTCAATATAATCTTTATTTGTCACCTCCTTTTGATTATTACCATTATTTGTCACCCCTTTTGATTATTACAGTAATGTGCCACCCCTTTTCATGATTATTTTTATTTGCCACCCCATTTTCCTTGTTATCATTATTTGCCACCTCTATTGTCTATAATCTTTACTTGTCATCTTCTTTTGATTATTACCATTATGTGCCACCACTTTTGATAATTATAGTTAGATGCCACCCGTTTCAGTATTATCTTTATTTGCCACCTCTTTTCATTGTTATCATATTTGCCACCCCTTTAGACAATAATCTTTATTTTTCATCTCCTTTTGATTATTACCATTATTTGGGACCACTTTTGATTATTATAGTTATCTGCCACCCCCTTTTCAGTATTATCTTTACTTGCCACCCCTTTTCATTGTTATCATTATTTTCCACCCCTTTGAATATAATCTTTATCTGGCATCTCCTTTTGATTATTACCATTATTTGACACCACTTTTGATTTTTAAAGTTATTTGCCACCCCCATTTCAGTATTATCTTTACTTGCCACCCCTTTTAATTACTATCATTAATTTCCATCACCCTTTGACTATGATCTCTATTCATCATCTTCTTTTGATTATTAACATTATTTGGCACCACTTTTGTTTATTATTGTTATTTTCCACCCCCTTTTCAGTATTATCTTTATTTGCCACCCCTTTTCATTGTTATCATTATTTGCCGTCCACCTTTGACCAGAGTCTTTATTTGTCATCTCCATTTGATCATTACCATTATTTTGCACCTCTTTTGATTATTATATTTATTTCCCACCCCTTTTCATTATTATCTTTATTTTCCACCCCTTTCCATTGCTATCATTATTTTCCACCCCTTTGAATATAATCTTTATCTGGCATCTCCTTTTGATTATTACCATTATTTGACGCCACTTTTGATTTTTATAGTTATTTGCCACCCCCTTTTCATTTTTATCTTTACTTGCCACCCCCTTTTCTTGTCATCATTATTTCCCACCCCGTTTGTCAATAATCTTTATTTGTCATCTCCCTTTGAATATTACCATTATTTGGCACCACTTTTGATTATTATAGTTATTTGCCACCCCCTTTTCAGTATTATCTTTACTGGCCACCCCATTTTAATAGTTTTCATTATTTGCTTCACCCTTTGACTGTAATCTCTGTTCGTCATTTCCTTTTGGTTATTACCATTATTTAGCACCACTTTTGTTTATTATTGTTATTTTTCACCCCCCTTTTTAGTATTATTTGTTTTTGTCACTCCCTTTCCATTGTTATCAGTATGAACTATAATCTTTATTTGTCATATCCTTTTGATTATTACCATTATTTGGCACCATTCTAATTATTATAGTTATTTGCCACACCCTTTCAATATTATCGTTATTTGCCATCCGTATTTCATTGTTATCTTCATTTGACACCCCTCCCCTTTAAATATAATCTTTAAATGTCATCTCCTTTCGATTATTACCATTATTTGGCTCCCCTTTTGATTATTAGTTATTTTCCCCTCCCCTTTTTCAGTAATATTTTTATATACCACCCCCTTTGATAATTATAATTATTCCCCATCCAGTTTTGATTATCATTGTCACTTACCACCCGTTTTGATTATTAATGGTGTTTACCACCCCTTGTCATTGTCATCTTGATTTGCCATCCCCTTTCAACAATCATCTTTATTTGCCAACGCGTTTTGGTTGTTATCATTATTGGGTACTCTTTCTTATTATTAATTTGTATAATTATTTGCCGCCCACTTTCAGTATTATATTTATTTGCCGCCCCCTTTTTATTTTGATCATTATTTCCCATCCCTTTTTCACATACGTGGTAGCCCAAGCACATACCTTCAGTTCTCCGCACTTGGACAAATTCTACAACGTTTTTTTTAAAATCGCTATTTACCACCCTATCGCCCCATCCTCATCTCTTCAATTTTTTTAGAGACCAAACTAGGTGAATGTGCCCCGTAATGCTATCTTAACACAACCTGAAACTAAATCTTGCCCGTTACTGAAATCGCCATTTGCCACCCGGGTGGTAAATAGCTAAAATAATGAGGAATAGTTATTTGCCACCCGGGTGGCAAATAGACACTTTCCACAAGCAGGGTTACAACGGTTGAAGACATGTGCACCATTGACGTGCAGTACGCTTTAGTACACGGCGTCATCGTGCCCCCATGTAGGCAACCGGGATAAAATGCCTTGCTCAAAGACACAAGGCGGGTCGTCCCGGACGGGGATCGAACTCGGGACCTCTAGCATAGAAGTCCAACAGTCTACCACTAAGCCACCGCGCCCTCTTCCAACCTATTTTAAGTTCTAACTAGAAAATACAATTCTAGAAAATACAATTGTAAAAGTTTTATAGTTTTGGCCCCTGGTTTATCACAAAAACCGCTATTGACCAGACATCGTGGTTCTAGACTAATAAAAGTGTTGGACAAGGACAAACAGCTAACATAGTGAAATAACACCAATGCGCGTGATCATAGTACACATTTTGTGTATTTCTAATTGAAACACGGTATTGTATGAAAGCGGGGAGTGTACTCAATTACAAAAAGTATTGTAGACCTGGGGTGTGGGGTAGACTTCAGTATTACCACAGTTGCTATGTGTGCAATAAACACATTATTACCACAGTTGCTCGTCGCCTGAAAAGATCAGCCATATCATTCGAGATTTGACCAGGGGTATGGCGGAGATGATTGATTGAGGTTGGAGGAGGGGTAAAGTTAATTTGTCCCAAACGTCATGACTCAAGCCCCCGGCGTCTTGTTCAATCTGGCTGACTTAGTCTCGTCAACTCGACGAAATATGACAACCCAGGTCAAATGACAGCTGTAATAATCCACATGACGTTTACTGGGGAGAGCCTCTCAAGATCACGTATTAGGAAGACACCCAAGATCATGCAAATCACCGCTGCGTCCACATGCGGAACATTGTCGTGCGTCGCTATTGCAGTTTCTGTCGGAAAATACTTGATATCGGCTCTATAAGAAAAATATATCCACTACACTAAGAGTAACCTTCTCCGAGAAGGAGGGTGTGTCGTTTATTTAGATCCCCATGACTGTCCCCTAGAACATTTAGTCCGTGAAATCAGACATATTTTTTGTTACCGAACTTTATTCCTGAATTCTGTAACCCCAGTTCAGGCGGACGCATTTTGGATAAATCTAATCTAATATTAGGTTCTATTTGAATTATATGCGACGATTATTCGTCTGTCTGATTCCAATAAATCTTTCAGTCGCATTTCAGACGAATATTCGTCTGGGAGCGATGCATTTAATTATCTGTTAGATTCGATTCGTCGTTTGACGCAGACACTCGAACTGGCGACGAATGTAATCTAATGTTCCGCCGATGCTCGGATGTGTTCGGCTATTATCGTTCGCATATCAGTTTATGCTAATTGAGGAATTCTAATTACATTTAATTCAAAATGGTTGCGTTAGAAAAGTCCAAAGCGGGTATAGCAGAGAAAAAGTTAACAACCCAATGAGGCTGTCGCAAGTATGCCGGGCAATTGAATTAAATTCGACGATGATGCATGCGTCTGAATCAACTGGTATAGGTGCGAATGGAGACGCATCTAATGCAATTAGATAAGATTCGCCCAAAATACGTGCGTCTGAACTGAGGGCGACAGTGATTGATTATCTCTGAAACCAGCATTTTTAATTAACCTCTTTAGCATTGAATTCCGAAATGGAGGAGCGCATACAAAACTGTCAATATTGATCATTCATTTTTTTTATGTGTCGAGGCTCGGTAATAAATTTATACAACAGCCCCGTGGGGCTGCTGGATTAAATGAGTACTAACCTATTTTAACGCTGCCCCTCATGTTGTTTGCTAATCGGTCCCTGAATTTTATTCTGCGCAAAGATTTATGTATACCTGGTTGATATGTTTGTTACAGTTTATTTGAGATAATAATACCCAATAAAATGTAAAAAACAAATCCATTTTTACAAAATGCCATTAAAATATTGCTGAAGAGGAACTTCTACCAAGACAATGAAAATTTTACGCTCGCATATACCCTTTGACGTGGAACAAATGTTAGTTCAGAAGCACTCGCCTATGTTTTTCTTCTGAGAAGGATGCTCAGTGGTGCGTTGGTAAGAACACTTTACTTTAACTTCCGATATATTACAGGAGGATTTTCTTGTCCAGGACAGAATTTCATTTGCCACTGAAATAAGTTTAATTCGCGCACATTTAATCCAATTTTCCCCTAAAAATTGAATGGATTTTTCAAGTTTGACTTCTTTAGTTAAATTTGGAAGAATGTTTTATCAAATCTAGTCACGGCTTCTGTGAAGCAGTCATGTATAATATTTGAAGAAAAATTTCTCGAAAATACTCAAGAGAGTTAAACCGTAAGGTCGACAGTTCGATCCTTACCGCGCCATCTGCGTTGTTTTCTTGGTCAAGGAACCTAATCCAGACTGCCCGTTTGGGAGCACGGTTTGCGCACGGTTGTGATGGGTTTCTTAGGCATACAGCACGTCGAAAGCAATCGCTTTCCACCGTTGATAACTCTGCTTGTTCCGTGTTAGTAAGTTGGATAATCTGACAGTTGATCTCCGATGCTTGGTGGTTCTTTCGGACAGTCTGGCTTCCCCCATCTGTAAAACACCCTTGCTTTGGAATCACGTGCTTTCTAACGAGGCGAGATTTGATACTTGGACTTTAGTCACACATCAACAGTCAGCCATACCAAAATGGAGGGCTGTGATACCCCATCATGGCCAATGTTGTATGATCAAACTGATTAAGATATTGGGAAACCCATGAGCCACGTCTGAAACGTGCATTTGTCCAAAAAAAAAAAACTTCCCAAGAACTCTCAGTTTTGAAACATAATCTTGACCGATTAATATTGCAATCTCACCAAGCATGCACTGATGATGTTGTTTGAATATTTCATTGGTCGCGACATCACAGTCGTGACAAATCAGAGTTACACCCAAATGGGTATTCTTCGCGATTTCCCTCTATCAACCCCCCTCCAAACATTAACCGTTTACCTTACGAATCACCCGCATCCGCCCGCGTAATATGCAAATTGAGCAGTTGAAAAAATCAAATGTTTCAACATATTTCACCAAAACCATATCATGTGACCCCTCATTGGAACGAGCTTGTTGGGTTCGTTCCAATGAGGGGTCACAATATATGGTTTTGTTGAATGTTTTGGAAAAATTTAAAAAAAAAATATTTAAAATAATAAATTTTGATATCGTCTGCGTAGGGTAAAGAGTTAAATGTCGTAAGCAAATCTCAGGCGAAGATTTTAAATCTTGATTTGAAGAAATGGGTATGGAGATGTTCCTCTTGTGTTGGTATGGTTGAGGTTGGGTTTTGGGGCTTCCCGGATAAACATAAACGTTTGAAATGACACTATTGGGAGACCTTTTGTGGCTTGAAAGAATGTCAATTTTCACCAAGTGTGGTGCGTCGTCTGAAATTTCATTTCATTGGTTGATGCCCATGCAAATCGTAGAATTCCAGATTTTTAGTAGGGTTTAATCCCGGAAACGGGAATCCCCGGATTTCCGATTCCGAAAGCCGGTCACGATACCTGGGAAATCTGTAGCACGGACCCAGGAATCACGCACAGCACTATTCGTGTTGAACCGATGTTTTCAGAATTGAAAAACTGCCCCAACGTAACTTTATAAGAGTTCCTTACCCTTCCAGCCCTGGACGTTTTTCATTCCTGCTTCTTAGAGAACCTTTTTTCTCCAAATTACCATAGCTCTCAATCGGTCCCGGAGGATTCCTCTTCTGAACAGCAAGATTTTCACTCGCTTCAAAGTTCAAACTCGTTTTCATTTTCAGATTCTCTGATATCACTCACTATTCACAACACAATTCCTTCTTCACTGCCGTCACCAGTCTCCTCTGCTGCAAGCAGAGGGGACTGATGATGGCAGTGAAGAGAAAGTTAAAACTGGAGGAGGTAGTGGTGATAAAATGAGCGATTCTGAAAATGAAGACGAGTTGAAGGCGGGTTTGGGTTTCTACAGTTATCATAGGAAAAAAACTTTTCCGTATGGAGATGGCAGATTGCTGATAAAATGTGTTCATTTTCATATAAATAAATGCGTCTTGTTACTCTCATCCAATATCATTATATTATCCGAGACATTTCTCGGTTCCCGGTCCTGAGTGTATTTTCAATCCCGTTCCCGTTACTATCGAAAACCGGGAATATATTAAGCCCTAATATTTAGTGGGAGCTATAGGGATTTTGGGGACCGTCGCCAGCCTTCAATGAACAATGAATGAACAATGAATACTTTATTTCGCAGCATTATATTATAATAGTGTACATGTATCAGCAAAATATTAATTCTGTTATACTGCGGGGAGACAGCATAGTCACAAGGACTGTCTTCCTGCCGTCCCCACATGAAAGTTAAATGTAATCTTCACAGCAGATTTCACCTACATTTTGATTCTCTGAAAAAGACTAATATTGACCAGCATCTAGTAAGAAAAAACAAAATAAGACAGATTTCCACCTATTGAGACTTGAGAGCCCACAGTCCATCACGGTGCCACCCCACTGTATGTGGTGAAGACATAGTACCTCGGGTCAGCACCGTGGTCCACCGTGTTACCCAATATTGAGGCATCTCTGTTTAACACTGGGCGAGGTAACAAAACAATTAATTACAAGCATGACGATACTTCAGCCATTACTACAGTCTGGGCATGCAGGATTACTACAGGCAACATTAATGGAGTATGAGCTGAGCATCCAGTCCGTTAGAGTTCTTTTGAATTCAGATCTATTGAGATTTTGAACCAATGGTTCAATTTCATTCCACATTCTTGGAAAAGAGTGGAATGGGAGATTAGCTGAAAACTGAGTACGAGGTTTGAGAACGTATATCTTCCCTGATTGCCTTGTATCCATTCCTGATGGATTTGTATAAAGCTTGAAGGTACTTTCGAAACTCACGGGCAGTCTTTTATGGCACCAGTCGTACATAAAAAGAAGGACGTTAAGTTTGTATAGATCTTTGAATTTCAGAATTTTAAGTTTTCTGAACAGGGGGTCGGTATGTGAATTGTATGTTTTGTTGTCTATTATGCGTATTGCTTTTTTCTGTAGGTTAAAAATTCTCGACGCCGAAGGTGAGTGACCCCAAACTTGGATGCCGTAAAGAATATGACAATGTACCAGAGAAAAGTATAATGTCTTTAGAGCATCCCTCGGAAGTATATTTTTGGCCTTGTTAATACAGTATATAGCTCTTGACATTTTTGAGCAAACAACAGATATATGTTGTTTAAAGGTCAAATTTTCGTCCATGTTAACCCCTAAAAACCTAACAGCTGTCTCGTTGTTAGGGTTAGAGTTGCCAACGCATGTAATGTTGGTATCGTCTATGGAAATAATTCTGTTCTCTATCTGATATAAATCACTTGGGGGATGAAGGAGAAGAAATTTTGTTTTGGTTGGATTTGGTACTAGCTTGTTAGCAGAACACCATCTGCTTATGTTAGTAAGCTCGTTGTTTGCTTTTTCAGTCAAATTATCTAGATTATTATCAGAGGCGAAGGCTGTGGTGTCATCTGCAAACGACAATATGTTAAGTGATGTCGATTGGCTTATGTCATTTATATATAGTATAAAGAGCAAGGGATCAAGAATTGATCCTTGCGGTACGCTTGTTGTTATGGGCAAGAAGTCGGAGTTTTTGTTTGCGAACGATACATATTGATTTCTTCCATTCAGATAACTTTCAAACCAGGAATTTGCATGACCCCTAATGCCGTAATATTCCAGTGTTTTTAACAAGATGTGGTGATTTATAGTGTCAAATGCTTTAGAAAAATCCACAAATGCTGCCAGTGTGCAGTCTTTTGTTGATTTATCGTTCGTTAGGGCAACGTTGTTTAGAAGATGCAGTATTGGGTGCACCGTGGAATGGGCCTTTCTAGATCCGAATTGATACTGATAGATGATATTGTGTTCATTTAAAAACTTTGAGAATCTGATATGCATTATTTTCTCTAAAACTTTATAGAAAACTGGTAAAATGCTTATAGGTCGGTAATTGTTAAACAACTGGGTATCGCCAGACTTGAAAATGGGGATGACTCTGGCAATTTTCATTTTCAGTGGAACTATCCCAGTTAAAAACGACAAGTTGATTATATGAGTTAAAGGTTCGGCAATTTCAAAAATTATTTCTTTCAGAAGCTTAGTGGACAAATCATCACAGTTCCTACTAGATTTTGAGTTTAGATTCTTGACACATGTTATTACTTCTTGTGTGGTGGTTGGCGAAATAAACATGGATTGAGTATTATTGTGATTTAAATAATCTGTGAAGTTTTGGGGTGAGACAGGAACTTACCCACTTAGACTCCGTCCAATGTTGGCGAAAAAGTTATTGAAACCATCTGCAATTTGTTTAGGATCAGTCAGTTCATTGTTACTTTCTACAAAACTAGTAGGCACAGGCGTTCTGACGCTCGATTTATTAATGGCCTTTTTTAAAATTTCCCATGATTTTTCAACATTATATTTGTTTTCTGCTAGAATCCGAGAGTAGTATCCCTTTTGCACGCGTATTTGGCTCTATTAAACGTAACACAGAAGGCTTTATAACGTTCGAGTATTCTGGGTAGAAGGGGATTTCAGTTTGTTTGTATATAGTTTGTTTTTGTTGATAGACGAATTCAACAAACCATTCGTCATCCAAGGTTCACTTTTTATAATTTTTTTTGGAACTGGAGTAGTTCTAGAGGGAAAAGCTTGGTCAAAGGCGTTTTTGAAGCAATTCAAAAACGTATTATATGCATCATCCGGGTCGTCCGTATTACAGACTCGTAGAAAGTTGCAATTAGACAGCAGATTTTTAAAGGTATCAATATTCCGTGCGTTAAATGATCTTTTTAAGGTGTTGGTAGTCTGCAAAAGTCTTTTGTTAGTCACGTCGGTGCAGAATGTGGCAAAATGGTCGCTTACGTCTGCAACAATAATTCCTGCTATTTTAGGGTTAAGGTCGTTGCAAAAGATATGGTCAATCATTGTTGCGGAATGGTCAGTAACTCTAGTCGGTTTCGTGATAACAGGAGAGAACCCGGCATTGAACATAGAGTCTATGAACGAGTTTGTTTTGGGGTGATTACCAAAGTTGAGTAAATCAATATTGAAATCGCCCATTATATAAGCTTTTTTGTTTTCAATATTTATTTTTTCCAGTATTTGAAAAAGGGTTGTTAAGAAGAGGTCAATGTCTGCTTTAGGTGCTGTATTAGGCCTATAAATGATTCCAATAATGCATTTTTCTTTAGTGGTTATTTCTATGAATAGAGACTCAAGTACATGTTGAATGAATGTGGTCAGGTCGTGGCGCACTTTGTAAGGAGTCTCATTGATGATGAACATACCCACACCTCCTCTACCGTCATTAGAGCTTGGGTGCTGTTGGGTAATTAAAGGGTGGTAACCTTCAAGTTCGTAACTGATTGTTTCTTTGATATTAAACATTTCTGTTAATCCTATTATATCAAAGTAATTGGAATCGTGTTGGAGATCACAAGAAGGTTTTTCAATTTTTCCCAGTTGGCGTTCAAGCTACGACAATTTTGGTTAAATAGGGAGAAGGACTTGTTTTCCTTGGAGAATATGTTATGAAAATCTTCTGGTGTGTGGTATTCACACTTATGGTCATCGATGGAAAGAACTGAGTTGAGGTCAGCGTCTGTATTACCTGAAATTATGCTGTTATACGTATTTATAAAGTCATATTTTTCATGGTTCTGTATCTCTCCAAGAGTAATGACGTTAGCCATGATCCCAGTTAATGGTAATTACTTTGAGCCCAATGTACTGGATTAAACTATTGCTTGAATGAATCATTTTGTTATGGAAAGTCTTAAATGAATATGGAAATCTGCTGTGAAGATAGAAAGTAAAAAAAATACGAAGGTGTAAACAAGCCTAAGTACAAATACATGCAGTGCGGCGGTGCACTGTGCATTAATGTGGTAAAGATGAAGCTGTTTTTACTAGGTATTATCGGCTAGGCAAAAGTCCTGGTTACCCACTGTTGGTTACTAACTCTTGATTAAGCCGTTTTAAACAGGTGTTGGTGTTTTTCAGGGGATTGTGCTGGGAGTAATTTGAGTATCTGGTCAATACAAAAGATTCAATATTCAACATTCAACAGATTATACGAAGAGTTTTAACAATACTACAATTATCACTTTGGATGTCGATTGTAGTATAAACTCCTCTCATCAACTTGAGTGACTATCGCACGAACATACATGTGGTATGGTCACTTTCCAAATAGCAGGTTTGGGGGCGATTAATGCTTCATATAATCAAAAAAGAAGAATTCACCCAGGCTGTTGGATAAGACTAAGTCTTAACTTCTCGGAGACTCAAATAAAGTTCGATTATGCGGTTTTGATAAAGTAGAACTGAAGATTTTAGTATCACAAACGAGTACAGGTGTGGAATAACAATACAGACCTGAGTCATCAAAAGACTATAGACGACATGAGTAACTATATCACTTTGAACAAACATTAGTTTATAAATACACGCGTATTGGGAGATCAAACGAAACAGGAACGTGAGCATAGATATGATTCCAAAAGTAATTTATGTACGCACAAATGTCTTTCAGATTTTATGTTAAAACTGTTCGATTATGCGGTTTTGATAAAATAGAACTGAAGAGTTTAGTTTCACAAACGAGTACAGGCGTGGAATAACAATACAGACCTGAGTCATCAAAAGACTATAGACGACATGAGTAACTATATCACTTTGAACAAACCTTAGTTTATAAATACACGCGTATAGGGGGATCAAACGAAACAGGAACGTGAGCATAGATATGATTCCAAATGTAATTTATGTACGCACAAGTGTCTTTCAGATTTTATGTTAAAACTGTAGTTCGTAGAAAATATCAAGAAGTCTCCCTTAGGTCGGTTTATAACTAATAAAAATCCATCCCGGAAATATCGTCAAATATTTCAGCAGGGCAGCAACCTGCTGCCACATCAACTAAATACTGTACCCAGGAACAAGGCGTCACAACTTTGAACACCACAAAATTGAAAAATATGTAACATTTCACGAAAACGGCATAGAAAACAACAAAATTAGATTAAATATCAAGAAGTCTTCCTTTGGTCGGTTTATAACTAATAAGAATGCCTACGCCACTGCAGCAAACAAAGGCAGAAAGGTGCAAAGGTTGATCAGACTGAAACAAATATTTCCGAACTATGAATGCAAGTGATGTACTTGAGTAGGTATGACTGTACTAAATATTTGAATAAGAGTTACCCTGCTAGAAACGTTGCACTCGGAAATAATGCAATCTCCGAAACTAAGCTGCCAAAAGAAAATATATTGTTTCAATAAACGTTTGAAACATTCTACTGACATCTTGCATTATTGCTGAATGTTCCAGATGAATGAAGAGGGTAATTTGATGACATGTTGAACCTACAAAATACAATTGACTCTTGGTGTGTTTTTGTTGGGAATTCCTTGAAAAATATGCGCACGTAACCCAGTTCCCTTAATGCCAGTTTTCCTCTCCCATTTGTTGCACGAACCCCCTGTCGTCTGAAGAGCTATTCTTGACAAAGATATTTGAATGCCAAAATTAAAGTTATACGATCATATTTTTTTTCGCCTGAATGTTACAATGGTCGCCAATGGGAGAATATTTAGTACTGTGATGCCAGTAAGACGTCTCGCGTCAGATATGATGCTTTGCATGGGCAGCAAAATTCTGATAGCGTCGTGTTGTGGCAATGATAGCTATCCCACTGCATGTATCAAAAGGATTTTGATAGCTATATGGAAGGTTTTTTTTAACAGTTTCACTCAATATTTAAAAAAATAACAAATTGTTTTCTTCAGACTGTGTATTTTCAACCTATTAATTTAATTGACTAAAATGAATCATTAGCATTTTAAAAGAAAAAGCAATTTTCCAACTGGCAAATTGCCACATCCTTCAAAATGCTAATGGTTCAGTTCAAACCATTTATTTATTTATTGGTGTTTATTAAGGTCACATACTTATGCACAATGGCTAATCGTGACTGTGGCAGTTTTACGAGTGGAGGAAGCCGGAGTACACGGAGAGAACCACCAAGCATCGACGAGCGACTGTCAGCTACTCAACATTCTAATTCTGTTCAAGCTCCGCTCAGGCAGGGTTACAAAGGTTGAAGACATGTGCATCATCGACGTGCAGTACGCTTTAGTACACGGCGTCATCGTGCCCACATGTAGGCAACCGGGATAAAGTGCCTTGCCCAAAGACACAACGCGGTTCGTCCCGGACGGGGATCGAACTCGGGACCTCTAGCATAGAAGTCCAACAGTCTACCACCACTAAGCTACCGCGCCCCTTTCTAACCTATGTTAAGTTCTAACTAGAAAATACAATTCTAGAAAATACAATTGTAAAAGTTTTATAGTTTTGGCCCCAGGCTTATCACAAAAACCGCTATTGACCAGATATCGTGGTTCTATACTAATAGAAGTGCTGGGCAAGGACAAACAGCTAACATAGTGAAATAACATCAATGCGCGTGATCATATTACATATTTTGTGTATTTCCAATTGAAACACGGTATTTTTCGAAAGCGGGGAGTGTACTCAATTACAAAAAGTATTGTAGACCTGGGGTGTGGGGTAGACTTCAATATTACCACAGTTGCTATGTGTGCAATAAACACATTATTACCACAGTTGCTCGTCGCCTGAAAAGATCAGATATATCATTCGAGATTCGACCAGGGGTATGGCGGAGATGATTGATTGAGGTTGGAGGAGGGGGTAAAGCTAATTTGTCCCGAACGTCATGACTCAAGCCCCCGGCGTTTTGTTTAATCTGGCTGACCTAGTCTCGTCAACTCGACGAAATATGACAACCTAGGTCAAATGACAGCTGTAAAAATCCGCATGACGTTTAGTGGGGAGAGCCTTTCAAGATCTCGTATTAGGAAGACACTCCAGATCATGCAAATCATCGCTGCGTCCATATGCGGAACATTGTCGTGCGTCGATATTGCAGTTTCTGTCGGAAAATACTTGATATCGGCTCTATAAGAAAAATATATCCACTATATTAAGAGTAACCTTCTCCGAGAAGGAGGGTGTGTCGTTTATTTAGATCCCCATGAATGCCCCCTAGAACATTTAGTCCGTGAAATCAGACATAATTTTTGTTACCGAACGTTATTCCTGAATTCTGTAACCCCAGTTCAGGCGGACGCATTTTGGATAAATCTAATCTAATATTAGGTTCTATTTGAATTATATGCGACGATTATTCGTCTGTCTGATTCCAATAAATCTTTCAGTCGAATTTCAGACGAATATTCGTCTGGGAGCGATGCATTCAATTCATCTGTTAGATTCGATGCATCGTTTGACTCAGACACTCGAACTGGCGACGAATGTAATCTATTGTTCCGTCGATGCTCGGTTGTGTTCGGCTATTATCGTTCGCATATCAATTTATGCTAATTGAGGAATTCTAATTACATTTAATTCAAAATGGTTACGTTGGAAAAGTCCAAAGCGGGTACAGCAGAGAAAAAGTTAACAACCCAATGGGACTGTCGCAAGTATGCCGGGTAATTAAATTAAATTCGACGATGATGCATGCGTCTGAATCAGCTGGTATAGGTGCGACTGGAGACGCATCTAATGCAATCAGATTAGATTCGCCCAAAATACGTGCGTCTGAACTGAGGGCGACAGTGATTGATTATCTCTGAAGCCAGCATTTTTAATTAACCTCTTCAGCACTGAATTCCGAAATGGAGGGGCGCATACAAAACTGTCAATATTGATCATTCATTTTTTTATATATGGAGGCTCGGCAATAAATTTATATACCAGCCCCGTGGGGCTGCTGGATTAAATGAGTACTAACCTATTTTAACGCTGCCCCTCATGTTGTTTGCTAATCGGTCCCTGAATTTTATTCTGCGCAAAGATTTATGTATACCTGGTTGATATGTTTGTTACAGTTTATTTGAGATAATAATACCCAATAAAATGTAAAAAACAAATCCATTTTTACAAAATGCCATTAAAATATTGCTGAAGAGGAACTTCTACCAAGACAATGAAAATTTTACGCTCGTGCATACCCTTTGACGTGGAACAAATGTTAGTTCAGAAGCACTCAACAAATGGATTCCAGTTTACCCCTATGTTTTTCTTCTGAGAAGGATGCTCAGTCGTGCGTTGGTAAGAACACTTTACTTCAACTTCCGGTATATTACAGGCGGATTTTCTTGTCCAGGACAGAATTCCATTTGCCACTCAAATAAGTTTAATTCGCGCACATTTAATCCAATTTTTCCCTAAAAATTGAATGGATTTTTCAAGTTTGATTTCTTTAGTTAAATTTGGAAGAATGTTTTATCAAATCTAGTCACGGCTTCTGTGAAGCAGTCATGTATAATATTTGAAGAAAAATATCTTGAAAATACTCAAGAGAGTTAAACCGTAAGGTCGACAGTTCGATCCTTACCGCGCCATCTGCGTTGTTTTCTTGGTCAAGGAACCTAATCCAGACTGCCCGTTTGGGAGCACGGTTTGCGCACGGTTGTGATGGGTTCGTATGCATACTGCAAGTCGAATGAGCAATCACTTTCCACCGTTGATAACTCTGATGGTTCCGTGTTAGTAAGTTGGATAATCTGACAGTTTATCTCCGATGCTTGGTGGTTCTTTCGGATAGTCTGGCTTCCCCCATCCGTAAAACACCCTTGCTTTGGAATCACGTGCTTTCTAACGAGACGAGATTTGATACTTGGACTTGAATCACACATCAACAGTCGGCCATACCAAAATGGAGGACTGTGATATCCCATCGTGGCCAATGTTGTATGATCAAACTGATTAAGATACTGGGAAACCCATGAGCCACGTCTAAAACGTGCATTTGTCCAAAAAAAAACTTCCCAAGAACTCTCAGTTTTGAAACATAATCTTGACCGATTAATATTGCAATCTCACCAAGCTCCAACGCATGCCCTGATGATGTTGTTTGAATATTTCATTGGTCGCGACATCACAGTCGTGACAAATCAGGTTTACACCCTAATGGGTATTCTTCGCGACTTCCCTCTATCAACCCCCCTCCAAACATTAACCGTTTACCTTACGAATCACCCGCATCCGCCAGCGTAATATGCAAATTGAGCAGTTGAAAAAATCAAATGTTTCAACATATTTCAACAAAACCATATCATGTAATCCCTCATTGGAACGAGCTCATTGGGTTCGTTGCAATGAGGGGTCACATGATATGGTTTTGTTGAATGTTTTGGAAAAATTTAAAAAAACAATTATATTTAAAATAATAAATTTTGATATCGTCTGCGTAGGGTAAAGAGTTAAATGTCGTAAGCAAATCTCAGGCGAAGATTTTAAATCTTGATTTGAAGAAATGGGTATGGAGATGTTCCTCTTGCGTTGGTATGGTTGAGGTTGGGTTTTGGGGCTTCCCGGATAAACATAAACGTTTGAAATGACACTATTGGGAGACCTTTTGTGGCTTGAAAGAATGTCAATTTTCACCAAGTGTTGTGCGTCATCTGAAATTTCATTTCATTGGTTGATGCCCCATGTAGATCGTAGAATTCCAGATTTTTAGTAGGGTTTAATCCCGGAAACGGGAATTCCGGGATTTCCAATTCCGAAAGCCGGTCACGATACCCGGGAAATCTGTAGCACGGAATCAGGAATCACGGACAGCACTATTCGTGTTGGACTGATGTTTTCAGAATTGAAAAACTGCCCCAACGTAACTTTATAAGAGTTCCTTACCCTTCCAGCCCTGGACGTTTTGCATTTCTGCTTCTTAGAGAACCTTTTTTCTCCAAATTACAATAGCTCTCAATCGGTCCCGGAGGATTCCTCTCTTGAACAGCAAGATTTTCAATTGCTTCAAAGTTCAAACTCGTCTTCATTTTCAGAATCTCTGATATCACTCACTATTCACAACACTATTCCTTCTTCATTGCCGTCACCAGTCTCCTCTGCTGCAAGCAGAGGAGACTGATGATGGCAGTGAAGAGAAAGTTAAAACTGGAGGAGGTAGTGGTGATAAAATGAGCGATTCTGAAAATGAAGACGAGTTGAAGGCGGGTTTGGGTTTCTACAGTTATCATAGGAAAAAAACTTTTCCGTATGGAGATGGCAGATTGCTGATAAAATGTGTTCATTTTCATATAAATAAATGCGTCTTGTTAGTCTCATCCAATATCATTATATTATCGGAGACATTTCTCGGTTCCCGAGTGTATTTTCAATCCCGTTCCCGTTACTATCGAAAACCGGGAATATATTAAGCCCTAATATTTAGTGGGAGCTATAGGGATTTTGGGGACCGTCGCCAGCCTTCAATGCCTACGCCACTGCAGCAAACAAAGGCAGAAAGGTGTAAAGGTTGATCAGACTGAAACAAAATATTTCCGAACTATGAATGCAAGTGATGTACTTGAGTAGGTATGACTGTACTAAATATTTGAATAAGAGTTACCCTGCTAGAAACGTTGCACTCGGAAATAATGCAATCTCCGAAACTAAGCTGCCTAAAGGAAATACATTGTTTCAATAAATGTTTGAAATATTCTACTGACATCTTGCATTATTGCTGAATGTTCCAGATGAATGAAGAGGGTAATTTGATGACATGTTGGACCTATGAAATACAATTGACTCTTGGTGTGTTTTTGTTGGGAATTCCTTGAAAAATATGCGCACGTAACCCAGTTCCCTTAATGTCAGTTTTTCTCTCCCATTTGTTGCACGAACCCCCTGTCGTCTGAAGAGCTATACTTGACAAAGATATTTGAATGCCAAAATTAAAGTTATACGATCATATTTTTTTTCGCCTGAATGTTACAATGGTCGCCAATGGGAAAATATTCAGCACTGTGATGCCAGTAAGACGTCTCGAGTCAGATATGATGCTTTGCATGGGCAGCAAAATTCTGATAGCGTTGTGTTGTGTCAATGATAGCTATCTCACTGCTTGTATCAAAATGATTTTGATAGCTATATGGAAGTTTTTTTTAACAGTTTCACTCAATATTTAAAAAAATAACAAATTGTTTTCTTCAGACTGTGTATTTTCAACCTATTAATATAATTGACTAAAATGAATCATTAGCATTTTAAAAGAAAAAGCAATTTTCCAACTGGCAAATTGCCACATCCTTCAAAATGCTTATGGTTCAGTTCAACCCATTTATTTATTTATTGGTGTTTATTAAGGTCACATACTTATGCACAATGGCTAATCGTGACTGTGGCAGTTTGACGAGTGGAGGAAGCCGGAGTACCCGGAGAGAACCACCAAGCATCGACGAGCGACTGTCAGCTACTCAACATTCTAATTCTGTTCAAGCTCCGCTCAAGCAGGGTTACAACGGTTGAAGACATGTGCACCATCGACGTGCAGTACGCTTTAGTACACGGCGTCATCGTGACCACATGTAGGCAACCGGGATAAAGTGCCTTGCCCAAAGACACAACGCGGGTCGTCCCGGACGGGGATCGAACTCGGGACGTCTAGCATAGAAGTCCAACAGTCTACCACTAAGCTACCGCGCCCCTTTCCAACCTACGTTAAGTTCTAACTAGAAAATACAATTCTAAAAATACAATTGTAAAAGTTTTATAGTTTTGGTCCCAGGCTTATCACAAAAACCGCTATTGACCAGATATCGTGGTTGTAGACTAATAGAAGTGTTGGACAAGGACAAACAGCTAACATAGTGAAATAACATCAATGCGCGTGATCATATTACATATTTTGTGTATTTCCAATTGAAACATGGTATTTTTCGAAAGCGGGGAGTGTACTCAATTACAAAAAGTATTGTAGACCTGGGGTGTGGGGTAGACTTCAATATTACCACAGTTGCTATGTGTGCAATAACCACATTATTACCACAGTTGCTCGTCGCCTGAAAAGATCAGATATATCATTCGAGATTCGACCAGGGGTATGGCGGAGATGACTGATTGAGGTTGGAGGAAGGGGTAAAGCTAATTTGTCCCGAACTTCATGACTCAAGCCCCCGGCGTTTTGTTTAATCTGGCTGACCTAGTCTCGTCAACTCGACGAAATATGACAACCTAGGTCAAATGACAGCTGTAATAATCCGCATGACGTTTACTGGGGAGAGCCTTTCAAGATCTCGTATTAGGAAGACACTCCAGATCATGCAAATCATCGCTGCGTCCATATGCGGAACATTGTCGTGCGTCGATATTGCAGTTTCTGTCGGAAAATACTTGATATCGGCTCTATAAGAAAAATATATCCACTATATTAAGAGTAACCTTCTCCGAGAAGGAGGGTGTGTCGTTTATTTAGATCCCCATGAAAGCCCCCTAGAACATTTAGTCCGTGAAATCAGACATAATTTTTGTTACCGAACGTTATTCCTGAATTCTGTAACCCCAGTTCAGGCGGACGCATTTTGGATAAATCTAATCTAATATTAGGTTCTATTTGAATTATATGCAACGATTATTCGTCTGTCTGATTCCAATAAATCTTTCAGTCGAATTTCAGACGAATATTTGTCTGGGAGCGATGTATTCAATTCATCTGTTAGATTCGATGCGTCGTTTGACTCAGACACTCGAACTGGCGACGAATGTAATCTAATGTTCCGCCGATGCTCGGTTGTGTTCGGCTATTATCGTTCGCATATCAATTTATGCAAATTGAGGAATTCTAATTACATTTAATTCAAAATGGTTCCGTTAGAAAAGTCCAAAGCGGGTATAGCAGAGAAAAAGTTAACAACCCAATGAGACTGTCTCAAGTATGCCGGGAAATTGAATTAAATTCGACGATGATGCATGCGTCTGAATCAACTGGTATAGGTGCGACTGGAGACGCATCTAATGCAATTAGATTAGATTCGCCCAAAATACGTGCGTCTGAACCGAGGGCGACAGTGATTGATTATCTCTGAAGCCAGCATTTTTAATTAACCTCTTCAGCACAGAATTCCGAAATGGAGGGGCGCATACAAAACTGTCAATATTGATCATTCATTTTTTTATGTATCGAGGCTCGGCAATAAATTTATACAACAGCCCTGTGGGGCTGCTGGATTAAATGAGTACTAACCTATTTTAACGCTGCCCCTCATGTTGTTTGCTAATCGGTCCCTGAATTTTATTCTGCGCAAAGATTTATGTATACCTGGTTGATATGTTTGTTACAGTTTATTTGAGATAATAATACCCAATAAAATGTAAAAACAAATCCATTTTTACAAAATGCCATTAAAATATTGCTGAAGAGGAACTTCTACCAAGACAATGAAAATTTTACGCTCGTGCATACACTTTGACGTGGAACAAATGTTAGTTCAGAAGCACTCAACAAATGAATTCCAGTTTACCCCTATGTTTTTCTTCTGAGAAGGATGTTCAGTGGTGCGTTGGTAAGAACACTTTACTTCAACTTCCGGTATATTACAGGCGGATTTTCATGTTCAGGACAGAATTTCATTTGCCACCGAAATAAGTTTAATTCGCGCACATTTAATCCAATTTTCCCCTAAAAATTGAATGGATTTTTCAAGTTTGATTTCTTTAGTTAAATTTGGAAAAATGTTTTATCAAATCTCGTTACGGCTTCTGTGAAGCAGTCATGTATAATATTTGAAGAAAAATATCTTGAAAATACTCAAGAGAGTTAAACCGTAAGGTCGACAGTTCGATCCTTGACGCGCCATCTGCGTTGTTTTCTTGGTCAAGGAACCTAATCCAGACTGCCCGTTTGGGAGCACGGTTTGCGCACGGTTGTGATGGGTTCTTAGGCATACTGCACGTCGAATGAGCAATCGCTTTTCACCGTTGATAACTCCGCTTGTTCCGTGTTAGTAAGTTGGATAATCTGACAGTTGATCTCCGATGCTTGGTGGTTCTTTCGGATAGTCTGGCTTCCCCCATCCGTAAAACACCCTTGCTTTGGAATCACGTGCTTTCTAAAGAGACGAGATTTGATACTTGGACTTTAGTCACACATCCACAGGCGGCCATACCAAAATGGAGGGCTGTGATACCCCATCATGGCCAATGTTGTATGATCAAACTGATTAAGATATTTTAAAACCCACGAGCCACGTTGAAAACGTGCATTTGTCCAAAAAAAAACTTCCCAAGAACTCTCAGTTTTGAAACATAATCTTGACCGATTAATATCGCAATCTCACCAAGCTAAAACGCATGCTCTAATGATGTTGTTTGAATATTTTATTGGTCGCGACATCACAGTCGTGACAAATCAGGTTTCCACCCAAATGGGTATTCTTCGCGACTTCCCTCTATCAACCCCCTCCAAACATTAACCGTTTACCTTACGAATCACCCGCATCCGCCCGCGTAATATGCAAATTGAGCAGTTGAACAAATCAAATGTTTCAACATATTTCAACAAAACATATCATGTGATCCCTCATTGGAACGAGCTCATTGGGTACGTTCCAATGAGGGGTCACATGATATGGTTTTGTTGAATGTTTTGGAAAAATTTTAAAAAAATTATATTTAAAATAATAAATTTTGATATCGTCTGCGTAGGGTAAAGAGTTAAATGTCGTAAGCAAATCTCAGGCCATGTTGTATGATCAAACTGATTAAGATATTTTGAAACCCACGAGCCACGTCTAAAACGTGCATTTGTCCAAAAAAAAAACTTCCCAAGAACTCTCTGTTTTGAAACATAATCTTGACCGATTAATATTGCAATCTCACCAAGCTCCAACACATGCCCTGATGATGTTGTTTGAATATTTCATTGGTCGCGACATCACAGTCGTGACAAATCAGGTTTACACCCAAATGGGTATTCTTCGCGACTCCCCTCTATTAACCCCCCTCCAAACATTAAGCATTTACCTTACGAATCACCCGCATCGGCCCGCGTAATATGCAAATTGAGCAGTTGAAAAAATCAAATGTTTCAACATATTTCAACAAAACCATATCATGTGACCCCTCATTGGAACGAGCTCATTGGGTTCGTTCCAATGAGGGGTCACATGATATGGTTTTGTTGAATTTTATGGAAAAATTAAAAAAAAATTATATTTAAAATAATAAATTTTGATATCGTCTGCGTTGTGTAAAGAGTTAAATGTCGTAAGCAAATCTCGATGATTTTAAATCTTGATTTGAAGAAAGGGGTATGGAGATGTTCCTCTTGCGTTGGTATGGTTGAGGTTGGGTTTTGGGGCTTCCCGGATAAACATAAACGTTTGAAATGGCACTATTGGGAGACCTTTTGTGGCTTGAAAGAATGTCAATTTTCACCAAGTGTGGTGCGTCATATCAAATTTCATTTCATTGGTTGATGCCCCATGCAGATCGTAGAATTCCAGATTTTTAGTAGGGTTTAATCCCGGAAAATGGAATCCCCGGATTTCCGTTTCCGAAAGCCGGTCACGATACCCGGGAAATCTGTAGCACGGAACCGGGAATCACGCACAGCACTATTTGTGTGTTGAACTGATGTTTTCAGAATTGAAAAACTGCCCCAATGTAACTTTATAAGAGTTCCTTTCCCTTCCAGGTCGGGACGTTTTGCATTCTGCTTCTTAGAGACTTTTTTTTCTCGAAATTACCATAGCTCTCAATCGGTCCCGGAGGATTCCACTCTTGAATAGCAAGATTTTCACTCGCTTCAAAGTTCAAACTCGTCTTCATTTGCAGAATCTCTGATATCACCCACTATTCACAACATCAGTTCCTTCTTTAAAGCCGTCACCAGTCTCCTCTGCTGCAAGCAGAGGGAACTGATGATGGCAGTGAAGAGAAAGTTAAAACTGGAGGAGGTAGTGGTGATAAAATGAGCGATTCTGAAAATGAAGACGAGTTGAAGGCGGGTTTGGGTTTCTGCAGTTATCATAGGAAAAAAACTTTTCCGTATAGAGATGGCAGATTGCTGTTAAAATGTGTTAATTTTCATATAAATAAATGCGTCTTGCTAGTCTCATCCAATATCATTATATTATCCGATACATTTCTCGGTTCCCGGTCCTGAGTGTATTTTCAATCCCGTTCCCGTTACTATCGAAAACCGGGAATATATTAAGCCCTAATATTTAGTGGGAGCTATAGGGATTTTGGGGACCGTCGCCAGCCTTCAATGCCTACGCCACTGCAGCAAACAAAGGCAGAAAGGTGCAAATGTTGATCAGACTGAAACAAAATATTTCCGAACTATGAATGCAAGAGATCTACTTTAGTAGGTATGACTGTACTAAATATTTGAATAAGAGTTACCCTGCTAGAAATGTTGCACTCGAGTGGAGGAAGCCGGAGTACCTGGAGAGAACCACCGAGCATCGACGAACAACTGTCAGCTACTGAACATTCTAATTCTGTTCAAGCTCCGCTCAAGCAGGGTTACAACGGTTGAAGACATGTGCACCATCGACGAGCAGTACGCTTTAGTACACGGCGTCATCGTGCCCCCATGTCGGCAACCGGGATAAAGTGCCTTGCCCAAAGACACAAGGTGGGTCGTCCCGGACGGGGATCGAACTCGGGACCTCTGGCACAGAAGTCCAACAGTCTACCAGTAAGCCACCGCGCCCCCTTTCCAACTTATTTTAAGTTCTAACTATAAAATGCAATTCTAGAAAATACAATTGTAAATGTTTTATAGTTTTGGCCCCTGCCTTATCACAAAAAACGCTTTTGACCAGATATCGTGGTTCTAGACTAATAAAAGTGTTGGACAAGGACAAACAGCTAACATAGTGAAATAACATCAACGCGCGTGATCATATAACATATTTTGTGTATTTCCAATTGAAACACGGTATTTTTTGAAAGCGGGGAGTTTACTCAATTACAAAAAGTATTGTAGACCTGGGGTGTGGGGTAGACTTCAATATTACCACAGTTGCTATGTGCAATAAACACATTATTACCGCAGTTGCTCGTCGCCTGAAAAGATCGGACATATCATGCGAGATTCGACCAGGGGTATGTCGGAGATGATTGATTGAGGTTGGAGGACGGGGTGAAGGTAATTTGTCCCGAACGTCATGACTCAAGTCTCGTCTTCAAAGGCATGCCTTAACCCTTTGAACCCTAGTGGTATCTTCCATATCAGTTCAATGACAGCAACGGGAAGAGCCCATATTCATTATTTGGGGGTAGACCAATTAGTATTTTTAACGTGCAGCCTTAGGGCTGCGCGTTGAATATTGATTGGTCAACACCACACATTCACTCAAAAATCAACCTACTTAATGAAATTATGAAGTACCATGTTACTGGACCGTAAAAGCGGCCTCTGGGGCTCAAAGGGTTGTGGATTTAGTTCGAATATTTGTCAGTTGTGATTATAATTCAGTTCGTTAGTGGACAGACACATGTAAATGTCGCGACTCACGGTCTTTCCAACCTCTTGTTTAATTGGCACGTACCAGACTAAACTTAGATCTTCATTTGCGCACCCCTCCACACCTCACTATGTTACGCCTCTAGATTTGTCGGCAGACCATAACATTTGAGAGGAACGATTTTATCGTTCCTCTGGTGGTTATCTAAAAGAAAAAACAGAAAAATACAAACAGTTCGTCAAAAAGTTGTCTCATCACCTCATTTGATAGCACTGTTTTAAAATGTTCCTGTAGGAAGACCCCTCTCGTCAATGCTCAAACTCCCTAAGACAGCTGACACTCCATGTGCTTGCCACAGATGCTTTCGAAATCTGTGAACTGTCATACAGTAGGGCCACCGTGGACGGCTCAAAATCCACGGGTTGTCATTTTTTCCACACATACAATTCAGAGATGATCCCCTATGACACCCAGCAAAATTTCCACCGATGAAGCACCGGGATTACCCCTGTGCTTCATTGGTGGAGATTTTGCAAGGGGTCATAGCGGATCATCTCTGAATTATATGTGTGGAAAAATTCACACCCATAGATTTTGATCCGTCCACGATTGTTGTACTGTAATCGGTCCTCTTTATTACATTGAGATGAACGGTAAATAGGTTATCTCAAAATCTGAGATTTTCTTACACATCCATTAAACTTTAAACCCTTGTATTCAACGGAATCGCCGCTATGATATAAATGATTCTGTATTCAGCGGGTGATATACAAGCCGGAACTTTTTTACCACACCGTTTAGTTACGCTTCGAAAAGTTTCCAAATTTCATTATACAATCATCGACTGTCTGTCGCATAATGTGAAAATGAAAACGTCCAAAGCAGTCGGTTCACAAAAAATTAGTCAGCCAAAAATGCGATAATATTTAAAAAAAAAACCAATCATTTCCAACCAGAACATTAACCCAGTCCCGTGGCCGTCTCGTTTTGTGGATCCCGTTGTATCTAAATTGGTCAACTTTATTTCGGTAAATCTTCTACATCTTGACATGCTTCGAACTTATTTTAAAAATGTTTCTCCCAACTGTTTTGCAAATCTGCACAAATTTGTATTTATATTTTTACTAACAGTAATAGCCACCAAATGGTTAGGCGCGAATGGGCACCAGCCGAAGAGAAAGAGCGATACGAATTTCACCAAACACTAGTTCCGAAAAGGTTGTTTTGATTTTTTATCGATCCATTTGATCAGTACAGCTTCAGTCAAAACAAACAGACTCTTCATTTTTGGGTTGAAACATCGGAATTAAAATTTGTTCATTTAAATGAATTTTAATGCATGGGTTGTGAAATAAACACTGAACGCGATGTGTGTTTGAATCGTTGGGTGTTTTACATAACTCGTTGGAATGGCGTAATCATATTTCGCTCAAGCCTACGGCTCTCGCGAAATATGACTATGCCATTCCAACTCGTTATGAAAAACACCCACCGATTCAAACACACATCGCCTTCTGTCTGTTTATTCTCTGCGTAGGTCCTTGCAGTGCAATGGGGAGTTCTGAGAATACCGATGCCGGGTATAGAATCGTTGCATTAAGTAAAAGACTAGAGCGACATTGTACCACCCCACCCCCTACATCAATCAGCTGTGGTGATTATGTGTGTGTGTGTCTAATGGCTGCAATGTTTTGAATGTTTGGTATTTTAAGCTCATTTTAATTTCAACAGTCAACGTTACTAATGTATCAGTAGAAAATGTGCTCTAAATAAACCTGATGGGAGTTCGATTTTTTTCCTTTTCTGTGTTTTCAATTCAACAAAAATAAGTCTTTTGTCACACGTTTAATGCATTTCCGTCCTGCGGTGAAACGTACAATATTCCAACAGATTGTCTTAAAATTCTTCTGCTTTACTGAGTTGCTCTGTCACTTTATTCACCATTTTATTTGAATAGTTACATAGTATACGGAAATACTTGTAAGAACTGCTTGAATCATCCGAAGAATGGCATTCCTCCTCCTCCTCCTCCTGCTCCTCCTCTCATTAACATATTCATAAACATAAAAGTTTGCATTTGATCTCCCATATTCGGCATTGCCAACATCAAAGGATTTATTCCATTCATTGCAATGTTTGGGTTCTTATTCATCAATGATAATGCCACCATAGGGTTCATATTCTCTAGAAGATTAGGAAACATCAACAAACTCATCGCATTCGTTTGTCCTCCCCCCTGTATCCTTTGAGGCGCAGGTTGAGGTGCAGATGGTGCCATAAAGTTTCCCAGTGGAAACGGAAACATTTGAGGTTGTGAAATGGAAGCACCGACCTGATTAGTAGGTGGAGTGGACTGGGCAAGAGTTCCAGCCAGTGATGCGCTCAACAGAACTGCTATGAAGAACAAGCGTCCCATGGTCTCAAGTCGAAAATTTTCTCTCCAAGAACGTCGTGGAACGCTGCGATGATGAACAATGTCGATGCAAGGGAACCTTTTATAATTAGACGTGCAGTTGCATGACTGATGGGTTTGTCTCGATTGTGTGACAAGTAATTGTTCTTTTGTTTTTCTATGATGAATGAGTTTGCTCCTGGTAGCCTCATCAGATTCTGAATGATAAAACCCTAACCCTCAGTACCAAAAGAAGACTAAATCTTTGGATGGAGCGTAATTGAGTAAAGGATGAAATGGACAATCATGGGTGACAGTTTTCCTTATTGTTGGTAATTTACAGGAAAGCTACCCCCTTCATTTTCTAAAGTTGTCAGTTAATTTAGCACAATAATGAAAATTAATTGGCGATTTTTGAGAACAGCGTTGGGCGGATTTGGCCGTTACTTTGAGTAAAGGGTTAAACCCATTTGGAAATAAGAAAACGGCACTTTCTCCATCTTTTGGTGTTGTGTGACACTTTGTCTGTAAATTATATCAACAGTGTGCGCATAGTGACATATAATGCAGACACAATCCTTTCCATTAACATAAATGTCCAAGAGGTATGATTTGTTAATTCTTGTCCTGAGAACAACAAAATCATCATGATTACTGTAAAACTCATTAACTAAACAAAGAGCCAAAGTGGAGAGTTACTTAGTTGCTTCTAATCAGCTTGCGATAAAAAGCAAAGATTCCTTTTGTAATTTTTAATAAACGAAAACAACAGACAGCCTGTTGGTTTCGTTTACTAACAGTAGCAAAAGGAAGCTTCGCGTTATTTTCTGTTGAAGCAATGTGTGTTTTCTAAACAATTACATGCTTCTTAATTGGACCTTCTTTGCCAGTATAATAATTTCAGGGGAGATAACTTTACCAAAAATCAATTTTCATGACGAGATAAGTCAAGGTTGCGCACCCTTATATAGTAAAAGTTACATCGTAGGGTGCTTAAGCGACTGTGCAACACTGACTGAATATCAATTACGAAAACATATTTCTGAATTAATTGGAAACTTAATTTCTAGTACACATTAACCATACTAAATTACAAATAGAATATACCCATAGTTGCTTGGTGTACCAAATGTTTACCACTCGTGGTGACGTGGTGTTAACCGCGAGCCTTCGGCGCGCGGTTAACACCACTTCACCACGAGTGGTGAACATTTGGTACACCAAGCAACTTTGGGTATATTTTATTTATATCTTAATCGTCAGATTATTAAGAGTCGCTATTATTTTTTCTCGATTTTACTGAGCACCAGACGGACATCTGTTTTTGTTTACACGAACATCGGTGGGCGGTACTTCCGCTGTCAATTTTATTGCCGAAGCGAAATGAAAAAAAAACAAACTGAGCCCTTTTCGTTTTAAAAACATAATAACATACTATTTCGAGTTATGCATGCTTTATTAACACGAGACAATGTATGTTTGTTAATCTTTGGCATCTTATGAGGTAAACCCATTTAAAAACGTAATAAACAATTGCCACTTCCATTTCACTCTACGTGAGGCGACGTGCGATAAATTTAGACAAGTTTTCATTCAGGTCGACGTCACCAAAGGTCAACGCGGGATGAAGTTCTACTTAAACTTTTACTATTGCAATCCCATTGCTGGGTTCATCACGGTTGGTGTGTAAAGCTAAAATTTATGTCATAGGATTTTCATATGTAGTAGAATAGGTAATCATGGTATAAAAAAGATTTCTCGAAACATCCTTCAGTCAGTCAGGACGTGAACACTGCCAGCTTTACAGGCTTCATCCTTTTTGCAGACGACTCAACCACGTCACTTCACTGCATCGCCCTCTTACTCTTCACTTCACTGCATTATCTTCATCTTTAACACTGAGGCTGCTGAAAGCGACTGTTATAACCTTTTTTCGATCAAACCTACCATCTGCTTAATTGTTGGAAAGGGCTCAGAGAGCCCTTCCCATCAATTAATCGGATAATAGAGTTTTAAGGATGTCATAAATGTTATTAAACTTCCTCGCATACACTCGTAAATAGAGGTCCTCCATGTATTGCAAAACTTGGCGTGGCAGTAAAAGGTTAAAGTCACAGAAGCGTGTTTTTGCAGACATGGCCCACATAATTGATGTGCTCTATTTGCAAAATGAATCCTGTATACTTTCATTTCGATAACGTTTGCCATCTTAGCGCATAATTAATGAGCACGGGGATTCACGGTGGATGAATTGTGGTGTTGAAGCAGAAATTGTTTAACTCTTTACCCAAAGCACACGATATCCAAATTTGTTGTTTTAATTATATTTTTGTCAAGACTTTGAAACAATTTCAATAAAAGAATAGCATGTGACCCAGGCAGGCAGGCAGGCAGGCAGGCAGGATCCCGGTGACTCAGTGGTTTAAGTATCGGCCTTTTTTCATCACGATTGCCCACGTATGGGTACGGCTGCTCCATGTGCTAAGATGTACTGCACATCCGACTTCCTGATCGTAACACTGTCCAACGCAATGTGGCCCTGGCTGTTGAAAATATCGTTAAACGCCAATAAAACAAACAAAACAAACAAAAACAAACAAACAGATGTCTGTTTTCAATCTTATTGAGAGTTTGCAGAAAAATGTGTGCATAAGAATCTTTGCTCTTAACAGGGTACCGAAGATGCCTTTGTTTGACTTGTCTCTTCAACGATATTTTAAGTGGGGGAAAAGCACATTTTGGGCTTCACGGCTAACGAATTTTGTGGCTTGGAGTTTATGTCCAACCAAGACGCGGTTGAACCAAACGAATCAGCAGCATCCAAGGGCGTAATGTAGAAATTCAGCAGATAAAACAAAATTCAAAAAAATTCAACAAAACCATTATTATCATGTGAAATGTTTAAAAAAAATTGAAAATTGAAAAAATGTTTAATATAAGGGATTTTGATATAGTCTGCACTGAGTGAAGGGTTAATTATGTCAGAGGGAAATGCTTCACCTTTGGAGCTCTTAGAGATCTATTCTGTTATACGACACCGCACATAATTATGTCATTTCTGAAACAAATCAACTTTTTAAATAAATTTTAAATTGTTTTTGTGTTTTTATGCTGCACCTATTCTCCATATCTGCTCAGCATGTTGATTTACACAGTACTCTTTGACCCTTTACCTAACATGAAAAGCAGACGACACTTACAAAACAAAATATTGAATAATTAATATTTTTTTTTATTTTTGTCTCAAAAACATAGGTTAAGACCCCTCATTGGAATGAGTTCAACGAGCACGTTCCAATGCGAGGTCATAACCTATGTTTTTGAGACAAAAAAATGAAGAAAAAAAAAATAATGAAAATTAATTGGTGATTTTTGAGAATAGCGCTGGTCGGTTTTGTCCTTTACGTTGGGTAAAGGGTTAAACCACCTGTATCATTTTCTCATTGGTGCCTTAGTGGTTACAGAAATGGACTTCAAACCGAACGGTCCATGGTTCGATCCCTGCCAGAAGTAACTGCGTTGTGTCCTTGAGCAAGGCACTTTATTCCGATTGCCCACACAGTGGCACAGTGGCGCTTTGTACGATGGTGCACTTGTCTTCAACCAATGCTAACCCTGCTTGTGTGAAGTTAGTAAGTTGGGGAGTCTGGCAGTGATTCGCCGTGGCTCAGTGGTTCTCTCCGGGTATTCCGACTGCCTTAACCAATGTTGATGGGCTATTACAGTGTCAAGGAAATTAAGGGAGTTAATCAACAAACTTATTTTCTGCCATGTTAAACTGATAAGTCATGGGAGATGACTCTTTGTTGGCTATTGCTCATTTCAGTTTCCTTCGGTGGTTTCAATACTCGAATTTTGTCATTCAAGCCTTGCTCCAGTTACTACAGATTTGACAGGAATTGACAAAGTGAACAAAGCGGACTAATATCATTGGTATTAAATTAACATTCATTGACTCAGGTATATGATACGAAATTAAATTAAGCTTCTTGCATTTTCACCTTGTCAAAATCAGAAGAAAGTCATATTTTATCCGTTTACCCATCACAACTTTTTCATAGATATGTGTACCAAAGGAACCGACTAACTGAGTCAATTCCATTGATATTCATATTTGTTTAGTTTTACCGAGAAAGCACGAAGATACTTCAGCCTGCCAGGAACCGATACTATGAAACTTTTACAACTGTATTTTCTAAAACTGTATTTTCTATTTATTAATATAACCGACTAAAATGAATCATTAGCATTTAAAAAGATATGGCAATTTGCCAACTGGCAAATTGCCATATCTTTGAAAATGCTAATGGTTCATTTCAAACCACATAAAGTCATAACTAAAAAAATAAAATTCCAGACAATGCAATTGTAAAAGTTTTATAGTATTGGCCCCAGGTCCCTGTAGTCTAGTAAGGCCTCGGACCTCGGAAGTGACGTCACATCACGTGACCCAGTGGCGCCATGTTGTGTTGTCATGGTAACCCGCGTGAGCGGCCGTCTTGTGACGTCATCCCCATAGTGATACGCGGTGTGAGATCATTTATAACCAATCAGATTGCTTGATTTCCGATAATCTGTATGCAGGGTTATCTCCCTTGTGTATAACAAAAACAGTCCCAAAGCCAATAAGCTATCGAGCAGTTACTGATAGGTCATTGCTCGAATGACTCGAAGCCCATCGAGCAAATGAGCTATCGAGCAATTGCTCGATCGAGTGACTCCTCGAACGACTCTTCGACTCATTTCAGTATTTGAGGATACCTATGATCTGGTATTGTATTATTTGAGGATACCTATCGAGGATACCTATCGATGAGTACTTGGAATAGGGTCAGAACTACTGCTCTTACGTACCATCTTACCAGTAACAGGATGATACAACGCATTTGGTAGGTTAATATTATCAATGGTTAGGATGGGACCTACAGGGGAATATACCTACCATACTCTGCTGCCGTTCTGTATTACCCGGCATTGACCCCAAGCCAGAATACTACTCAATAATATGAAGCACCTCGTGGATCAGTAGTACCAATGGCCAGCAAGAGACCTACAGGGATATGTACAGCGTATGCTATACTACCGTTCTAAACTACCAAGCATTACCCCCACCCCCACAAAATCACTAGGTCTACCATAACGTACTACATATACCAGCCATATAATAAAACAGAGCAATCGGTTGGTTAATAGTACCAAGCACTAACAGGGGCCTATAGGTGTATATACCGCCCATACTATAATACCGTTCTAAACTACCAGGCAGTACCCCTACCCATAATACCCATATGCCTAACATTGCATACTACCTATACCAGTCATAGGATAACATGAAACATCAGATGGATTAATAGTACTAAGGGCCAGCAAGAGACCTACAGGGATATGTACAGCCTATATAGTATCCTCAGATAAGTATCCTATAAAAGGTATCCTCGATAGGTATCCTCGATAGGTATCCTTAAATAATACAATACCAGGTCATAGGTATCCTCAAATTCGAGGAGTCACTCGATCGAGCAATTGCTCGATAGCTCATTTGTTCGATGGGCTTCGAGTCGTTCGAGCAATAACTTATCAGTAACTGCTCGATAGCTTACTGGCTTTGGGACTGTTTTTGTTATACACAAGGGAGATAACCCTGCATACAGATTATGGGAAATCAAGCAATCTGATTGGTTATAAATGATCTAGATAAATGAAACAACAAGAGTACACGGAATAGGGTCAGAACTAACAAGAATAGACCAGAAACTGCTAAATATAGTAACAATAAGCAAAGCTGTTCCAACTAATAGGCTCTTCTACGCTACTGGAGTATACTCTAGAATAAAGGAACATGACCAGATAGAGGAAAACTATTACATATATAGATAGAAGCAGAGAATTCTGGAAGAATTCGAAACAGTAAAACTTGTCGGGTTGTTTGTGGTAATTATCCAGGGAAGTCATTCCAGAAAATACTCCTGTACAAAGGAACATACCTTCCGAACATACCCCTGTCCTATAAGAAGGGTTTAGGTAACATAGCAATCACGTGCTTAGAAAGCAAGATGGCGGCCTCCAGTATACAAAATGGACGACGGAAACACTATCACCCTAACAACACGTGCTGCGCATGCGCACTCACATCACGTATCACTATGGAAATGACGTCACAAGATGGCCGCTCACGTGGGTTACCATGGCAACACAACATGGCGCCACTGGGTCACGTGGTATGACGTCACTTCCGAGGTCCGGCACCGAGGTCCGGCCAATATTCCCTCAAACATACGAACACTACTACTGCGATCGGATGCAGGCGATTCGTTGGGCAAAGGGTTAATAACTGTCGTTTAGGACCCATATAACTTGCCTGGTCTTTGTTGTTGCGAAATAGATGTTTCATATACGCATACCACTCATACAATCTTGGCCTGAATTTTATAATATGATTGCTCTCTGAATGCCCAATGTTTCAAATCTGTCTCTCCGTCTGACTTCCCCGCACTACTCTGTTGCTCTGTCGTCCATTCATCCGTCCGTCCGTCCGTTCGTCCGTCCGTCCGTCCTCCCGTCCGTCCGTCCGTCCGTCCGTCCGTCCGTCCGTCCGTCCGTCCGTCCGTCTCGCTACCTTCCTGCTGCCTGCCTGCCTACCACACCACTTCATCAATGAAACTTGACATATTTCCGATTTCAAAAGTATATTACTTATCTCGTCTGTCCTAATAGTCTATAACCTTAGCGTTACATTTATGTACGCACAAAAAGTACTCCCAGCCTTTGTTTGCCTAATATCTCACAAACAGCTTGTACATAAGTTCCCCCCCCCCCCCCCCAATATGCTAGTATCTTTTTTGTAAATGTGTTCATTTTTTTCAAATTTTAAACTTCTAGATATTATATACGCATCAATGTTTTAAATACCCACCAACATTTAATGATATATTATGACTTTGACAACTGCCAACATGAAATCCCCTACACTTGCTGAAACAATCTCGTCCAAACTATCCCTCTATTATATAATGTAAAGAAATATATCGGGATTGGATAGGACTGTTTCATGTGATATTCCCAAGTTGAAGAAGGAACAAGTTATCAGATCAAGTTATACCGAAATTTGGAAATGTAATCATTGCACATGTATCCATCAGAAAAGGCCAATGCAGTGAAAAGACGTTGGGAAATTATTGATAAAATCCTTTAATCCTTCATTGACTTCATTTTTAAATTTAGTAATTTGCAGGTAGCCCAACTCACAATATATCCATAACTGATAAAAATAAGAAAAAAAGAGTTTTAATGTTGATACCAGAAGGACGGCTGGAGAGAGGCCGATTGAACAGTCTGGCTCGCTTATATCCCCTTTGGCTATAAGCGAGCCAGCGGTGTTACGTAAATGTAAGACCATGTCACTAAAATTCCCCCATAGGGACACTTGATATTGTTGCCCAATGAAACGTTCCGAGTCAACTAGCGCTACACACGAATATGTTCATCCAAATCTTGCCATTTTGTTTTCACTTTTGCTTCCAGAGTATAGCCTACGACTCCGCTGCGGAACGAAACCTCTGGTGTAACCGGAGATTTCAGTCTTTGCTTCCGAAGATATGATATGTTTGTCGTTTGGAGGGACCACCCTGGGGAAAAAGAAAAAGTTAACTTAACCGAATACCAAACAAAGGAAATATGCAGCCTTCTTTGCAGCACAATATAATTCATATTTTCACACAGTAGCTCTTTTTAACCGGGAATATGCATACATTACAATCAACTAAGCTCACATGATTTATACTATATATATTTATATTCTGTACTATTGACAATGTGATTATGTATCTGAAATAAAAATTTATACAAAAAGAAAAGTTATCAGAACATTTATTTCTGGGTACTCTTCTTTACCTAAACTTTAGACTGAATGGAACGACAATCCGCTTAAGTTTCTCTGTTATTTTATATTATCTTAACCTTCTCATTTGAACCCAAAGCAAACAGCTTTCAAATAAGCAGGGTTTCTATGAATTACTACTACACCAAGATCTGTGTCTCGACGAACATGCAAATATGCCTACTATGTGATGATTGGGGATTTCCTTAAGACGTTGGTAACCTCAGTCAAGACCCATTGCTCATTACATATCCTTCTTCTAGTGCTTCTACTACTTTGCGGTGATGTGGACAAATTCAGGCCCGCCTCCCACCGAATATCACCAGTCAACAAACAGTCTCAAACTTTGTCACCTCAGTGCAGAAAGCCTTAACCCTTTGACCCCTAGTGGTATGTTCCATGCCAGTCCAATGGCAGCAATTAGAAGAGTCAGTTGTCATTATTTGGGTAGACCAGTCAATATTTTCAACGTGCAGCCTTGCACGTTGAAAATATTGATTGGTCTACCCCAAACATGTACTGAGCTGACATCTTATATTATGACGTTATGACGTATCATGTTCCTGTTCGGAAAAGCGGCCGCTCGTGTTCAAAGGGTTAAACCCAATCTTGATATTTTACAAGGTGAAGCAAGTTCTACATATCTTATCTTTTAGATAAACGTGGCTACTAACAAAAGAACCAATTTCCAACAGAATCCTCCCAAGATTTACTGAGCCCAAGCGCAATAATAGGAAGACTAGAGCATGTGGGGTGGCTGCTTTCATAAACGAAATCATTAGTTTTAAATGCCGCACTGACCTAAAATTATTGGGTTTGGAGTGCATTTGGATTGAGGTCTTACTAAGAGACAACACGACACAAAACACATTGTTATTTGGAACTTTTTACCGCCGCTGGGTAGCCCAGTGTCAACATGGGACCTTATTGCTGCCTCCATTGAAAAGAATAAAATATACCTGAATCCGTGACATTATTATCACGGGCGATTTAATGACAATCAGTTGCTGGACTGAAAAAGAACTTTCTGACAAATTTGCTGACCATTTCAATATTAGACAGCTTCTGAATGAGCCAGCATATTATAGTGTCATCTACCTTATTACTAGATTTATTTGCAGTAAGTTATATAGTAAAAGTCAACTCTTGTAGGGTAATTTGTCCCTTCGTTCCCGGTTTGATCCGATACTATTCTTTAGTGTGTATTAGATCATCACACAAGGCGAAACTCATAAAGCTTTTAAACGATGTGTATGGCTATATGCTGAGGGTGGTTAAGTTTCCCTCAACAACGCTCTCACTAATGAACCGTGGGGTGAAGTGTTTGAAAATCGCTGCTTGGACACGGTGACATCTGACTTCGGTGTAAAACTTTTGAGTCTAGCATCGAAGTTAATACCCAACAAATTGAGCAATGCCAGACGTAACCAACCTAGATGGATACATAATGAAATCAGATCACTTATAAGGTAGCGTAAACGTCTCTACAGATCAGCTAAACGCAATAGCCTAGTTAGAGTTTGGAACAAATTTAAAGTCAAAAGAAATAAAGTAGCGTCCGTAAACAAAATTTCATTCGCTACGTTTTAGCCCTGAAACCCATGTAGCCACCTGGCGGGAGAAACTTAAGCAGGCCCTAGACAATCTCTTACCTTCATTTATTTATTTATTTATTGGTGTTTGAGGTCACATACTTATGCACAATGGCTAATAATGACCGTGACAGTTTTACTGGTGGAGGAAGCCGGAGTACCTAGAGAGAACCACCGAGCAACGACGAGCAGCTGCCAGCTCCCCAACAAGGGACTCCGCACTGCAGCACAGGCAGGGTTAGATTGGTTGAAGACATGCGTACCGTCGACGTGCAGTACGCCTTAGTACACGGCGTCATCGTGCCCCCATGTGAACAATCGGGGTTAAGTACCTTGCCTAAGGACACAACGCGGGAGTACGAATCGATCGCTCAGATGGTCACCCATCCGAGGACTAACCGGGCTCGACGTTGCTTAACTTCAGTGATTGACTGGAACCGGTTACTGCAACGCCACCGCCCCCTCCCTCACCTTCAATGCCGGCTCTAATCCATGATGATTAGATATATGACACAGACATTGAAAAAGCCCAATTATAAATACGTATTTTTGTTCTACATCCCGGCTCATTGGTTCTAACATGATGCCACCGAGTAATGTCTTTTCACCACTTCCACTTATTGGCAGTATAATACTTCAGCCTAATAATGTTTTAGAGTCACTAAACCCCCTTAATGCCACGAAGGCATCTGGTTCTGATCTCATTAGTCCTCGTATTCTCAAAGAATGCAAGGCCTCTTTATGTGAACCTTTTATTACCATTTGAACCCTTTATCCAACATGGAAAGCAGAGGACACTTGCAAACAAATTCTTGAATGACTAATTTTTTCATTTTTTGTCTCAAAAACATCGGTTATGACCCCTCGTTGGAACGAGCCCGACAAGTTCGTTCCAACGTGGGGTCATAACCTATGTTTTTGAGACAAAAAATGGAAAAATACTGAAAATTATTTGGCAGTTGTTGAGAATAGCGGTTTTGGCCATTACGTTGGGAAAAGGGTTAACATACGATTGAGCAGCACTCACTATTCACTGGAACAGAAAAAGGCTAATGTCGCTCCCGTATTAAAGAAACCTCCAGCGAACCTTATCTTCAATTATCATCCAATGTCGCAAATTAGTTGTATTGGCAAAGTGTTTGAAAAATGTACATTCAAACATCTTTGGCCTTCATAAAAGCTAACGATATATTAAATCAATATCAATCTGGTTTCACATCCGGTGATTCGACCGTACTCCAGCTAACCGATATTTATGGCGAGTTTTGTCGTGCTTTTGGTGAGGAGAAGGGAGTGCGAATAGTTTTTTGCGAGATAAGTAAGGCTTTCGACAAAATATGGCAAGTTGGGCCCATTCACAAGCTTGAAAGGATTGTAGTAGTGGGTGATCTTCTGGAATTGTTTAAATCCTTCTCTGCGATAGGTCCCAGCTAGTTGTCGGACAATCCACCACTTTCTCCAGGGGTACTGCAAAATCTGGTGTTTCATAAGGATCCATTCTATGCACGCTGTTCTTCTTAAAATATATAAATGGTAATACATAGAATCTAACAAGCAGTGTATGCCTCTTTGCTGATGACACCTCTTTGTATTTAATTGATGAAGATTCCAACCAAGCTACCACAGTAATGAATCGTGATTTAAATACCATTAAGGACTGAGCGAAATCCTGGACTGCAGACAAATGAGACAACAATCCTCTTAATTTCGCGTAAAACAGATTCACCTACTCACTCGCCTCCAACGTTATTCAATACCCAAATCACGGATGTTAATGAACATAATCATTTGTGAATTATCTTAAACAATACATTTATATGGAACCACCATATTGAATATATCAGTTCCAAAGCCTGGTCTCGTATCGATCTTCTGAGGAGAAACAAATTCCTGTTAGATCGACGGGCCTGGGAAAAGCTATACTTTGCGTTCATCCACCCCATACTGTAATATGCAGACATAGTATGGGATAATTGCTCGGAGGCTAATGCTGCCGAGCTAGAGAAGATTCAAATTGCTGCAGCGCGCATAGTAACTGGTGAAATTATGAGCGAAAGCAAAGATTTTTTTTTTTACAGAAGCCTGCTGTATCCAGAAAACACACATATGCACATGCACATGTATACGTATGTGTATATACATGTGTACTCGCTACACCCGGGACTCTAGAATGGAGAGTGTGCTGTCGGCGGTCAGGGTCATTGTTTTAAAAGTCTTTGTCAAAACTCAACAGTTTATACATAATATATTCCTTCGATCAAACGATCGGAAATTCTTTCACTTGTACGTCTCACCAGTCTAATTGCTTCAAACTGATATACAATGTGAAGACGACGCACATAAGCTATTTAGATATTTTTGTCGAATCCACGTTTTTAATACGTATTCATAATTTGTAATAATGTTTACTTGTTTCTATTTGTACGTTGTATGATTTGTTTTGCTGATAAATATTGTTTAAACGAAATAATGCTAACCCTGCTTGTGTGGAGTTAGCACCTAGAAGAGTCTGGCAGTTGATCGTCGTTGCTTGATGGTTCTCTCCGGGTACTCCGGCTTCCACCACTCGTAAAAGTGTCCGACACGAGGTGACTCTGGCTGCCGAAAGTGTCGTTAAGCCCTAATAAATAAATAAATAAATAAATAAATAAATAAATAAATAAATAAATAAATACATAAATAAATAAATAAATAAATAAATAATCATTTTCGCTTTATCTTTCTCACCAATTATTTTTTCCCCTTTTTATTTCATGGGAGATAATGGCCATTTTACATTTCATACGGTTTTTTATTACACGCCTGTTCTATGAAATCCCCATCAACAGCAACACTAAACCGCGCGAAAAATAAAAATCTGTTCCTCACATATGTGCGGAACGGATATCGTTGACGGACTATTTTTAAATAGAAGCGAAATTTTACTGGAATTTTCTACAAATCGTGCAACGCACTTACAAATTTGAATCGCTAGCGATAGCCGAAAAACATCCCCTGAGTTCCAATGTGGTCTATGTGCCGCACATAAAACACATTGCAACTCAGGGGACGAAGTATTAACACGGGTTCTCCTCGCAAATTTGGTTGGCGATAAAATGTGTTGTCTGTTTTAATAGTTGTCAAATGAATTGCCGAGTACCCTTCTGATAACTGATTTATAGACGTGAAGGCGTGTAATAAACACAGAACGACACACGCGAGTGAATGGGTTAATCGATATGGCACGAGTTCCAGCGCGGAAGGTTAGGACGAGAGGTGGACCAAGTGAAAGCGATTTGGTGCATGTGCCCGCAGCCATTGCAATAGACGTTGACGTCGTTTGGGTGTAAATTGCGGACCACCGTAGGGACGTCGTAGCCTTAAATTGAACTCCCGCAACCGATTCCAAACTGCTCTTGGACACATTCGGCGACCATGCGAGCCTACAACCTGCCTCGACGTCTCCGTAGCAGTCTGAGATCGGTTACGGAAGTGTGAAGACGTATGCCTCGATCTTGACGTGGCGACGTTACGCGTGGACATTTTCTCCTGGGACGGTCAGCTAATCTTCCTGTGGCTCTGAGACGCCCAACTAAATGAGCTATCGTTGACTCATGGACCGCATATTGCAGAGAGAGGAGACGTTCTGATTGGACCTGCATAATTAGAGCAATAGCCCTACCAACTAGCAACTTAGGACATTCACGGCATTTTGCTTTTCAGTCGTGTTGAAATGAAATGTTGTGCAATCGATGTGTACTGTTCAAAACTTCGATTTGGTATGGTTTTCAAGCCCTGAGCACGTGATAATGCCCCGGATACTCGCTTTGTCGGAAAATCTGTTGAAAGTAAGATGCGTCGCACGTGGTCATGGTTGACCGAATTTTAGACTCGAGAGACTCATTGGACAGAACATTGGGGTAAGTATGTGTCAAATTTTACTACATTTGGTCTACGGATAAAAAAAAAATTACATTTCCAAAACCGAACTTACCTTTCTTTTTTTCATCAGTATATATTCTAGGCGGACATTTAGATATAGTCACTTCCTCTCCGGAAGTCGAAGAACCACGATAGATTTCCACTGCAGCAATAAAAATAAACATCGACAAGTGGTCTGAAGTACATAGTGGTCGTTGAGGATCGTGATGTACAGTCGCAATCAGGACCTTTGGGGGTCAAAGGGCAAGTTAGAGTTTGTAACAGCCTGGAGTTACGTAAAACTAGTGAAAAGGAGGACAGAAAACTCTAGGATATATTGTTTGCAAATTTTTGATTGAGACTGCATTGCAAACGCGAATAGGTGTGTTGATGAAATTGGTGATATGCACATTTGTGCTTCTTCGGCGTGAGATATGATCACAGTTGACCCAGCGTGTGGTACTTCTATTTAAAAAAGAACTTGAGTCCTCAGTCGTTCCCGTATACTCCAAATTCCGCAAGAGGTTAACGCCCCCTCCCCCTCCCCCTCACGGCGTATTCCATGGACGGTGCAAGTTCATATTACGTCTCTAAAAGTATCGGTATCGCCCAACCCAGACGACGATCCTCACGAACAGGTGATGATAACATTGTAAGTTACTGTGGTGAATTGACAGTAACAAGGTTTGAGGTTTGCGGCTTGGAGCTTATGTTCAACCGAGACGCTTTGCGCCACAGTTGAACATACGCTCCGAGCTAAAAGCCTTAGACCGTGTTACCGTCAATTCATCACAACAACGTGAATGTTCCACTAAAACCCTACCCATAGCCCAAAACTCACGTCGCGAAATAAACAAGGCAAATTTTAGACAAAAAACGTTTAGTAAATAAACCTCTCGTGTACCCGAAGATGTTACTGGACAAACAACCAATGATCAGATAAAGATCAAGCCCGCTCCATCTTAGTTCAAATCGTTAACAGATTTGTAGTTTAACCCTTTGGACCCGAACGGCCTTTTTTTTCGGCCAGAAACATGATTCGTCTTAATTTCAACAGGATGGATGCTAAGTGCATGTATGTGGTAGATCAATCAATATCTTTAACGTGCAGCCCCAAGGCTGCACGTTGAAAATATTAATTGGTCTACCCCTAAATAATGAACATGGACTCATCCATTTACTGTCATTCGAACTAATATGGAACATATCACCGGAGTTCAAAGGGTTAAACAACACTTCGCCTGGAACATCGTCTGCAGCACACATTTGTGAGATAATTGCGAGACAGACAGACTCAAATATTTCACGTAGTGACGTCAAACGGTAACAGATACTACTGAGGCGTAAACATAGAGAAAAAAAACCGCGAGGTCTTGTCCAGTCAGATGGCGAGGATTTGGGTCTTATTGGAATATCGCTTGATTCTTTGAATCCATTCTACATGTTCCCTCCTATAGATATTTCATATCTGGTTGCTCAGTTATAGCATAACAGTAACATTTTAAATTTTCTCATGAGTGATTAGTTCGAAGTTGTGGAATAATAATTTCTACCAGTAGTTCTTTACCATTGCTACAAAAGACGGAAGTCTCTTAAAACTACTCGTAGAAATCATGAACGCTCAGTTGAGGAGCATGTGGTGTATGTTCGAAATTCGTCGATAAGAAAGGCGAACATTCACTATCTGGGAGTGACTGTTGGGGTCTCGAGTGACCAAATTTATACCTACTTCACAGGTACTACATCTAAAACAGATATCATCAAAAACACAAACTCTTGGAAATGGTGCCCAATGAGTCCACTCTCGTGAATCAAGGATGAACAAAAATGGCCTCCTTGGAGTAGTTTAAGGCGAACCATTTTCTTCAATATTTTGAAAATGACAATAACACGGATAATTATCGATGAAAGAGGTAACCACATGAACAACATGTCAGTGTCAGACACATTTGGAATATGATACCTCCATGGGGCATGAAATATCAACCTGAATCCAACATAAAACATTCGAGATACAAGAGACAATGGTCGTAAATGTCTTGGGAACAAAACCGAGGTATGTGGCGCGAACGGAGAAGATACCAGTGTGGCCCGAATAAACTGTGACCTATAAAACCAAAGACCTTCTCAGAGAGTATGTGGACCCAGAAAATTTCAAATTGTGGGTCGAGTCGAATCTCGATTCGAATAAGGCAGAGGATTTCAGTCCAATCAAATTTAGATTTGGATCTCTACGTTTTTCAAGTTGTAGATATTGAACGTTCTTACAACCGTATAAGTATTGTCATTCTCCACTCAAATATTGTACGCCGTGGGGACTCGTCTGCTTAGACAAATCATCCAAAAAGGGGAATATTATAGAACTGAATCAAAGTAGTTTCGGAAGTGGAACCTCCTTGAACTCTTGTTCTATCACCAGGAGTGAATATTATAAAACTTTACAATTGTATTTTCTAGAATTGTATTATTCACCTATTAAAAAAACTGACTAAAATGAATCATTAGCATTTTAAAAGATATGGCAATTTGCCAACTGGCAAATTGCCACATCTTTGAAAAAGCTAATGGTTCATTTCAACCCATTTAAAGTCATAACTAGAAAATACAATTATAAAAAAAAACAATTGTAAAGGATTTATACTAATGGCTCCAAGTCTTCTATACAGGAAACCTGACGTTAGAAGAACATTTCAAAGGGAGACACTTGGCTGGATTAGTAACATTTTCATCGGTTTCGAATCGGATCAAATTTTGAAGCTCGCAGGGTTCTATATGTTTTGTATATTCCCAGTGTAAGAAATGACTTATCGTTTGTGTGCATAGGTATAATTTAATTTTCTTTAATGATATCCAATTCCTAAACTCATTGAATAATTTTCCTATCGCATGAATGTTTTTGCTTTGACCCGCCCTTTGTCAAATAAATAAAACTATGGACGTATCCACTGTTTAAGCAGTTATTGTTGCAGATAGGTTGTTATTTATTATTCAGGTGGGTTCTTCACACTGATTTGTTTCTTCATTATTCGGCACCGCGTGTCTTAGCCTACGTTGAAAATAATAAAACTGTTGTCTGCACAAAAAATGTCTGATGACTGAGATGATGTAAACGACGGAGACCTCTGCCACGAAAGGGTACATTATAACACAAGCAAACCCTCTCAATTACATACAACTTAACACACCCATCTCACATTCATACTCCGATAATGCAACATATAATTCATATAAATTTCCTATAAATAAATTGTTTTTGGAGGAAGTAACGCTCATAAACTTTTAGCACTCCAAGTCATCGATGGCTGAGGTAAAAATGCGAGAAAAAAGATCTCACCTAGGTTCTGACGCCATTTCATGCGTTCTTCTCAAACCGCTCGTCGATCGTACATCTGTCTCCACCATAGAATAACCGCCCTCCCCCACCCCCATGCCGTTGAGAGACACGCTGCGATGCACTGATTGCCAGTTTCACTCTGACTGCTTTTTGCTTTCCACCCTCTACCAGAAAACGCTATCTACGCCTCTGTGTGTAATCCTTTCCGAAAAGCAGTGCACGTGCGTAAGTAATTTTGAGTGCTGCGCAGACTTCTGGAGGTATTTATTCGGCAAAAGAAAATAAAATTCCTTCTCCGAATCTCACATCATACTGTCTGCAAATGATAGAGTGATAGATTGATGTTTGAAGTTAGGATTTTTTTTATTAACTCTCTGTACATTAGAGTCAAAATACCGACATTTCAAGTTGCAAATATTTCCCGTAATGCAACTAGTAATTTAACAATTCATTTGTTTACATTCCAAGTTGCATTGTAGGAACAATTTACCACTTGAGATTTTAGTATTTTGACATCAGTATAAAATGGGTTAATAGATAAAATGTCACAAAACACATCCATATATACACTGACATATGCGTTCGTTTATTCGGAACGAGTGCCAGCGCGAAATGATAGAACGAGAGTCGCAGTCTCGAATTCTATCCTTCCGCGATCATCGCACACGGACAATTTCAAACTTTAAAATTCATTGTTATTCAGTAACTGAAGCGTTTGGTTGTCACCGAAGCTTCCGAATCAATCTGGTGCAGAATGTGACATTTCGATTGGCCAATTACAAAAATGGGCGGAGTTTAGTTCTTTTGATGGATTCATGACGTCAAGTGGAAAAATAGTCCGTCAACGGAAATTCGCATGAGACACGTGTTCCGTGCCGTTTGTAAATATAGAACTGGAGGAAAAGTAAAAGGCGAGTAATAAATACAATCGTCTGTAATATTTCATTTAGTCGAAATAGCGAACCGACTAACTGATATATTTCATCCGATTGTGTCTGCATATACCATAAACATTCATTTTATTCGAGTCAACGGAAGAAATGGTTCTCGGTCGAGACTTGATTTAATCGAATCTCTTATGACTTTACCAATATGGTTAAACTTGTTTTGTTTTGTTTTCTTAAATAACTATTAAAGAAGACTTGCCACTGAGGAAGTTTCATGATAATGCCACCTAGTTCCACCAAATACGTTAATATCTTGGGGTTTTCAAAGCAAATTCGATACTTATTGACTGGAATATCTAAAACCCCAGCACGAAAAAGATATCTGTGTATGTTTGTGAATCACTTTAAATCAACGGTAGGCTGCGCGCAAATTTCACAAAAAGTTAGTAAACAAGTAGCCCATGAAACGGCGTGGGATTTCTAAAGGATTTGGTTGAGAGCTCGTGTCATTTGTGTTCTCATGAATATGAAGTTCCCACGAAGACAACGAAAACTTGAACATAGTACATACCCTTTCGATGTACCCCAAATGTGAGTCTCTAACTATGAAGTTCTTAACAGGTTCATTCTAGAAGTGGTGATAGACTTGTTGAAAGTATTATATGTTTTTCTCTACGATTTTGACCCTTTTACTGTCTAACCATTTCAAAGTCTTCACTCCGTATGACCTTGTGTAATTAATGCAAGATGATGTTCAGCCATTATTTGTTGTTACTTGCTTAAGTCAGAAATATCGTATCTGTAGAGGCTGGTGACAAGAAAAGAGATGGAAAAATTCTAAGTTGTGGGCTTACATATGAAGTAGCATACAATAAAAATGCGAAATAAACACATTATTAACAAGTCTCGAGTCAGAAGCGTGAATTTATATATGAATAGCAAGATCTGATACCGATATGTTGTGTCTACGATAGCCGAATGACTTTCTCCCAGCATAAATAGGACGTTTTATATGTACGAACTTTGGGCGCGCAGAGGCTCAGTAGTTACGTCCTCGCACTTCAAACCGAACGGTCCATGGTTGGTCCCCGCCTGGGTAAGTGCGCTGTGTCCTTGGCCAAGGCACTTAACCCTTTACCGAACGTAACGTTCAAAACCGGCCAGCGCTATTCTCATAAATCGCCAAATAATTTTCATTACTTTTTCATTTTTTGGCTCAAAAACATAGATTATGATCCCTCGTTGGAACGAGCTCGTCGACCTCGTTCCAATGAGGGGTCATAACCTATGTTTGTGAGACAAAAAATGAAAAAAATCAGTTATTCAAGAATTTTTTTTGCAAATCCCGATTGCCCATGGTGGGGGAGTGTGCTCAGTAGCGCCGTGTACTTAGGCATACTGTACGCTAACGTTCGGTGCACATGTCTTCAACCAATGTTAAGCCTACTAATGCGGAGTTAGTACGTTGAGGAATCTGAAAATTGCTCGCCGCAGCTGGGTGGTTCTTTCCGGGTACTCCGGCTTCGTTCACGTGTAAAACTGTCCTACACAAGGTGACCGTAGCTATCGAAAGTCCTGTTAAACCATAATAAAATGAACAAAAACCACATACGGACTTTGTGTTTTTACACAGCTACCCATTTTTCCTGAAAACAATTCTCTTGTGTTGATTACTTAAATGGCGATAAAATAGTCCATTCATTTAATTACCTGAGCTTCCATTCATTTAATTACCTGAGCCCCTCAGTATTTGAAGGAATGAAAAAGATCTGCATTTGTTCATTTTAACTAGTGCGTGCTCTTTCATTCGTTTTAACTCTTTCACTCAGTAACCGTCTTAGTAGTCAATCTGGGAAATTTAAAAACGAAAACGTAGGCCCACATAGATGAAAATGTTTAAATTAAAATAGGCTTTCTTGGAAGTACCCTAATGGGTGCAGTGTAAATTTAATTTTAGAAACAGAACCAGAGATTAATAAACTCTCCCATCTTTCCTGAATGCTAGAAATGTCTTGTATATACCATTCCTTATTACTCTTTTTCATTCTTTTTTATGCAACATTGTACCGTGAATTTTTATTTGGCTACAACGGTGTTATTACCTTTACTGTATTATTATATTCTTCAAAGTCAGTTATAAAACATGTTCCTCATGATGAAGTGCCTACCGTAGATACCTCTCTACTCTGCTTCTGCGATGGTGTTGCTGGTGGGCGATATGGTTATCATGGCGGGTAGAATCACGCTGGACGAGATCCAGACCAATCCGGAATACGATTTTAGTAATCTACTAAATGCTAAAACATGTGTAAAATTAGAAGACAACGCCTCTCCTTTTATTTTTAACAACATTAGAAGCATTAGAAGCAAATATCTTCTTCCCAGTGAGATGGGAACTGAGCTCAACGGTGTGCGTAGATCCTTCTCTGCATTTCATATTAACTGTCAAAGTCTCAATGCGCACTGGGAACCTCTACACCACTTGCTTTCAGATCTAAATGACGAAGAGAACTTGTTGGATGTCATCGGTCTTACGGAAGTCTTTCAAATCCCTTCCAATACATGTTATATTCTCGAAGGTTACCACTCATTTCTGAAAAATACGCGGTCTGGTGACGACGATGGGCGCGGAGGAGTTGGCCTGTTCATAAAAGAAAATATTATCTTCAGTGTTCGTCAAGATCTCTCAATCTTCATACCACACGTCTTTGAGTCCATATTTGTTGAATTAAATTTTAAGCACTCTTCGAGAATAGTTGGTGCAATTTACAGGCCAAACACTGCACCGAAAGCAGATTTAGATTTATTTCTATCAAAAATTAATTACATAACTGATATAATTAATAAAGAAAAGAAAACAGCCGTAATTATGGACTATCTCAGCATCGACCTCTTAAAAATAGGATCTCATTCCAAAACAGACTTTTTTATTGACTTGATGCTCAGTGAAGGGTTTGTACCTCTTATTACCAAACCAACCAGAGTAACGGATCGGTCCGCTACCCTCATTGATCACATATTTTCCAACAATGTCTGTAAGCCTAACTGTCTAAAATCTGGAATAATACTTACCGATCTGTCTGACCACTTTGGGACTTATTATATTGAATTATTAAATCAACCGCCTGAAAATTCGAAACCGATCCTTACAAGAAAAATAAATTCTACAAGTATTGAACACTTCAAGTCGCTACTGTCCTAGTGTGATTTTTCCACAGTTATGGAAACTAACAGTCCAAATATAGCCTACGAAAATTTCCTTCATGTCTACTTGAATGCTTTTGAAACAGCCTTTCCCATGAAGAGCATTAAGCCAAATAATAAATTTATAAAACGATAGCCATGGATGAAAAACGGACTTTTAATGTCAGTCAACAATAAGAATGAAATCTTCAAAAAGAAGTTAAGGTCCCCAACAGAAGTTAATGTTAGGAATTACACAAATTACTGCCGACTATTTAATAGAATTAAAAAAAGACCAAAGCTATATATTATGAAAACATCCTCACAGAAAACAAGAATGACATGCGGAAAACATGGCAAGTACTAAATCACGCGCTTAATAGGAATAAAAGTAAGAGTACTATACCCCAGTTTTTCAGTCTTGATGACAAAGAGATACATGCGCCCAATGATATTGCGCAAGAATTCAATAATTTCTTCGCAAATATAGGTAATCAAACATCAAAACTTCTACCCAAACCTCAGAAATCATTCGACGAGTTCCTGAATGCTAGCTTACAGGAAAACTTGTTCATCACACCTATGTCCCCTTTTGAAATAAGAGATATTGTAAATTCAATGAAATCTAAACTCAGCCAAGACTGTGAAAACGTTTCATCTAGCATTCTTAAACATTCAATAAATTATATTGCAATGCCACTCGCCCATATTATGAATAATTCACTCAGTCAGGGAATAGTTCCGGACAGGATGAAAATTGCCAAGGTAATACCCGTCTTCAAATCAGGTGATGACAAGAATTTTACGAATTATAGGCCAATCAGTATTTTACCTGTTTTTTCTAAAATTCTAGAGAAACTTATGCTTGTAAGACTCTTAAAATTTCTAAATAAATTTGATGTCTTTTTTCCACATCAATACGGCTTCAGAAAAGATCATAGTACATTACATCCTGTTATGCAATTGTTAAAATACATAGCCACAGAAAATAATAAACCTACTAAAGACACTACCTTAGCATTATTCCTGGACTTATCAAAAGCTTTTGATACCATAAACCACGTGATACTACTTCAAAAACTAGAGTATTATGGTATAAGAGGTAACGCTCACAACTGGTTCAAAAGCTACCTTCAAAACAGATCTCAATATGTTTCGTTTGGCGAGAGTAAATCCAGTTTATCTGAAATAAGATGTGGTGTACCACAAGGCTCGATATTGGGCCGCATATTGTTCCTTCTTTACATAAATGATATACAAAATTGTACAACCCTAAACCTCTTATCGTATGCAGATAACACCACAGGATACAAATCCTGGGCGGAGATGGAACCGCTGGTCTCAGAATTCAATCAGGAATTACAAAAGATATTTGATTGGTGCCCTGCCAACTACCTAGTCCTGAACCCCAAGAAAACAAAATATATTCTTCTTAATCCATCCCATAAAGAACCCAACTACATCCATGAGGATATACGTATAAATAATCAAATTATTGACAAGGTCGGTAATAGACAAAATGAGAAATTTGTAAAATTCCTTGGCATAAATATTGATGAAAATCTATCTTATAATGCACATGTATCACAAATTTGCTCGAAAGTTGCTCTTGATAACTTCAGTCTCAATAAAGTAAAGAAAGTCCTCCCGCATAGAGTCATGAAAAGCCTATATCTCACTGTGATACAAAGTCACTTCATCTACGGAATTCCAGTATGGGGAGCCTCAACGGCATGCAATCGACTTTTTAAACTTCAGAAACTGTCAATTCGTATCAGTAATAATAAGAAATATAATGCTCATACCGACCCACTGTTTATCAAAGATGGTATTCTGAAGATAAAAGATCTATATAACCTGCACGCTTACTTATTCTTGTTTGATTGGCATAATGGGAATCTTCCGGCCTCCTTTGTGAATTTCTTTTCCACTGTAAATAATCATCTAATATGATAACACGCCAAGCCGGCTTCTTGCATAGAGGTAGAACTAGGACAAAAACATTGGAAAATCTACCCGTCTTTGCATTCCCCAAACTATGGAATGAACTAGATTTGGGCACCAGATCAATTACAAATAGAAAAAAAATTCAAGAAAAGGTTAATTTCAAAGCTCCTTTCATCGTACTGCAATGATATACATTGCTCAAATCCTTACTGCCCGGATTGTGCTGTCTATTCTACTTCCATTCCAAGGCATCCCCAGACCGGTAGCCCCCCTCTTCAAACCCTACAGTCTCTAATAGCTAACACCAACATGATATTGTAAAAGGTTCACTTACGCAGATTACTAATTTTCATTTTCATTTTCAATGTAAGTTTGTCAGGTATGCTCGTCCTGGCTGGCACCATCGGATTCCGTCTGATCCTTGCATTTGATACACGACCCGACTGCTCCGTGCTTTGGAACCTTACAGGATGGGCCGAACCGGAAAGGGCCAGCCCAATAGGTTCCTCCCACCACTCGCACCATTTGCAAATGCAATTATTGATTGATCTATTCTTTAAATAAAAAATAATTCTGGCACTTCATGATATTGCATCACAACTTTATTTTATTTTTTCCTTTTCGATCTTGATATTCCATTATTTTCTTTCTGTACTTTCTTCTACATACCTGTTCCTATCTACCTACCTCTTACTCTCTTCCTCCCTCACCTAGGGGAAGGCAGGAAGACAGCCAATCTGGCTATGCCTCTCCCTGCCGGTATACTTAAGTAACTTATTGGTCTCAAACTTATTGGTTTGATTTCTGTATTGTGATTTGTACGTTATATGTAAATTGTGTTTTATTTTCTGTATACTGGTGAAATAAAAAATATATATATATCTAGTAAATCGCGACTCTGTAGTTACAATATCGCAGGTAACTCTAATCACCATGTTTATCTAAGACGAGGCCGCCCAGCTTTAGACTGAGGTTGCAAGGGCAAGGACAGGCCAAATAAAGTAAAAGGGATTTGGGGGACAAAATATGTTTTCCCTCTTCATTTCACTTAGGGCTATGTTGAGATTGTGCATTCCCCGAAAGTGAATGTCCAGGGTCTTCTCCAAAAAGAAATTATCTTGTCACGCCAAGAGGAGTACCTGGGGTAATTTTGAAGGCTTGATTACCCCAAAAGTAATAACCATAGCAAAATAAGCTAAGGAATATAAGGGCGATAATACACTCTAAAATTAGTGTGGTTAAAAGTTAACCCAAATCAGCTGGGTTGAGTGAATATGAACCCAATCGGGTTCATATTCACTCAGTCCAGTTCATTTGGGATGGTTTTCAACACAACAAATTTTAGAGTGTACAAGGAGCAAATTTAGGGATTTCCGGCTTGAATACATATAAGGTCGACATTTTTCAGGAAAGTGGGAGAGGGCGACCCCCCCCCCCGCCCCCCTTCGATTACACCGCACTTTGATTCTGATAGAGAACAGAGAAACAGAGACTCAATCAATAACAACTTAACTATTTGCCTAATATAACGACAGCATCAGACTACGCTTAAAGAATATAAGTAATCTCTAGTGAGACGCGATGGCATACCGGCTTTACGAATAAACATCACTTTATTATACGCTAAAAGATAGATTATTGCGGAAAGATAGAAATCCTAATCCCCACTGTGAAGTGTAACAAACCTGAGCCCCGCCCCTCTCAATTTACACCGCAACTAGCGCCCGGTATGGTTTTAATCGAAGGCAGCGCCTCCTATAGACCTCTAAAGAGAAATACCGTGCACCGCCCCCGATCAAAACAACCAGAGGGTCCCATAGAGGTCCACAGTTTGAGAAAAACTGGGGGTTAAGAAGCGGGTTCTCATTCCTAGCGCGGTTTCCAACGACTAAACAATAAGAAAATATGATATAATATTTAATATAAACAATCCATTTTCAACACTTTAGTATACATTATACGAGTCCTTTCTCAAGTGGGGGGAACTTGCATCGTTGTCTTTTATTTAAATTGGCCAACGGGCCATTCAAGAAAACTTCTTTACCTACAACCTTAAAGAGGGTTACCAAAACGAGCAGGGCTTGTTTACCTGTGTAAAGAAGCACTACTCCACATTAAAGCTAACGCGTTACCTTCAGCTCAATACCAGTCGCGAACGCTCAACAAATGCGCGGAACAGTAAATAAGCTACTACCCAAACCCTATCCCCGTCGGGAGGAGGGGAGCTAAAATAGTTTCAGTTCTACGTACTCAAAGGGGTTCCGTCCCAAAACCTCGCGCCCAAATCCTATACAGAATTACATACTCATAGTAGTACCACTACCACATGCCACGATTATCGCGACACAATCTTTAACTATTTTATCCAGCGCAGACCTCTACGGAGGTGAGCTGGCTTACATAAATCGGATCCCAATCATTATCTATTTTATCCAATGCAGACCTCTACGGAGGTGAGCTGGCCTACATATACCGGATCCCAATCCTAACCATGTTCAAGCTGAACTGCTTATAAAACTTAACTCCTTCTGTACTTCACCGGTGGGGAGGGGCAAAAGTCTCCCCCACCTACAGCCAAACTGTGTCCCCCACTAAAGAGTTCCGTCCATAATGCATTAATTACATCACAGGACTATGACATAATCTCTACAATTTGATTATCATGTTGCCAAAGATTGCCAAAGGGAGAGGGGGCAGTATCTCGGCCAGTCAGAACTAGGGTTTGGTTTGGACTACTCTGCCCTCGGCCCTCCGGTTGAGTCTGCCACTGGCTGAGAAGTGAGCGGCCCCACTAAGAAAATTCTCAGTCAGGTCGCACAACTCTCAAGCACAGAATTACAAAAAGGCAAAACAAATATAATAAATTTGCCTAAAGACTCACCAGATCCTCCGAGAGAGGAAATTCCATAATCCTTCCCAAATTCCAACTATTGAGGCATAGAAGCAATAATATTTTTCCAAATAAATGTTGCTAATATTTACCTCAACTGACTTCTCAAAATTCCAAAGTCAATTATTGTGAACCGGTTTTTATACATGGAGACGCATCGAAGCGATACATTCTTCACGAAATTATCACTATGAGTATGAAAGTCCATGCAGCTGATGATGTTTGAATTACCCGTCTCCGAGAAATATGATTTAACTCTTCCTTGAAGGCAGGTAATAACATTTAACTCTTCCACGGCCACTACCATCGGTCCCAAACTACTGAACCAAGCCTAGAATTATTTTTTACCGACCCTGCCATGGCTGGATCGTTTCAGAAGATATAGAAATTTTCACTTTCACGGTATCAATCAAAATGGTGGCTTCCAAAGCATCACTTCAAGATGAACACGAGTCAAATTATCAGTATAAATGATCAATTTGTTCTAAAAACGTATAATGAAAAGGAAATCTAGTGCTTTGGAGTGAATACCGATCATTTTCAGCAATAATTCAACACGTATTCACCTTGAATTGATGCAATAATTCAACACGTATTCACCTTGAATCTCAAGCTGAATCAGATCGCAAGTAGTTACCTGTTCTGAGTATCGATCAAATCACTTCCGCGTATCAATGCACATCAGCTGTGTACTTTCATGCATCAGTTGAAGATTGAAACGAGTGGAATGATCAGATTCTTATAAAAAGTATATAACAAAAAGAACATCTAGTGTTTTGGAGTGGATACCAAAAACTAACTCATGAGTGACCGAGATAAATCTTCATATTTCGCGAGCGCTTGCGCTTGTCCACTCAAAAACACTAGACATCCTCGATGTATTTCAAACTGAATTAACTTCAGGGAACAAGACCAATGGATTTCGTATTAATGAGACGAATTTAAAATCCATTTTACAACATGAACGCGCTGCTGAACATATAACGCGCTTTTAGTTGAGAAGTTGTGAACTTGAAAGGAAGAAACCGCTAACATACTAAAAAACACCACTGCGTGTGATCATATAACCCCGTTTTCGTTCGCATTTACTGGCACACGCTGTACAACCCGCAATCGGTGGAGAGATTGTTATCGCGGTGAGATCTCAAGCCACTGGGGTCAGAAAATCGGATATTTTGTTTCCTTCCTCAAGTTCTGTATACCGAATTCGCTGAAGTTTGATAATATATTATATATTGTGTGCATCAGATAAATGGAGAGCACATTAGTTTGTTTTGCGAAATCTACGCATGCTCCATTAAAATCGTTGTGTTCTTACTTTCCAGCATTTTTTGAATACACAAGACGGTTTGGAAGATTACTAAAATTCAGACGACGCTGAATTATCGAATATGCAAAAATTGCCACTGTAGTGACCACGTCATTAAAATATAATCCATCGAAATTATTTTTGTGGCTATCGGGGGAGCAGCAAGCACGTGATCGGTGGAGCAAGGTTCTATTAAATCAAACTGTTCGACAAATCGTGCATTTAATATGACTCTCACTTCATATCCTTTTTGAGGAGTATTAGAGACTGACTTTTATACCATGATTACCTATTCTACTATATATGAAAAACTTATGAAATAAATTTTAGCTTCACACACCAACCGTAATGAACACGCCAGCAATGGGATTTCAATAGTAAAAAATTACACCTACAGTAGAACTACATCCCCGTTTGCCATTGGTGTCGTCGACCTGAATGCAAACTTGTCTAAATTTATTGCACGTCGCCTCGCGAAGAGTGAAATGGAAATGGCAATTATTACGTTTTTAAATGGGTTTACCCCATAAGATGCCAAAAATTAACAAACATGCATTATCTCATGTTAATAAAGCATGCATAACTCGAAATAGTATGTTTTTATGTTATTAAAATGAAAAAGGCTCAGTTTCTTTTTGTCATTTCGTTTCGGCGATAAAATTGACAGGGGAAGTACCGCCCCACCGATGCTCGTGTAAACAAAAACACATTCGCTCGTATGTACGTCTGGTGCTCAGTAAAATCGAGAAAAAATAATAGCGACTCTTAATAATCTGACGATCATGGTATAAATAAAATATACCCAAAGTAGCTTGGTGTACCAAATGTTCACCACTCGCGGTGAACATTTGGTACACCAAACTACTGTGGGTATATTCTATATGTTTACACTTCAATTTTTCATTGATGATGGCTTTGCGATCTATTTGCAACAATTAATCTCCGTACTTTGCTTTGAAATTTTTAAATAAAATATCTCAACATGTATCTTAAACCTAATTGTGTGACATTGTGTAAAACCGAACAAATCTAAAGCTCATGACATAGTCATAAGACCAATGAACATTATCTCGAAATTTTCGCTCCACCGATAACAATAAGTTGCTCTTATCTATCGCATAATGTATTTCGTATTTGCTCTTAACCCTTTAACCCTTTACCTAACATGAAAAGCAGACGACACTTGCCAAAAAAATTCTTGAATAACTAATTTTTTTCATTTTTTGTCTCAAAAACATAGGTTATGACCCCTCGTTGGAACGAGCTCGTTGAGCTCGTTCCAACGAGGGATCATAACCTATGTTTTTGAGATAAAAAATGAAAAAATAATGAAAATTAATTGGCAATTTTTGAGAATAGCGCTGGCCGGTTTTTCCCGTTACATTGGGTAAAGGGTTAAACGCGAGCGGTCGCTTTTCCGATCAGGAACGTAATATATCATAACGTCATTAAATAGCTTGGCTGTTCAGTAGATGTGTCGGTAGACCAATCAATATTTTCAACGTGCGAGGCTGCACTTTGAAAATATTGATTGCACTACCCCAAATAATAAATATGGACTCTTCCAATTGCTGCTATTGAATTGGCATGGAAGATACCACAAGCGTGCAGAGGCTTAACGATGGCCTATAAGGACTGACTAATATTTTTTAATACAAGAATTTCCCTCTTTTCTAGTTTCCAGTCAATCCAAGATTCATCATCATTGACAGTCAAAGATACAATTTCATTTTGCATTATAAGACAATCGAGAAACTATGTTATTTTCTGTGTGCGAAATGAAGAAATTTGTACTTCATAAAGTCAAAACACAGTTGTGAATACTCATTTCAGAACCATAAACAACCTACCATCCCCAGTATTATTCTTTTTTTGAGTACTAAAGTGTACCTCAAAATGCAGGTTGAAAGAGCTTCCCCAAATTTCCATAAATTAGAGTATACTGACCTGGAGTTCTGATTTCTGTAACAATGGCGCGAATTCACTACACGATAACATTCGCGCCACCGATCGCGGGTTAAATAAAACACAGCGTTTTGGTTAGTAACTTTGTTTTGATAGGAAATGTAGGTAGAGCCATGACGTTTGACTTTGAATTGATTGTCGAATCGAATCGAGCAACAGATTCGCGAATCGATGGGTTTTTTTTAGAATCGAATCGACCAAATAATAAAGTTCGCGACTTCCCATTTTCACCACGTTATTCAGGAGATGATACGCTGAACGTTCAGAAATGGGCCCGATTGCAGGCAGCGGTTTCTTCAGAATAATTCACTGTCTCACTCTTGAATTGGGTATAGTCGGGAAAATTTCATGTCGTCGCATGAGTGTAACAACGCGCATCTGCAATGCTTTGGCATTGCAGATGGTGTCTTGTGGCACCCAAGGGTCGATGTATTACATTAGAAGACGAAATACGAGTGAAACTAGAAATTCAAAGCTTTTGCACAGCCAAGCATGCATCACGCATTGAAAACGTCAGGAGTATTCCGTGTTTTCACCTTTATATGATGCCAATTATTTCCAAAAAGAAACAAAATACTGTATTTGGATTGGCCGAGAGATACAGTGTTACCTGCAATCCACAGTAGCTTTTTGTTACACCGTGGTTAACCGCCGTGTGAAAACAAGAATACACAATAGCAGGGTATATGGCTAAAAAGTACCCATTTTTAATTCTTAATTCATACCTTCTGCTCGGTTATGTTAGAACAAAAATAAAAATTCAGGAAATTCAATATTTATGTGTAATAAAATATTACAGATATGGATGTCATCGGAAATGGCTCATTGAGCCAGTTCTAATGACATCCATATTTGTCTGGTTTTGTTAAAAAGCTCACAAAGTACAAATTTTCTGACAGTTTTTCCCACAATTTAGGTTAAAGTATTTAAGTTCACCAAAATTCTTGGAAATAAATCCGTTGCCCTTGTGTTTTCCAGTGTGTATGGGAATTTACACCGGTCTGGGAACTCATACACCCTTCGGCTTTGCCTCAGGGTGTATGAGTTCCCAAACCGGTGTAAATTCCCATACACCCTGGAAAACAAAAAGATAACTAATAATATATTGAAAGACTAGAGTGGAAATTCTGCGAACTGTCTGAAATCGGATGGAGATAGAGAATTCTGTGAAACACTTGACGCGATAGTTGTTCATCGCGGCCGATTCGACTCTATCGCATGCAGCGAGTGTATAACAAATCGAAGCAAGATGCCGATTCGAGAATTGATTTGAAATGTGAATATTCGCAGGGCCGCAATTGTAGCTGTTGGATAAATATACATTACCATGACCATGTGCATGTCCTGTAATTTGTATAAGATTCGAGGTCGTGTTTACAATCAGATCGCAACGAGCCCGTCAGGGCGAGTTGTGATCCGATTGTAAACACGACCGAGAATCTGATACAAATTACAGGACATGCATTTGGTCATGACAATACATTTATCTAACAATCCCGTTACATAAAATCAGTTTTCCGTTTTTCAGTTTAAATTGGGTTGGAATTGGTCAAAAGTCTGAATTTCATATTTTAGTGCGTAATAACAATGCATATAATGATATTATTTGTCATAGCTCAGTGTTTACCGGAAGTTGAATCTATATGATACGGAATCAGAATGAGTCGTCTATATGATACGGAATCGGAACACATCATGTGATACGTTCTGTTTCTCGTGGTTTTCAGGCCAAAATCTATATGATTGTTGGATAATTATTACCATAGCTGCCATGTACGCAGTAAACACATTATTACTGCAGTTGTTAGTCTGTTGGAAAGATCGGACGTATCTGGAGAGATGCGCTTGTCCTTGTTGTCGTCTTAACACTCTACCTAACATGGGTCTGTTGAGACATCAAATCTGTCTTTTTGCCCCCAAAACATGGCTTATGAACACCCAATGAAACGAGCTCCTTTCAATGACGGTCAAACGCTGTGTTTTGGAGGCAAACATTGAAAATTGAAAAAAATGAAGGAAAATGTTTGTGAATTACGCTACCTGGTATAAAAGTTGGATAAAGTATTAACGTGATCTAGTACCTCAGTTCACCAAGCAGCTGTCGTAGTGATGCGAGTATATCTTATGACATAATTTATCAAATTTTGTTTTTGTTCTGAGTGGTTTAATACATATTTTAATGCGTTGCGTATTGGTAGAAATTTATGCCTGAAGTCAGAATGTCAGTTTTTTCCGTCATGGCGGAGTGAGAGTGAAATTTGCCGACAGTGTTCCTGGTTCGTTGACTGTCGTAACGAAATTAAACCTAACTGAATACACTTCTTAAGCATTTACCAAGAAATCGGCGATATCCTTCCACACAAGTTACAAATTTAGCAGTTGAAAATAAAATTCAAGGCATTTCAACAAAACTTATCATGTGACCCCTCATTGGAACGAACTCGTTCCAATAAGGGGTTATATAATATGCTTTTTGTAACCCTTCGAACCCTGGTGGTATATTCCATATCAGTTTAGAGCCACCATCTGGCAGAGACTATATTCGTTACTTGGGGTAAGACCAATTAATATTTTCAACGCCTGGCTGCACTTTGAAAATGTTGACTGGTCTACCACACAAATTCACTGAGCAACTATCTGCTTTATGATTGCAGATCGTATCGTGATCCTGGACAGTAAAAGTGGTCTTCGGGTTTAAAGGGTTAAAAAAATGGAAAAAATTAAAAAGGTGCGCGTATAATTAAAATCAGAAATGTTGATATCGTGTGCGTAAGGTAAAAGGATAAAAATGGTCAGCTGTTTTCAAATTAGTGGCTTTCAAAAGAAAATATTGGTATTCGAACCACCCGCAATTTTTCCGGCGAACAACAAATTGGCACCCCCACAAGCTTCGGGCCTGTGGAAAATGCGATCCATAAAAAACCCTGATGAGTATTAATTTTAGCCATTTCTGTGTTTTCATTTCAGCAAAAAATAAGGTTGTCACAAGTTTAATGCATTTCCGTCCGGCGGTGAAACATACAACATTCTGTCATTTTGTTTAAAGATTGTTCAGCTTGACTGAGTTTTTCTGTCACTTTTCTTCACCCTTTTTATTTGAACAGTCGGTTAGTTGGTAGACGGAAATGTTTTTGAGCATCTATATGAATCATCCTAACATTGAGAACATTCCTCCCGGTCCCATTGCCATGTTCATGACTACCATCTGTCTCATCTGATCTCCCATACTTGGCAGTGCGAGGAGCATAGGATTGATTGGAGACGCTGCATTATTTGAATTCCCGTTCAACATCGAATATGCAAGAAATGGGAAATTCTCTAAAAGGTTTGGGAGGAGCATCATGTTCATCATATTCATTGGTTGTTGAACTTGAACAGGTACAGTTGGTACTTGTGGTGTTAGAAATCTGTTCGTTTGTTGAGGTACAAAACCACCGATCTGGGCTGTAGGTGGAGTGGCTTGAGCAAACGTTCCGGCAAGTGAAGCGCCCAACATCATTGCTATAACGAAAAAGTGGCCCATGTTCTTTAGTTGAAAATTTACTCCGCAAGAAAGTTTGGTTTTGTGTTAAACAGAACGCTGCGATGGATGCACAACGTCGATGATCACGGAAACGTTTTATACGAAGACATGAAGCCAGATGACCGATGGGTTTTAAATTTGCGTGTGACAAGTTATTGTTCTTTGTTTTTTTTTGTGATGGACGAGGCTGTGCTTTTTCCCCTCATCGGGAGCGAGAGAAATGAAAAAAAAACATTAACCACCTATGGCCGGTAGAAGGACTAAACGGTGCGGCATGTTGGCATAAACACCGGAAAGATGATTGGATGATTAATCAACAATAGTTGACCCTTTTAACCCGGAAGCCCCTGTTCCGGTGAATATTATTATACGGCCTGTAATCAAAATGTGGGTGGTTGTTTTGTGATTGCATACAGTAGACCAATCATTATTTTCAACGTGCTGCCCAAAGGCAGCACCTTCAAAATATTGATTGGTTTACCCCCAAATAACGAATATGAACTCTTCCAACTGTTGCAATTGAACTGACATGCAAGATATACCATGGCTCAAAGGGTTAAAGGTTATTTATTAGATATAATTTTCTTTCCAGGAATTGTCCATTATCAAACTCGGCTAATATGACGCCAATCTCGGTAGATATGAACCAAGCTGGAGTTGTCCCCTTTGATGCGTAACTAGACGCAACCAATTTGTTTGCATCGAAAGGTTGACAGTTATTCGTGAAACACAATCGGGAAAATTGGCGTTACAAGGCATGGTGGGGTGGTTTGAAACAGAGTTTTGTATGATCAGAATTAACCCTTTACCCAACGTAACGGCCAAAACCGGCCAGCGCTATTCTCAAAAATCGTCAATTAATTTTCAAAATATTTTCATTTTTTGTCTCAAAAACATAGGTTATGACCCCTCATGACCCCGTTCCAATGAGGGGTCATGACCTATGTTTTTGAGACAAAAAATGAAAATAACAGTTATTCAAGAATTGTTTTTTCAAGTGTCGTCTGCTTTTCATGTTAGGTAAAGGGTTAAAAAGCAACAAAAAAACAAGGATGAAGTCCCCATTACACTCACGGCAAAGCGTCTTCGTTTGCGAGCACGGATACATGACACAATTGTTGATTGCATAATTCACTTGTGAAGTAATTGTTTATAAGCAAACCCGGAAATCTTAGTAAATTACACTTTGGAAAGTAATAAATAATCAAAATTGGTTCCATACCTTGTTACACTATGGAACCAAAAATATAACCAAATATAAACAAAAATAGAAATTAAAATATTGGTTTCATTACAAAAACCAAAATTGCTTCCTTGTTTTGTTACGTTTGTGGAACTAAACATAGAACCCAAAATAGAACCAAAAGTTATTTATTCCCTTATAGAACCCAAATTGGTTCTATACCCTGTCAGCTATCTGGAAACAAAATTGAACAAAACATAGAACCAAATCCACAAAACAACCAAAATTGTCTCCACGACTTGTCGCGTATGTGCAACCCAAAAATAAAACCCAAAATACAACCCAATAAAAATAGTTCTATTAAAGAACCAACGCTGGTTCTATTTTCAAATGAAGATTTGTTTCAAAGATAGATCCCAACACAAGGTTCAATCACCGAACCAAATTTTATTGTGTTTTTGATGTCTAAAAACATAAAAGTATCGACGTAGCTAAATTTTTCCCCCCTCCTGTTCCCAAACCCAGCGATGAGTTGGAAACAAAATCTGTCCTGTCGGCTTGCTTACATAGGGTTGATGTATTTAAAAAAATAACATACCTAGATCAAATTTGTTGCATCCATTCAATGTCAAATACGCAGTAGAACTTTTAATACACATCCGACACAAGGTAACCCTGGATGTCGAAAGTGTCGATAAACTCCAATAAATAAATAAATAAATAAATAAATAAATAAATAAATAAATGTATTAGCAGTTTCTTCATGCTAAATATAAATATACTAAGGATCTGATTTGAAAGGACTGTCACAGTGGTGATAAGCAGATACCAATTATAAAACAATTTTTAGATTTCACAGGTATTGTATTGCAAACTATTTAGAACTAACAAACTAGAAAGAAATAAAGGTCTTACAAGTATAACTGAACAACAACTAAAATGGCTCAAGTTATATAAGTCGCACATGATGGTTTCATATAGAATATACCCATAGCAGCTCGGTGTACCAAATGTTCAACACGAGTGGTGAAGTGGTGTTAACCACGAACCTTCGGCGCGCGGTTAACACCACTTTACCACGAGTGGTGATCATTTGGTACACCATGCTACTTTGAGTATATTTTATTTATACCATGATCGTCAGAGTCGCTATTATTTTTTCTCGATTTTACTGAGCAGCAGCCGCACAAACGTGAGAATTTGTTTTTGTTTACATGAGCATCGGTGGGCGGCACTTCGTTAGTCATTTTTATCACCGAAACGAAATAGAAAAAGGAACAGGGCCTTTTTCAATTTAATAACATAATAACAGACTATTTCGAGTTATGGATGCTTTATTAACATGAGACAATGCATGTTTGTAAATTTTTGGTGTTTTATGGGGTAATCTCATTTAAACCATAATAAATAATTGCCACTTTCATTTCACTCTTCGCGAGGCGACGCGCGATAAATTTAGACAAGTTCGCATTCAGGTAGACGGCACCAAAGGTCAACTTGGATGTAATTCCACTGTAGGTGTAAATATTAAATACTGAAATCCCATTGCTGACGTGTTCACCGCGGTTGGTGTATAGAGCAAAAATTTATGTCATAGGCTTTTCATATATAGTAGAATATGTAATCATGATACAAAAAAAATGTTGTAAGTTATTGTGCTGAATAGACGATAATTTGGTCTGAGGTTTGCGGTTCGGAACTTATATTCAACCGAGACGCGAAGAATAAGACCCAACACACAGCCCCAAACCCACATCGTGAAATAAACAAGGCAGTTTGAATAAACAACGCAACTTCATCGATAACAAATTTAGAAAATAAACCTTTCGTGTACCCCACAACGTCAAAGGAAAAAAAAAATCAATAACTAAGTTAAAGTTCGAGGTTACTCGAGGTTACTCCATCTCAGTTCAAATCCTGAACTTATAAGTGGGTTGTTAGTATACAATCATAGAATGATCACTGGTCTCGAAAAATACGATTTTATAGGCAGTATATCCTTTGAACCTAGAGCCTCCCATTGTATTATCCTCTCATCATATATTTCGCGAGGTGACGTCAGGCGGTAACATATGCCTCTAGAGCCGAAAACATAGAAAAATACTAGGTGGGCTCTCGTCCAACCAGAAAGCGAGGCTTTTTGTCTTATTGGAACATGAAGTACTGTGGATATCCATAAAATGAATAACCATCTCAATCGAATACAAGTTCCAAACACAAAACCATTTACGATACCTTTCATACAAATCTGACCTGTAATTGAATGTACTCTTATTTATTTATTTATTTATTTATTTATTTATTAGTATTTACACCCCCCTCCGGAAACCGCAGGAAGTTAAACAGTGCTTATTTACTGCAGTAAACGGGCTTATTTACTGCGGTAAACAGGCTTATTTACTGCGTTAAACAGGCTCTGATTTACTGGTAAAATAAGACCCAGGCACCAATATGCTTAGGGTGAAAGTCCCCTAAATTGGGAAAAATAAGTATAAATGATTGGCTGGATTTGACGTTATATCCATATTGCGGTCACACTTAGCCATTGTGTAGAAATATGTTACCTTAAACACCAATAAATAAATGAATTAATGTTACGGTCATCTTCAGCATTTTTTGCTCTATCATTGTTCCGAAGTCCCGTTTATACATATGCTGCTCACTTTCGTGAACTCCCGTCCTAGACGTTGGTCCGGGTACTATTTTACCAGTAAAACAGAGTTTGTCTACCACAGTAAACAAGCAATGTTCCACATACGCTCTTCTCATGAGGGTGCAAACTCCTATAATATGAATACAAAAATTTGAAGTATGCAAAGAAAGTACCCTGACAGTCACCAAATTCCACTTATTTATGGACCAATTTGGCCCCAGTACATCCAATACAAACTTTTAATCTATTATACCTTGTTGACAGAGCTCCATTGGCTCTCTCAAACAAGATATAGTAGACTCAGTGCTCAGTTTATCTCTAGATTATGGGGAGGTTACCAAATTCCTGTTATTTGAATTCTTCTGTTAATTGAATTATTTGTACTGACTGACTAGCTATTCAATTAACAGGTGTATTGCGATAGAAAAAAAGTAGTCTTTTTATTGATTGCAACACACACCAGAGTGGAAAGATTTCATAAAAAATATTGCGGAATTAAGATGAATTCACGAAAAATAAATGAAAATGGAATCTTAGATTTTATAGTGTAAAAGGAAAGAAAACAGACAAAGAATTACCTAGTCACTTTTATTTATGAAATGCAATATGTAAGAAACTTTTGAGTAGTAATTTCCCAAATATAATTGGTATTTGGATGTCGAGCATATAAAAATTTCGAAGTTCAAAAGCTCACTATTCAGCCGTCTCGAAGTTTGCGAAAAAAATATTGACATGCACCATGTTCTTGCCATATTAAAACAATGTCTCTATTTTCAGAGTTAAATCTCCAAGCGTTTCTGAGCCACAAATGTTAATGAAAAAAGGTACCTTCAAAATACCACAATATTGCTATAAATTCGGCTATCTTGTAATTTCTGCCTAAAAATAATAAGCACCTTACAACATCTCTGAACTGGGACGTTTACAGAAGAAAATACATTTAAAATACAAAAACACAGATAATTGGGCCATCTTGTATCTTCCGTCTAAAACTATTTCAAAGTTGAGCCTCTTTGCCACCAGGTGATAGCATAAGGAAGAACAACAAACACACAACTAAAATGCTGCTATTCCCTTTTATGGCATTTGGCTATTGCTCATTTATGGGAATATAAGAAAAAGACAAGTTTCTGTTCAAATGAAAAGAGGGACAAAAATTCTAATTTTTTTAAAAATATGTTTGTTACACGTAGGTGAAGAGAGTCTGCAGCAAGGGACAGCGGAAACAGGGGGGGGGGGGCAGTTCACCCCAACCTTGAGACTAGGGGAAAAGAGAGGAGTGCGTGTCCTTTTTCGATTGAAGTGCACTAATAGTAAAGACTTTATTCTCCGAGAACTGAAACTGAGAAACTTTCGAGTACTCGTTCCTAATGTATTTTAAGTTTGAAAATATTGCGGAGCCTGCATCGTACTCCATAACTTGTGTTATTTCGTCGTTTCAGACCTTGAAGAGTAGTTATTTTGCCATGCTTAAAAGTTTGATTCTATACAGTAGCACGGGGGGGGGGGGGGGTATGTATATACGTTGTATACCCCACATCGCGGTCTTATAACTTCTGCCTGTCCCATGAAAGCGGTTTTAAAAGAACCTAACTATAAACGATACCCGAAAATGTCCCATATACGAATCAATCTGTGATTATATATATATATACCAGCAGTCACTTTTTAAACCCTCCACCATTAGATTCCTGGTAAAAACTTTCCCCTAGTAGACCCCTTTGAGGACCTATATCGGTGAAATCCATAAATTTTGCCCCTCCCCACCCCCACCCACCCCGCCACATTTTTAAACATCGCCATTAGATTCCTGATAAAAATAAAAAAGTTACCCCAAGTAGACCCTTTTGAAGACCTGCATCGGTGAAAAAAAAATTGGTCATAACTTTTGGTGCCCCTCCCTGTCCCCACCCCCACCCGTACACTTTTGTAAACCTGTCAAGGACCTCCGTCATAAAAAGGTACCCTCAGTAGACCCATTTTGGGCACTCTAGATGGCCTCATATTCATTTCTATAGCGGACATACAGACAGAGAGAGAGATAGACAGACAGACAGAGAGAGAGACAGACATACAGACATTCTAAAATATAGTATAGATTTATATTTATGTATTGATCTATGGTCCCAGCTTCTGAACACAGGAATCTCAATGAAAAATATGTGAAGATTCAATGCTTGAATTTAATAATTTTATATCGCCTATGCCAAGCAGGAATTCCACCAGGCTTGTTGTCAATACTATCGGATGTTACATTATTCAATTATTGACTTTCCTCGAGGTTGATAAAAGGAATTATCAATCCGAGAAAAGTAAATTTCAAGGCCATATTCATTGTATCAACCCCAAGAAAAGTCAATTATTGTTTTATTATTATGAAAGAAAGAATAGTTTGTAAATCCCTTGCTCCATTATATATTTTTCGAAGATAAAAAGCATATTCATAAACAACAAAATAAATTTAATTTCAACATATATATTGGAGAGTGAATTGTAACTAAATCACCCGCGGAGTGGGGTTATCACCCAAGCTATAACTTTCAAATTGTGTACACATCGACAACAAACACAAGCAATGTTTCAGCCAAAGGACCTCCGGGTTTAACCCGGAGGTCCATTGGCTGAAACTTTGCTTGTGCTTGTTATGCTTTGAAGCAAATTTGCAATTATTGCTTGGGTGGAATCTCCACTCTGCGGGTGATTTAGTGATAATACACTCTCCACGTACTGGATATATACAAGACGCAATGTGCATTAACTTATTTAGTAATGTTGTTGTTAATTGTTATATTTGAAGTGTTCCTAAAGATTAGAACAGGGAAATTAAAGGAAGGACCAAGTTGGAAATACCATTTCTATTTTCATTGCAAACAGGTATTTGGTATCATTATATCATCCTGCCTGCACTTTTATAGACAGAAATGACAGAGTGGTGAAATATCAACCCGATTTCGTTAAAAATAGAATAAGCAGAGACGTTCGGAGAGCTGAACTAAGACCAAAGGAAACTTCGGACTTTGTGAACATTTTGTGATTATTTGTTTCGATTTAATAAATAAAGAAATTATCGCCTGGTTAGATTCATATCAAATGTCAGTCCCCGGTAACTCAACGTCAAACTTCAACCTTCAGTCTCAGGTTGACATGATGTTACAGTGAGCGGATATCTCGGCCGATATATTTCATTCGATAGTTCTTCGTCACGAGAGGGTTTTTTTCTAATACCGGTAAAGGGCTGAGTCTCATTGGAGATTGGGGTTTTCAAAGGAATGAACAGGCTGTTGTCAACCCAAAAGATAATATCCTGATATAAAAGCATCAACCAAAAGATTGTCTTGTACCTATAAGCGTGACAGATAATATATAGTTATTGACTTTCATTGAGGTTGATACAAGGAATTATCAACCCGAGAAAAGTAATATTCATCAAGGCCGTATTATCGACCTGAGAGAAGTAATATTTACCCAGGCCATAGGCCGAGGTGAACATTACTTTTCTCGAGTTGATAATTCCTTTCATCATATGACCCCTCCGTGTTGCTCACTTTAAAACATTTGATATTTTGTTTTCATATTAATCAATGATAAATAAAGCCTTCCGTCAATTTCATTGGTCAATTTCAAAACTAGACAATTTGATTGGCTGAACAAAATAAAACTGGGCCACATTTTCATAATTTGCATAATTAGAGTTGGGAGCTTTCATTGGTCAATTTCAAAACTGGACAATTTGATTGGCTAAAAAATATAACTGGGTCACATTTTCATAATTTCAGTAGGGAGAATTTACGTTATCTGTCCTATTTAGGGTGGGTTATATTGTATTAATCTTTTACCTACAAGAAAAACGCCATTCATTTTTTTTTTATATTTTCACTTTTTGCTTCCAAAACATAGGTTATGGCCCCTCATTGGAACGAGCTCGTCGAGCTCGTTCCAATGAGGGGTCATAACCTATGTTTTGGAAGCAAAAAATGAAAATTTTTATTTATACGAGGATGTTTTTTCCAAGTGCCGTCTGCATCTGAAGTCAGATGATGGGTTAAAAAGTCATACTAAGTGGCTAATTTGTGCGTGTGTGTGTCATATGATAAATAGAATATGAAATGAATGTTTTTCTCATATAATATTTATGAAAGTCGTCCGAATTTTTCGTTTGGGCTCGCCAGAGGCTCGCCAAAACGGAAATTTCTTAGACTCGTTTCATAAATATTATATGAGAAAAACACTCATTCCATATCCTCTATATATTAACCTCAAGGAAAGTCAATTATTGTTTTATTATTATGACAGAAAAAATGATTTGCAATTTCCTTACTTTATTATATATTTTCTGAAGAAAAACAGCATATTCATATGCAAGAAAATAAATTGAATTTCAACATATATATAAGAAGCAATGTGCTTTAACTTATTTGTTCATGTTGTAGTTAATTGTTATATTTGAACAGTTCCTAAACACCGAAACAGGGAAATTAAAGGAAGCATCAAATTGGAAATACCATTTTCATTTTTATGACAAATAGGTATTTGGAATCAATATATCAACCTACCTGCGCTATTTATAGACAACAATAACAGAGAGGTGAAATATCAACTCGATTTCGATAAAAAGAGAATTGATCAGCAATACGGGAGTATATCAACACTTCTGATAAGTGTTTTAGCCAATTGAAATAGCAGATTTTTTCTATCATACAATAACGTTACACCCTAGCTTTATTGTCTTTTCAAGATATGCAAGCAACTTGAAATACCCGATACAACAAGAGACTAGGTTTTCAAGTGACGCCACTTGAACATCTCTGGTCCACTGAGTATACCCGAGTCTGTGTGTTTTGTTGACTCCACAAAGGACAGTGTGTAAGTTAATTACCGACCTCGTTATCGGTACTTCATGAATTTGAACAATCTGTCCCGTGTGTAGAGTGGCACCGAGCCGTGTAGCGGCGAGGTGTTACAGCGCGAGACAGGTTACAGTGCGGGAGAGGATGACAACACAATTTGGAGTGTGGTCGAATTCCAAAAGCGCCCTAATGAAGCTAATTGTTTTGCTCCTAGCCCAACCTAAAACCGATTTTGACCACACCGAAAACAAATACGAACCGTAAACCTAATTTTTCATGGAACTAATGCATGTTCTTTTCGCAAACGAATGCACGACCTGTAGAACATTTTAGCATGATTTGTTATAAGCTTATACGGAGAGAGAAATACCGAGACTGATGTTTTGTAGAGCATTCCAACTTTGAGGGTGGCTCGGGTATGTTTTGAAAAGTGTACCAATCGAAGATTACACGCAGTTGTACATGTATGTCTTCAAAACTGCTGTACTAACGGGTGGTCTGCGGGGCACAGTTAAATCTTCTATTATTTTACTATGCGTCCCTCTGGAGCGACTGAATTGGATTATTTACTGTAGTTTCGGAGAAGTGGAACAATACCTATATGATTAAATTATCAGTGCATGGAATAACCTTCAGCAGTTCCTGACCTGTATCAGAGAGAGGGCTATCGGGAGGGTCTTGTGACGCGAATTCTGTTGAGGAATGTTCTACGTTAAAAAAAGAATAACATTTTTGAAAAATGGAGAATTATTTCAGAAAAGACCACCTGCAGACTCACGCGAAGGCACAATAAATTGGGTCAAGCCGTAATTCAGACAAAAACCCCATAAAATGCGCTTAAAGGGGAATTTGATACCTTTCGTATCAGATCAACATTTTTGTGCCAGGTGCGATTTCACATTGAAATATGAGGGCCTGTAATGTCATGTGCTTTTGTGCAGCTGCGCGTAGACACCACGACAAAATACAACAAGGGCGGTGTACAGCGGACTGGAATCAACGACTCGGGTTGGAGTTTTTCTTGTATTTCAGGCGCGCCTTTGGACTCGTGAAATACAAGAAAAACTTCAATCGGGTCTTTGATTTCTCTATGCCGGACTCTACCTGGGTAGTGTTCTGTATTTATACCACAGTTCAACCTGAATTAATTCTTTACGTAACGAATCGGCCACATGAGCTCGCTTAATTTACAAATTAGGCAGTTCAAAAAAATATATTTTTCAAAAAAATGTGGCAAAACCATATGATGTGACCCCTCATTAGAACGAGCTCGTTGAGCTCGTTCCAGTGAAAGGTCACATGATATGAAATAAAAAAAAACATAATTATAACAATAAATTATGATATCATTTGCGTTGGGTAAAGGGTTAAGTGAATCAGGCTGATATTTGTTAAGAGAAATATCACCTTTGGAGGTCTGTTTACATTCTTACTTGACCACGTTTTTGTGTTGAAGCATTTCATTCACGTCATATCATAACGTCACTCTGATGCTTAACGTCCAACCTGATGCGTTCTTACATGACATTCTTACACGTAATCCATATTTCACGCGCAGAGTATCTAGCACATTTGTCAATGCCCGTATCGTATTGCGTAACATTGAATACGAAAGGCAATCGTGGTATAATATCCAATGCTCTCTGTGGAAATCAACAGACGTCACACTGACCATATTGAATTAAAACAACAGTTAAGCTTGTATACTTGAGCTTAATATTGTTTTTTATTATATGACTATCAATTTTCTTCTCAAAATAACACTGATGATTGCCGATCAAATCCGCGTTGCTGGAAAAACGTGTGTATGATGCACAGCCGTACCAGTATCTTTTGAAGTCCGCATCAGTATGGTTTGAAACCTGGTCATCGGAAGGCAGGGCTGCGGCAACCGCGTTGTGTCCTTGGGCAAGACACTTCACCCCCATTGCCCATGTGGGGGCACGATGACGCCGTGTACTAAGGCGTACTGCACGTCGATGGTACGCATGTCTTCAACCAATCAAACCCTGCCTGTGCTGCAGAGCGGAGTTACGATGTTGGGGAGCTGGCAGCTGCTCGTCGTTGCTCGGTGGTTCTCTCCGGGTAGTCCGGCTTCCTCCACCCGTAAAACTGTCACGGTCATGATTAGCCATTGTGCATAAATATGTGACCTTAAACATCAATAAATAAATAAATAATCGGAAGGCAGGGAACTATTTACGGCGCGCTCCTTTAAACCGTACTAAAAACTAAAGTTATTTAAATAGTGTTTAGTATGTTTTCGAGTAGGAATATGGGTATTTACTTATTTAATAATTGGTGCTTAACGCCACACCATCAGCTAAGGCTATATCGTGGCGAGAAAATGCTAAAAAGTCATTGTGAATTACGAAGGAAACAGATTGATTAAAATATGAAAGTAGTGTGGACGACTGCATTTGCCTTCAATGGAGTGATTCGGGAGAGGGTTGATGGCATGTGAAGCACAATACGGGCCATATAATAAACCTATTATCGATTTAGTGAAGTGATATGGATTGCAGTATCACGTATCGTTGGGGAGGGAGAGATTGCCTCAACAACCTCGCTGCTCGTCAGCACGACGTGATACTATGTGCATGGCCGATATCACCCCATTGAAGCGATAATATGTATGTATCATACAAAACATATGATTCTTAATTTTTCCGGTCAGTATTCTATATAGGCAATAATTCACTGCTCGGATTCTGATATGATTTTAAACCTCGAGTATGACGCGCGAAGGATTATTTCACGAGGCGTTAGCCTGGTGAAATAATCCGCGCGACCCACGAGAGAATAAAATAGTACCCGAACCCGAGCAATGAACTTTTGTATTTATTTTATTTTCTCTCTATTTGTTTGCCCCAATCAGCCCTTTATGATTGATTCAACTCAACCGATTTGAAAACAATAAAAAAAAAAGTTCGCCATCGCTGAGAGTGGAATAAGATGTTGGGAGATGAGTACCATTTTCCGCGAGTGGTAGTGGGAATACGATTTAAACGAAGTTACGGCGTATCTTTATCCTGGACTGAAAACCGGTCTTACAGAATTCAAAGGGTTAAAATGCATTCAGTATAATTCACTATGTTATTCCTCTCCAATTTGTCAATTCATTTACCTGACATAAAAAAAATGTCTGAAATTTGAAATGACGCTTTTGTCGTGAACAATCCTGAAACAAATGATAAATAGATTGATGGAACGATCAAACAGATCAATTAAGATAAAATATATCACCTATTGTTTTCATTTATTTTTTGCCAATATAATTATATTTTACTGTTATTTCCATCATATGAATTATACGGCGTCTGAAAACGGACTCTATGGGAGGCGAAAACCTGATTTTCTTCCGGCTATGATGCCTCAGTTCCCGACTGATAAAATATTCCATCTACATCATTAAGGCATACCTAACCTTCGCCGAAGGCTTGTCATGATGATGAAGATGGAATGCTTAATGTCAGTCGGTCGGGATCACAGTTAAAAAAATCAGTTATTCGAATGAAATGAAATGGTTTCGCGCGCCGAAGGCGCGCGGGGACTGCGCGGAGAAAGCCCCTTTCGACCCTCTTTAACCGTAGAATATAGTTTCTAGCAACATGTCCAGGCGCGTCAAAGGAAGAAAAGGGATGGGAACTCGGCAGATGTTCGGGAGTATGGTGTTCATGGGAGTTGTGGTGGTCTTTTGATGTTCTTTTGGTCTAAACCCTCGGATGAGGACCAGTGCGAGAGGGGGTCCTCTCAGCAAAGGTGCTACCGCTCCTCGAGGGTGCAGTGATGATATATTCAGGCAAGTATAATCTGCTACTTATGGGATGGTCTTGTTGTGGTGGGCCATCATTGGCAAGTATAGTCCGCCTCAGGCAATCGATGGTGGCTGAGTTGACTTCTTTGTTGGGTTCTGTTTTTAGGATTACATCAGATCGTGTTTAAGTTAATTAAAAGGGTCGAGAGCAGACTATGGCGCTTATATGCCACACCCGAGGCTGTTTCCTGCTCCTTGCCCTCGCGGACTGATTCCTACTTGACTTTATCTTTGTCGTCTTGATAGGTTGAGATCGAGATTAGGATTAAGGGAGGAGAGCAGGCTATACGATCATGTGCCACTCCCGAGGGTGTTATTCCTGCTCTTTACCTCCCCAGTTTGATTCCTACGTGAGTTAATATGGGACATTTTAATTAGATAGGTTGAGATCATGATTGGGATTAAGGGAGGGAAGCAGGCCATACGATCATGTGCCACACCCGAGGGTGTTATTCCTGCTCTTTACCTCACCGATTTGATTCCTACTTGAATGTATATGGGATGTTTTTGTTAGATAGGTTAAGAATAAGATTTAGATTAAGGGAAGGAAGCAGGCCATACGATTATGTGCCACACCAGCGGGTGTTATTCTTGCTCTTTACCTTGCTCTTTACCTCCCCGGTTTGGTTCCTAATTACGGGGTGATTATTTTGTGGCATTTTTAGCTTTTTGTCGGCTCTAGTTCGGATATTAGGTTACTTTCGGTGAGGCAGTCTCGATATTTCGCGGCTAGGGCAGCAAAGGCGGTATTCTATGGTTGGAATACCGGCTCTGTCGTGGAGTAATTTGATGGGGGGTATCCCAGGGGCGGTTAATCTTAAATCATTTGCGAACAAATACATGTAGTAGTGGAGATGCATGGGTTTCCAAACTTCTTATTGAATTAAGATATAGCACACTCCAAAATCGTACTGGACACGAATCGTTTGCAACAGACCGCCATTTGTATGACCGACTGTGTGTGTGACACAAGTGCAAGTAGGTATTAACCATTTGAATCGTGGTAGTATCTTGCACTTGTCAGTTCAAGGGCGGCAGTTGGAAGAGTCCATATTCGTTATTTGGGGGAAGAAGAATGAATAGTTTCAACATGCGGCCTTTGGGATGCACGTTGAAAATATTGATCTGAATACCCCTTGCATTCACTGAGCAGCCATCCAAATATACCCTTTGAACCCTAGCGGCCGTTTTTTTTCCGGCCAGGAACATGATAAACCAATCAATATTTTCAACGTGCAGCCCCTAGGCTGCACGTTGAAAATATTGGTTGGTCTATCCCAAATAGGGAATATGAACTCTTCTGACTGCTGTCATTGAACTAGCTTTGAAGATACCACTAGAGTTTAAAGGGTTAATGAAATTATGACGTATCACGTTCCTGGGCGGTAAAAGCTGCTTGCCGGAATCAAAGGGTAAAGAGGTCATCAAACAAAACTATGATCATTTCACCAGCACCCCCCCCCCCCCCCCCCCACACACACACACACACACCCACGAACACACACACAAATTGATGAAAAAAACAAACAAATCGCATGTCAAAATGTTTGGAATGAAACAAATATGAGACAAAACCTAAAATCTGCCATATGGAAGGAAGCCTTTTTCTAAAATTCTACCACTGCAGTGGTAAGAGTTCAAAATTACTAGAACGAAATTCATCAAAATGAGCGAATAGCTCTATTCTGCAATTCTTCAAGTAAAATCTCGAGAAATCCTTTTCCCATCCACGAAAAGAGCCCACAGTAGTGAAAAGAAGAAGGGCTGGTTCCAGCGCGAAAGTGCGCAGATGAAGGGGCTCGAGGAGGTATAGCTGGGGTCACCCCGATGGAAGTTACTTACCATAGTGAGGTGGAGGGTGGTTGGAAGGTGGTTGTGGATTCAATGAGTAAGCAGGGAGCAAGGGGACATGGAGAGAGAACGTTTGATGTGGAGGATGAGGGCGATGAGGGGAGTGCCAATAGGAACATTTGGAGGACAGAGCTAGGATAGGACTAAGCAGGGACAGGAGGTCAGGGGTAGCGTAAGGTCACTAAGTGATGTTTAGAAAATAGATTCAGTGTTTTAGATTCTAATGCATCTGGGGGAGAGAACAAGCGAGAGGTGGTGACTGTTTGTGTTGATAGGACAGCCAAGAAAAGAAGAGTTCGAATGCCAATCGATGCAAGTTGCAGGTGATATAGGACCTGAGGAGAGAAATAGGAAAGAGACAAAAAAGAATATTAGTTATTGCAGGGAGTAGCATTGTATTCGGAATTGACAAGATGGATTGTGACTGTGCCGGACCAAATAGGACTGTCTTGTATTTTCACGGGGAGAAGTTAGAGGATTTTGGGGGCAGGTTGGATGGTATGTGGCGAGGTCCGGATCAGATCCGGTTGTAGTGGTTCATGTGTGGTTCAACAACGTCGGGGAGAGGAATCGGTGAGACTGGTGGAGCGTACATGGATTTAGTCAATAAACTGCTAAGCAGGAATTTAAGGATAGTGGTATTGGGGGTTCTTCCTGTTCTATGGAGTGGCGGTGAACTGAATTCGAGGATTATGGCGTTGAATAGTCGTTGGAGGACTACTGTGTTGATTTTGGCATACCATTTATTGACAACTGGGACACGTTCTGGGGTATGGGGTGAATGTACGGACGAGACAAACTGCATCTTAGCAGTTTGGGGACACAAGTGTTGGGAGATACAATTCTACAGGTACGAGCGCCTTTCTGGGGCGAGTGGGATAAGAGGTCAAAGGCAATAACAAGAGGAGATACAAGTGGGGGGATCAAGAGGGCGAGTAGGAGAATACCGAGGTAACCGCCAGAAAACAACAGGATCAATAAGGGTAAGTCAAGGAAACCCGTTAGTCTGTAAGTGGTGTACAGCAACATCGGGGGTCTCAACGGGAGAGTAACTGAAATACCTACATTGATCGAGGATGTGGACTTTGATGTCATGCGCTAAAGCGAAACGTGATTTAAGGCATAATGAATGGGTAGACCAAGTTAGGAGGTGCATATGGATAGTTGAAGAACGAACTGAAGGTTAGAAAATGGAGGATAGTTAGGCATGTATGGCAAAGAGAATTTGATCACAGATCTGGCAGATGTCTGTACCTCGGCTGTGCTATCTAAAAATGGGTGGGTAAAGGTTACGCTAAAAACAAAAGTGTTGTCCTTGGAATTGTGTACATTGGAAAGCTTATGTATGATGATGTTTTTGCGAGCCGAATGCGCGCTGGGGTGGTGTTGTTGGACAGCCCTTTACGACCTCTTTAACAGTACAATGGTACTACGTCCTGCAGCAGTAAAGAATGGGAAGCAGAGGAGCCAAGAAGCCCCAATACCCTGTCCGCAGCCCCACCTGGCAGTCTGTTTTAGATGATTCTTTTTTTTCCCTTTTCTTTAGACTGTTCTTCTTACGTACTGCAGCTCAATGCGAATGTCCACTGTCCTCATTGACAAGTGCCGTTTGTCTCCGGCTGTTTCAGATGGTGGGGATTCTAAGAGTGGTGTCTTGGTGATCTTCTGGCAAGTAGAGTCTGCCACTTGTGGTAGTTAAAATGGCTCTGGTCGAGCCTCCATTAACAAGTATAGTTATCGCTCGCTCGACCGCGCCAGCCGCTCCCAAAATACATATCCGGCAAACAAGAAGGTCGTATGTGCCAACGATGTGACGCTGCCTAAACCGGTCGAAGCTCACGGATAACTAGGCGCATCCGTTGGTTTAGAAATATCGTCAGAGGGACATTTTACTCCGTCAGGACGGTACAAGCCAAATGTAGAAGCCTGGTCGGACTGGAGAGAAGAAACGCCAGTCAGATAGTGACCCTGACATAATATTCCAAAGCTGTTACAAAAATGGAGTGCAGAAACCTCCTGTAGTATGTTTGAAGGCATGGGTTATTAACCCCCCCCCCCCCCCCACCACAACACTTTTCAAAACGAGTTGAAATAATCAGTATATTTGTGGTTTAGGTGGAACTCAGTGTGTTGGTGTAATCTTAGTAGCTTGTTGAGTCGGTCAGGGCAAGGTCCAGCAGCGAGAGGCACCCAGCAACAGCAGTGCTGGCATCTATTCTTGGGACCGCCATGAGCAGAGTCTATGCAGCACGCTGATATTCGTCTGTCCGTATTCACTCCGAGTGATTGCATGAGTGTGATTATAATAGTTCTGGAGTTGTGTTTTTTGGTTTGTACTCGAAAGTGGTAAGATGTGGTAGTGCGTTTTGTGAGTTGATCGGGGCAGGGTCAAGTCAGGAGAGGCACCCAGCATCAACGACGCTGGCGTCTGTTCATGGGGATCGCGGTGAACAGAGTTAAGGCAGTACGTAGTTTCGCCTATCCGTATCCACTCTGGCGTGCTTGCGAGTTTATTTCTATGTTGTGATCGATGTTGTATGAAGTACGAGAGTGTCAAGAAAATTGCGATGGTACATTTGAGATGGTCGGGGCAAGGTCAGGCGGCGTGTTGCACATAGCAATGGCGATGCTGGCATATGCGCAAGGGAACCGCTGTGACCAAAGCGTTTACCTCTCCGTTTCCACTCTGACATGAATGCGTGAGATTAGGGATTGCACAAGAATCAGGGTGGAAGCCCATGCTTCACTACTATTATATGTATTTATCCACAGACAAATTTCCTGATTTTTTTTTAACTGTTATCCCCATTGACAAATATTGCAACTTCATCATCAAGGCAAGCCTTCAAAGGAGGCATGCCTTGATAATGTAGTTTGAATATTTCTTGAGTCGGGACTTGAGTAATTATAGCCGGGACAAATCGGGTTCACATCCCCGATCAGTCATGTTCGCTCCGCCACCAGTCGGGGAAAGCGCTTGGTCTGTGGTCTATATAATTATATTGCGGACGGAATCGAGAACATGACTTTTATGATCCAAATTTGGAAAATATCCCGGTATGCCGAATTCGGACTGCAGATGTTCGTCATGTCTCTAGTTACGCACTCTCATACTACCCATCTCGACGATTCGAGAATAGGACCATATGTTCTACACAATGAGTTTAGAGACTATCAGAGAGTCCTGGTCCGGGTCATGTTTATATCGCCCGATTGGTTTGGCCTATTGTCAGACAAAGGTTTCATTCCCTTTTTGCTTCTGATAGTTATATGTTCCGTCCCTGTGACAACATGTCAAGGACCCAAAGGTGAGGTAAAGCGAGTACATACTACACGCGAGGCGATGCGATGTGATGCGAGCGTTTCGGGAGTTGCTGTAAAGAAACAAATATAAAATTGTAATTCCATTTTGCAATGTCTGCATGATGTGATGCCTCGAATATGATTTCTAATGTTCAACAGACGTGAAGACTAACCACAATAAGAGGGAGCGCGGTGGTTAAGTGGTTAGAGTATTAGACTTTAAACCGAAAGGTCGACGGTGCGGTCCAGATCAGCGGCAATTTCATTGCGTCCTTTAATGCCGATTTCCCACGTGGGAGCACGGTGGCGCTGTGTCGGCCTAACAAGGCGCACCGCACGTGACATCAACCGCCGTTAACTCTGCTTGTGCCGTTGCTCGGTGGATCTGGCCATGCTGCTACCCAAAAGAATATCATTATTTTCTTATTAATTATTGTCACTTTGGAATTTTATATTCTGTTGAATAAAATTTATTTACTTACTTACTTACTCTCTCCGGGTATTCCAGCTTTATCTATTAGTAAAAATGCCCGATATAACATAACCCTGGCTGTTGAAAGTGTCGTTAAACACCAATAAATAAACAAACAAACCACAATGAGATCAATGCGCAGACTGAAACATGAATTCACTGAAGATAATTTTTGACGCAACGAATCGTTATTATACAAACCAGGGGCCAATACTATAAGACTTTTACAGTTGTATTTTCTACAATTGTATTTTCTAGTTATGACATTAAATGGGTTAAAATGGACCGTTACCATTTTCAAAGGTCAGGCAATTTGCCAGTTGGCAAATTACCATATCTTTTAAAATGCTATTGATTCATTTTAGTCAGTTATATTAATTGGTAGAAAATACAATTCTAGAAAATACGACTGTAAAAGTTTTATAGTATTGGCTCCAGTTCTGACATTGGACGAAGTGCATGTGTTTTTTGACATTATTCTATGGCAAACCAAAAACAGGACCAAAACATTATGTCGAAATTGAAAAATAAGAAGAGAAAATGTTATTTATTACTTTGTGCACCGCTCGAAATAGCACGGACCACTGCTAGTGTATAATGGCCTTAATTGGGAAAGCTTTGAGAAAAAATAATTAGCTGCGATTTCCATTTTGAACTCTGGAAACATTGGTCTGTTTTCTGGTAGAGGGATAATAATTTTTTTGTTAACACCTAGTCCACCCACTGATTCTCACGTTGAGCGCCATTCAAAAGAGGAAATTGATGTATGACCCAGTGAGATGACTTACACAAGCTGCAAACTTTCTGTTAAATTAATCCGTTACTCAGCAATTTGTCAATTGTTATATGCATGTTATATTGTGAGATGCTGTGTCTTTCACTGTTACTTTCACAGATATTCAGTTCTGTAATGTAGAACATATTCATTGAACATATATAGGCTATTACCACGATGTGGGCTTCCGAGAGGGTGTATTGAAGTCGAGACCTCGTCTCTGGGCATATATTGACGAGTCCATTAGGATAGGTCAATATATGACCCAGAGGCGAGATCGAGACTTCAATACACCATCCCTGAAATCGACTTGCTGGTAATAACCATTTTATCTTACAATTTTCCTTCATTTATTGACTTGTTCGCATATATATTGACAATGTCTGTGTGTTATATCTGCGCTATGTATGACATAATCCCCAGTCATGATTCTTCTTGTTCTATAACCGCTGAAATTAACAGCAGTATTTCAGCTGTGTGTTTATTTGTTTTATTTGCAGGTTTAACGCATTGAAGGCCTATATAAAAATATCATCATGGCCAAAAATGATCTAGTCACGTGCAGTTGCTTGCTACCCGCAATACAGATTTGTATTTTGTCTAGACTTTTTACTTGTATCGTGGAAAAATAATTCTCCCTGTCTTTTCAAAGAAAAAACCATGTTTGTCAGATTGATAAATTTTTTGAACAAATTTGATATTCTCTCTCACCACCAATCTGGTTTTAGGAAGCACTATAGTACATTACATCCAGCAATGCAGTTGTTAAAACATGTAGCCGAGAACAATAACAAAGCCACGAAGGATACCACCTAAACTCTCTTTCTTCGTCTTTCTAAAGCTTTTAACACAACAAGCCACAAAATCCATCTTCAAAAACTCGAATATCATGGAATAAGGGGGTAACGCTATAAGTTGGTTCAAAAGCTACCTGTGGAACAGGAATCAGTATGTCTCCTTCGGTGACAGTAAATCCACTCTGGCTGTTCTGAAACGTGGCGTTCCACAAGGTTCGAGATTGGGTCCCATCATATTTCTTATATATATAAATGACATAAATAATTCAACCTCGTTAAATCTCCCGTCATTTGCGGATGGCACTACAGCTTACAAGTCTGGAGCGGAGATAAACCCCCTAGTCACAAATTTCAATGAGAAACTTCTAAAAAAATCTAATTGGTGCGCTGCTAATAACTTAGTTCTGAACGCAAATAAAACAAAATGCATTTTACTAAATCCAGGTCACAGAGAAAGGAATGTCACTCATCAAAATGTTTGTATAAACAATCGAGTTATCTGTAAAAATGGCGATGGGGAAAGCGATAAGTCACTAACACTTCTTGGTATAAATCTTGATGAAAATTTATCACACAACGCACACATATCTCAAATTTGTAAGGATGTTGGACTTGCCGATCTTGGTCTCAATAAAGTTAAAAAGTTGCTCCCTCATAAAGTTAGGAAAACGTTATATTTCGCACTGATACAGAGTCACTTCATCTATGGATTTCCTTTAGGGGGCGTGCCAAGGGCAATTGGTCGTCTTTATAAACTACAGAAATGAGCCTTACGAATAATAAATAATAAGCAATACAATGGCCACACTGACTCTCTATTTATCAAAGATAGTGTAATGAAGATAAAACACTTTTACAAACTATATGCCTTATTATCCCTGCTTGAACCTTCCGGATTCATTTGCGAATTTCTTCTCATTCTTAACCCTTTGAAACTAAGCGTTCCAGCCAGGAACATGATACGCCATAACGTCATTAAATAGGATGGTTGTTCAGTAAACGTGTGGGGCAGACCAATCAATATTCCCAACCTGCAGGCTCGGGGCTGCACTGTGAGAATATTGATTGGTCTACCCCAACTAATGAAATGGACTCTTCTAATTGCTTTCATTGAACTGTCATGGAAGATACCACCAGAATTCAAAGGATTAAATAATCAAAGCAAAGTGAATACCCGCCAGGCAGGTCACAAGACCTTGCAGACTGGAACTAAAACCCTTGATAAATTACCCGTCTGTGCACTCCCAAAACTATGTAATGAGTTAGGAGCGGACATCAGAAATACAAAGAATAGGAAAGAATTAAAAAAATGCTATCAGTCAATTTTTATTTCTCTTATTAAAAACAATATTTCCTTTTCGAATTGTCTCGATTGTCTCACCTAACTTAGATGCCATAAGAATCAATCAAATCACCATTCTATAAAATCGTTATTCATATTTTAACATCTTCTTAATTCTATTTTTTGTCTTGAGGGTTCTTGAGCTGTGCTTTTGAGACAAAAAAGAAAAAAAGTTAGTTATTTGAGAATATTTCCTGCACATGTCGTCTTTTATCTCCATTGGGTAAAGGGTCAACAATATAACCACGTGTTATCTCTGAAAGTTGTCTGATATTCTCGTCCACGTGGTCCTTATTTATTCAGCTCCGCCCAATCATTTCATAGGTTTACTTATTCTTTAATTAACTTATTATTTAATTACCTCCGAGAAAACTGGAGGAATGGTGTCAACTGAACCTAGGGCGCGACATTGTAGCAAGTGCTGACCATTAGCGGCACTATGGTGGCGTTCGGGGGTGTGACCACTTCAGAATAGAGGAATTGGAATCCACAACGTTGCAGTAATCCATCTCTTTTTTTCTTCATTCTTGTTGATCTTTCTTTCCCTTTTCTTTTTTCTTCTTTTTCAATCCTACTATCTTTCCCAGGGAAATGCAAGAAGACAGCCAATCTGGGCATGCGTTTCCCTGCCAGTTTACACTATTTGGAAAAAAGTAATTACTCTATTTACATGTACTAAAGGTGATATCCTTTTACTGTTGTTGAAATATCATTATTGCACTTTACGCACAGGTTAAATAGAAACTGAGTCAAACAAGAACGTATAATAGAAACAAATGTGAAAAAATAGCATAAAGGATGAAATATAATAGTTCTAATGTTGTGTGTTTGTGGGCAAGAAATCGTGCAAAGAGTTTAATGACATGTTGCTGCTGTCCACCCAACCATATACAATTTTGCTACGGATTTCAAAATAGCACTTGCTACCCGAGAATGTCAAACTGAATGGGTGACCGACGATTTTCTTGTGTTATGTTGTGCTAGAGAGACTGGGTTATTGCGAAAACACGCAGGATGTTGTCTTCCGGCATGTTAACAAATGCCAAGGTTAACCGAAAATCAGAAGTTGCGTGCCATTGGTATGCAAGAGGCTGGGATACCTCCAGATGAGTCCGGGGTCCCTGTGGCCACTATTTGCAGTCTCATTGGAAGGTATAAAACCACTGGATCTACTGTTGACCGTCCGCGTCCATGTCGACCAAGAGTTACGACCCCTTGCACAAGACCTACACATCAGGGCGTCTCACTTGCGGGATCGCTTCCTTCCGGCGACGAGGACAGCAGCAATTATTACTCCTGGTAGAAATAACAATAGAATTGGTGCACAAACTGTCCGCAACGGACTCGCTGAACACGGCATCCGAAGTAGGCGTCCATACCATGGACAAGCCATTACCCAGCGTCATCGTACCGTCAGAATGGAATGGGTACGTCGGCGCGTTCGCTGAACTCAGCAGCGTTGGAGCATAGTTCTTTTTAGTGATGAATCACGATTTTATCTACGGCACGCTGATGGTAGGACAAGAGTGTATCGCGGAGGAGGAAAACCGTTTTTCTGATGCTTGCGTGCGGGAATGCGACCGTTTCGGCGGGGGTTGTGTAATGGTTTGGACAGGAATTTCCTTGCACCATCTAACGCAGTTAATCTTCATCGATGGTAATCTGAGTGGACAGCGATATAGGGACGAAATTCTTAATGCCGTTGTTGTCCCGTTGTTCAACGCTAACGTCGGAGTGCAGTAATTCCAGCAAGACAATACCCGATGTCGCGTGACGCGTGTCTATCGTGACTTTCTTGGGGAGCAGAGCATCGAACTTCTTCCCCGGCCCCCACTTTCGCCAGATTTGTCGCCAATCGAGCAGCTTTGGGATCAATTGGTACAAGTTCATCATCTTCAGACGTTAGGCGATTTACGTGATGTTCTAAGGCAGGAGTGGAATGCAATACCACAGGGTGACATCTAGAGACTTATCAGGTCCATGCGCTGTCGATGTCTTGCCATCCAAGAGGAAAACGGTGGACATACACGCCATTTACTGACGTTACGCTGGCAACAGAAAGAACATGCCATTATGCAAACTCATACAGTTAGACTCGAAATATGAATTTACAATAATTTGTTTGGGATTCAAGTCGATAAAACTAAAAAGAAATTGCTCCTAAAAGTTTATTATACATTCTTTTTTGACTCAGTATAGAATAAATAGGTACTTGGGCCGGTAATCAGATTTAAAACACGAGTAGGATAAGGGTTTCAACCATTCGGCTTGCTGAGTGGTTAAAGCCCTTATTCTACGAGTGGTTTAAATTTGATTACCGGCCCAAGTACCTATTTGTTTGTTTTTTTTTTTAAACCATGCTCTTAATAAATAATCGATTTCGTCATTTAAAATGGAGAAAAAACGATACTTTCTATCGCAAACACGCGGGTTTGTTTTGCTTACATCTGCGCCGGTGGGCAGAACTACCGGCTGACCATGTACATGTACGGCTTGATTGACAGCTAGACACATCATCACAGTTGATTGAATTTACCTTGCTTTTTCAGTAAAATTATTATTAACAATTCTTAAATTTTATTTTAAATATTTAATTGTAGGTATTTTAAACTTAATAAGTCATTGCACGTAGTAGACAGTACCGCAAAATGTCGTATGTTTGAATGAAACATCGCGAAGTGTGAATGTATCGAAGTTTGCAAATTGCGTCGTGTCAAAGGTCAAATTGGATGAACTTCCGACTATAGGTGTATATTTTTTACTGCAGTAGAAGCTTTACACGTAGTGGGGTTGAAAGCTAAAATTTAACATACAGGCTTTTCACGAGTGGTAACATAGGCGAGCATGGTTAATATATTCTTGTTTACCGGCAAATAAAATATCCTATCATATCATATAAGATAAAACATTGTATAAACTAAAGGGATGCCATTACTAGAGCCCTGCTAATCTCAGATTTCGAATCGAATCGAATCCCTAATTGAATCAGACAGAGGATTTGGAATCGAAACAAATCTCGAATCGCATCGCATCGTTCTTCAAGTTATAGTTATTGCACCGTCTTACAACCATAAGTGTTTTTCCAGTCAATCATTCGCCACCCGGCTTGTGTATGCAATGTGTAATGCAATGTGTATGCAATGGCAACTGGATTGTTTAGGCAAATCAATCAACAAAAGCGGATATTCCAAAACGGAATCAAAGTAGATTTGGAAGCAGAATCTCCTTCGGATTTTCTTCTATCATCAGATCTCCTGTATAAGAGATATATACAGATTATCATGATAATGTGCATGTCCTGTGATTTGTATCAGATTCGACGTGGTGTACAGAAGGGGATCTCAACGAGCGGGCTTTGCCGGCGAGTTGTTACCCCATTCTGGACACGACCGAGAATCTCATGCAAATCACAAGACATGCACATTATCATGATATACTACTCAAAGTTTGCAAAGTATATCCAACTACCTGTTTTACGTTTTAGTTGAAATATTGTAATGAAAAGTGTATATATTTTTTATTTAATTATATCTTTAATGATTTTAGTACAGAAATGAAGATTTTGTTTGTGTTTGACATTAGTTTTTAGCCTTTGAATACGATAACCATGGAAAATGGATATTATTGGTAAAAGAGGAAATTTTTCAGTTTGCCAAAAAGTTGACGGAGCGAACTGGAATGGGTTCAATATCGAGTATGAGACCCATTACTGTTAATTACAGCTTGACAACGCCTCCTCATGCTCCCAATCCGGTTCCAGGTGGTACTTTGTGGGATATTGTTCCATTCTTGGATCAGCATGGCACCAAGTTCCTGGATACTCCTTTGCTGGACTGGACGGGCTGAAATTGCAAGCTGCAACTCATTCCAGACATGTTTGTTTGGATTGTGGTAAGGGGATCCATACGCTCAATCCCCCCCCCCCTCTGCCGGCGCTCCCCGACAGCATGGGCAACATGAGGACGGGCATTATCGTCCATCAGAAATACTCTATTACCCACTGCACCTGCATACAATCTGACGTGGACATCCAGGATTTCATCAATATACCGCTGTGCACTCAATGTACCACCTTCAAGAACACAGAGCTCTGTACGTCCGCCCCAGACCATGATTGACCCTCCACCCTAGCGTTCATGCTCAGTAATGTTGGCTGCATGGAATCGCTCTCCTGGTCTTCTCCATACCCTAGAACGCCTATCTGTGTGGTCTATGCAGTACCTTGACTCATCTGTAAAAAGGATAGGTCCATGGTCCATTCATATCGTGCCTCGTGGTGGTTCTGGGACAGCGGAAAGCGAATACATGGTCTTCTCGATCGGGGACCACCTTCGTGGAACCTTGCCCGGATAGTCTACGTCGAAACGTTTACCCGGATGCATTCTGAAGGTCACTGCGAAGCTGTGTTGCTGTGGCAAAGCGGTTCCTACGGGCCTGAATGATAAAAAAGGTCTTCAGCTGCAGATGTTGTCCTGTCTCTGCTACCACCATGCCGTTTTACTGGTGTGCCATACTGCTGAAATCTTGCCGAGGCTCTGGTGATCACCGTATGGTGCACACCAAGGTCTTCATCAACCTGACGATGGGTAGCCTCTTGCTCCACCATCCCTACAGCCCTCCACATTTCTGCTTTAGACAAATGTCTTCTTACATTTGCATTTGCCATATTCAGTCATTAAATCACAAGGGTTTGTGTTGAAATGAAGACTGAATACCCTACACATGTCATGTACATGTAGACAGTACACGAAAACATCATGAAAATCAAGGGGTACATGCTTTCCATGACTGTCACGAACAGGCTACCTGTCAAGAGAGCTAATGTAAACACTGGGGACCATCTCAATACATTCCTCAATCATATCCACCAAAAATATCGCAAATATGTCACAAGCAAATTTCACAATGATGTGTCAAATATTTGGTGCTTTGCAAACTTTGAGTAGTATAATTCATTTATCTAACAATTTTGTCACATAAACAGATTAAATCCTAAATTATTAATACAGTTTTGGGACATAATGTTGGGAGAGAAAAAGTTAAAAAAAATAAATATATTTTATGGCAGAATATTATTGTGCTCTTTAACAAACAATGAGAAATGCGGTCACCGCAAATTTACAAAATTGCGTTGTAAAATTATTGACCCTCAATGCCACTTTCTATGATGATACGTTTGAATTTACAAGTGTGTAATATTTAATTATGCAGTTTCTATTTATTGTAGGGAGGGTGGGGGTCATTGGCTATTAATAGTTATGTAAGGAAGTTTGTTTTATTTTGAAAGTGATCAGCTTAGTTGATCACTGAAACGCACATAGAATGTATTCATGTGTCTGATATGTGAGTCTGTTGCATTCCTGGAAACTAGTCGTCTATATGATACGGAATCAGAACACATTATGTGATGCATACCGTTTATAGTGGTTTTCAAGCCAAAATGTATATGATTGTTAGATAAGATGATGGAAAAGCAGACGACACTTGCAAAAAAAATTCTTGAATAACTAAATTTTTTCATTTTTTGTCTCAAAAACATAGGTTATGACCCCTCGTTGGAACGAGCTCGACGAGCTCGTTCCAACGAGGGGTCATAACCTATGTTTTTGAGACAAAAAATGAAAATATTTTGAAAATTAATTGGCGATTTTTGAGAATAGCGCTGGCCGGTTTTGGCCGTTACGTTGGGTAAAGGGTTGGAAACAACTGGTAAAATTTTGAGAACATTTCGACAATTCGAAAATTTCCAAATTTACACGAATCACGGACGTGGTCGATTTGTTTGGTGACGGGTTGAAAAGATAAAAAGCTTTGTTACTTTTATGGAAACTCCCGTACATGCACCAGCATGTAATACCAAATGGATTGATTGTATTAAAAATAAACATTGTGTTTGGTAACACAGAATAAATTAACTGATTCTCAGGAAATTGTTTTTTTTTTCCAAATCACTGAGGGAGGGACGGTTTATTTTTAATATTTTTCGTTTTCAAAAAGTGAGCAAACATGGAGAGGATTTCGGCTGTGTTTTTACACAGAAATATAGAAAGTGCATATTTATACAAATAAATTCATTTTTAATTTGAAAAATGAAACATTCCACAAAGAAAAAACTGCAGGTACTGCAATTCAAAGGTTTCATATTCTTTCGATGCTCTTCATATTACCCTTGAAGCAAAAATATTTAATCTATGGGGATTTTGTGTCTATAGGCACTCTCCCATAAATTGTAACAAGGCAAACATATTGGAGACGAAACTAAATAAATATGATTCAATCAAAAAATGTAAAACGTTTCGGTCCTCCCTGAGTTTTTACCAATATTAGAAGACACTGAATGGCAATAAAAATGTCCAATGAGGAGCTTCAAATTCAATGAGGGATTGCCTGAGAATCAAAACACTTGTTTTAGACTTAGTCATTCACTTTAATATGAATCTTATATATCATATCAGAGCTGATAGTATGACCGAAAATTTAGAACATTTTGATATTTTTCTGAATGCTATAAAGTGCACCCGTTAAAGGAAGATACATGTATCTAACCCTTTTGAACAAAACAAATAAGAGGCTATTTTAGTTCCATGTATGATCTGCCCCTTTCTTCTGGTTATTGAGCTCATTCATTAAGAAATGGTAATGCACGTCTCGCCAAGCCCGGAGAATAATCGCAGACTCAGAAACGAGGGACGAGGAATGATACACACTTGTCGTGTGTAACAGAAGATGAAGTTCATTTGAAAATTATTTCATTAAATCTGTGTCATTAAATACTTCGCAGTCTATTCCTTATCGAGGACTATTTCCTGACGCGGACCCTGCGAGCAAACAACGCAGCTTAACCCTTCCAACACTGGCACACTGGAAGATATAATTTCAATCAATACTCTCAAAAGCGAAATGAGCGAAACTACCCGAGTTTGTTGGGAGGTGCAGCATTAATTTAATCCAGCAGATCTCTTGAGCTGTTGGATTAAATTATGACAGAGCCTCGCTTCAGATTTTTGCTCTTTATATCGTCTGCTCGTCCACAATCATTTTTGTCTTCACGCAAAAAACTATCTACGCCGGGTTGAAATGGTTAATTGGTAAGTTGGTAACGTAATCGCAGGCCTTATAGAAGGCGCTGCTTGTTTCTCATTCCATTCAAGTGTCTTTTGTGGGGGTTGGGAATCATCAACTCGTCGACAGTTTGTATCGAAATGTACAAAACTCCACCATAGTAAATTAGGTCTAGACCTCGCTGAAGCTCGGTCCAGACTTGGAACTCGTTGCATATCCTCTATTTAAGCAATATTTTATTCAAAGATTTGTTAAGAGGCTATTTTGAATGTGTACTATTTTGAGTAACATTAAATCATACTACACACTGAGTCCATGTTATCATGATATCTTTTCATTTGATTTTTATTCAGATTTTTTTTTATTGCGGCTTAACTACACTTTCCATAGCCTGGGCCAGTTCGTGTCGGACAGTTTTACAGATGGAGGAAGATGGAGAGCCACGGAGCAACGGCGAGCAAATGCCATACTCCCCAACGAACCAACTCCGCACACACAGGATTAGCATTGGTTGAAGACAAGTGCACCATCGACCTATAGTGCGCCTTAGTTTACAGCGTCCCCGTGCTCCCACTCCGGAAATCGGGATTAAGTGCCTTCCCCAAGGACACAACCCAGTTACCTCTACCGGAGAACAAACCGTTGAACTTTCGATTTGAAATCCAATGCCGTAACCATTGAGCCACCGCGCTCTCAGTTCACTCATATAAATATAACATAACTGGAAAGTTTTATCCCTTTGGTGACTGTGTTTGCTTTCATCCCTCCGGCAATTTTCTGAAATTGCAGGGTCTTTTCTAAATGTGGTTATGGGTTCTTCTGGAGTAGTGTCGTACAAGTAGTTGGGATTCGATTTTCGCAGAAATTAATGACTTCTCAGATATGAGCAGTAAAAAATTACCTTTTACCAACGCTGTTTTCGTGCTTCAAGAGTGTTCAAAAATTGTAACTCCGATCCTGTAATAATAGTTTCTGGACTTTGCGCTGATTTGCTGCGGTCCTATGACAGGGAAGCCTTTTACATCAACCACGTAACCCACCTAGTCAATCCTCCCTCACTATCCCTTCTAATCTCTCATTCTGGCACAAATTGTTCAATTATTTCCCCAATTGGTGCTTCCGTAACCCCCACCCCTATTCAGTTGTGGCCTTACTATGTTTTACAGGTCTTATATTGTCCTTTTTATTTGGGTTCAACGACACTTTCGATAGCCAGGGTCACCTCGTATTGGACAGCTTTATGAGACGAGGAAGCCGCAGTATCCGTAGAGAACCACCAAACGGTGGCGAGCAGCTGCCAGACTCCCCACAGCGCTTACTCCGCACAAGCAGGAAGTACAATCGACGTGCAGAACGCCTTAGTACACAGCCCCGCCGTGACCCCATGTGGGCAATCTGGATTAACCCTTTACCCAACGTAACGTCCTAAACCGGCCAGCGCTATTCTCAAAAATCGCCAATTAATTTTCATTATTTTTTTTCATTTTTTTGACTCAAAAACATAGGTTACGACCCCTCGTTGGAACGAGCTCGTCGAGCTCGTTCCAACGAGGGGTCATAACCTATGTTTTTGAGACAAAAAATGAAAAAAATTAGTTATTGAAGAATTTTTTTTGCAAGTGTCGTCTGCTTTTCATGTTAGGTGAAGGGTTAAGCGCTTTTCCCAAAGACACAACGCAAATACCCTGGCGTGCAACGAACCGTAGATCTTCCTATTTGAAGTCTAATGCTGTAAGTAACCACTGGGTCTGACTGACTGTCAGTGGAATTGGTTGAAGATTCTATCTGTAATTATTCATATGAGTGAGTGGATGGAATTTTTTCAATAATGCACAACAGTGTGAACTATTGTTTTGATGTTTTCGATTCCACTTCAAAAGGGTTTCAGCCGATGGGCCTCTGAGTTGTCAATAGTGTTCTCAGTGGAGTTCTTCTGACAATCAATCAATGCATGTCTATTAACATACATTGATTGACTGTCAGCGAAATTTTGTTGAAGATTCTATCTGTATTTATGGATGTGAGTACGTGGATCGAATGTTTCAATAAAACAAATTATTATGCCTCACGTCTGTGACATCAACCGTGATTGGTTAATTTGCCACCTTCTAAAAGTCATCATACTCGGTTTTTTGGACAAAACACGGGTACTATCGGAACGTTCTTCTCTGGAGACTGAGAACAAAGAAAATGACGCTCCACTTCCATTGATCATCGTCGATAACGCACGCGCTAAGTGGACTTTCTCAACACCAAACGCTGTGTCTGTTTAACTTTTTTCGTCACCGATAGACACAAACTTACCTACAAATATGGCATCTTCAGTGTGTGATGACATATTTGTAGGTTGTTCCCCACTTTATAGTGAATCATGAATGTGACTTCAGTCAATTATAAATTATATTTCCACAAGTTCAGTATTAGTACTCTCACCGAGTCTCCGCCTCAACGTGTCAAGTTCAAAATAAATTGTTTCATTCCGCTTAATTCTAACAACTGTCGTCGTCCAAGAAACATGGATTTATATTCCATTATACCACTTATCACACAAGAAGTAATAATGAATTATAACACGAACAGCATGATGCAGTTGTCAACACTGACATTTGTTGATACAGAAACTTCCAAAGCGACGGCACTTGTAACAAGTCATTTTCGAATTCGGTGATCTGGAAACTCCTAAAACGACGACGTCATTTGTTTGAAATGACGTAACTAAAAGCATGTTTCTGGATTCGGTTACCTTGTTATATGATTGATGGCATATTGCAGTTAACGCTTAACAATGAAAGTTATTTTTTGTTCAGCATAATAAAAAAATTAAAACGTTTCTTTTCATGTTCTATCGGTCGATAGTACCTGAGTTTGTGTGGTTTCTGTTAAAAACCTTCAGCAGCTAAGCGTCTTCAGGTTTTATTTCAGAAATCACACAAATTCAGGTACTATCGACCGATAGAACATGAAAAGAAACATTCTTATATTATAACAGTGAAAACTATTGTTTCGATGTATTCGATTCCACTTCAAAGGGGTTTCAGTTGATGGACCTCTGAGTTGTCAACAGTGTTCTCGGTATAGTTTATTGACAATCAATCAAAAATTTATGTCTATAGGTATATATTGATTGTTTGTCAGTGGAATTTTGTTGAAGATTCTTTCTGTATTTATCGATATGAGTAAGTGGATGGTATTGTTTAATAATGCAAAACAGTGTAAACTATTCTTTTGATGCATCCGCTTCCACTTCAAACGGGTTTCAGTCAATGGACCTTTGGGTTGTCAATAATGTTCTATTGACAATCAATCAATATATGTCTATTGACATATACTGATTGATTGTCTGTGGAATTTCGATGAAGATTCTATCTGTATTTATGTCTACATTTATTGATTTAGACTCTCAGAAATTGCCACTACAGCATGAGTGAATATACATATATATCTCACCAATTCGTCAATTTGATTTCGGTGACAGCCACATACTCTTGCCATTTACCGGGGAGTGTTCGGTGGTCTTTTCTCGATAAAAATATATAAGTCAGCTCACACTTAAGAAAGTGTAACTAATAATCTTCCAGAGTTCAGTTAATAGAGTTGCAGACTTTACTGTGATGAGTTCACGACGCTCGTCTCAGCGAGGATAATGGGCCCATTATGGTGGGTTTGTGACTGTGTGATAGGCCCCTTCTGCTAGTTCCCAGCTGCCTGGCCCCTTTCAGTAATTCCATTTATTGATAGTGACATTCTCGTCTTGCCCCGTTACGTCATCAAAGGTGAGAGTCATTACCAACTCGGTAGTAATGGAAGCTTTACACTTTTCTCATTTCATTATTCCTTTGAACCCTGGTGGTATCTCCCATGTCAGTTCAATGAGAGCAACGGGGAGAGTCCATTTTCATTATTTTAGGAAGACCAATTAATATTTTTAACGTGCAGCCTTGGGGCTGCACGTTGAAAATATTGATTGATCTACCCCGCATATTCACTTAGCAGTCATTCTACTTGATGAAGTTATGACGTATCATGTTCGTAGGCCAGAAAAAAAGGGCTCTGGGGTTCAAGGGATTCAGTATATAAGTTTGTTTTGTTATGAGAGTTGACTCGCGCAAAATTCTTTTACTTGCAAACATTGTAGTGGACTTATATTATTCTAATATCTGTTCATTTAGTTGTTAATCACAAACACGCAGAGTATACTAGCCACTTATTAGGGCAACAGGGTATTTATCTTCAGTAGGTTTATAACAGCACAAACTCAAGATACTAGAATACTTAATGTCTGCTCTATATTAAATAATAGGTAGGATTTGCTTGGGCGGTCTTAAGACAAAGGTAGACTTTGATTTAACAGATTTGTATAATGAGAAACTCGATATCGAGAACGAGACTGAGTTGCATTTCAAAACGAATAATGTTCTTGCGGCTCTCTAGAGCCAGGAAAATACGACTGCATACCCTAAAGGGTATCAGAGTCTTAGTACACATTCGGATGCATTCTCAGAACTATTATTTAACATACAAGGAACTGATGATAGTATGTTTGATGTAATTGGACTAACGGAAGTCTTTAATATTCCAGATAATATTTGTTTTAACTTGGAACGTTATCACAAATTATTAAAGAGAACGCGTTCTAATAATGGCGACGGTCGTGATGATGTGGGTTAATTTATGAAAGAAGGAACTGATTATAAAGTTCGAGACGACCTCTCATTTTTTATCTCCCACATCATCATTGGGTCGCCTTTCATTGAGTTTAGCATACACTTGTCATCGAAAATAATAAATGTTATTTGCAGGCCCAATGCGCCTCCCAACGCAGATATGGATATTTTTCTTCTGACACTTAATGAAATAACAGATACAGTGAATCAGGAGAATAAACCGGCTTATATTGTAGGTGACTTCAACGTAGACCTCTTAAATTTGAAACTAGTAATTACATCGATCAACATCGGCTACATTGGTCACATCTTAAGCAATAACATTACATCCCCATTCAAATCAGGTATATTATTAACAGATTATTTGATCACTTCGGCACTTACTACTATGAAATAAATATACAAAAAGTGTTGATATAGAGCCTATAATGTTACTTAGGGTTAATGAAGACTGTGTTTCCCGTTTTCGGATTATTCTCTCCGAGATTGATTTCAATGATGGAATGGAACTTGACTACACAAACGAAGCACATGGCGCATTTTTAAATAGTTATACCAAAGCCTACACAAATGAAGATGGCCAAAGTAATCCCATTATATAAATCAGGTTATACCCAAGGCGTTTGTAATTATAGATCAGTTAGTACACTCCCTGTTTTCTCCAAAAGTTTGGAAAAAATAATGTACAAAAGACTTATCAGCTTCCTGAATAGAAATGAAATTTTAAATCCTTATCAGTATGGTTTAAAAAAAACTCTCTACTATACACCCTGCCATGCATTATATTAAACATGTGGCCATGGAAACAATAAAACGAGTAAAGATGTCACCATACCTATTTTTTTCTTCGTCACTCTTTCTATTTTTCTAAATACCATTCATCGTGAAATCTTACTTAATAAATTCGAAAAATATGGCATTAGAGGACTCTGTAATGATTGGTTTTAGAGCTATCTCTCGAATAGAACTCAATACCCGGTACGTTAATTACAGGGGAAACGAAACCGACTAAGCCGACTAATCTATGGGGTGCCGCAGGGGTCTATTTTGGGTCATGTTTTATTTTTATTGTATGTTAATGATCTGCCCCATACTACTTCCATAAACATTCTGTCCTTTGCCGACGACACTACCGCATTTTCCCCCATAAAGATATTATCATTTGACCAATTATGTAAATAGTGAACTAGCCAAAATCTTTGAATTGTGCTCTATTAATGAACTCATGTTAAATGCAAAGAAAACGAAATATACTTCAATACATTCAAAACAAAAGGCTACTCTCGTGAGCCATAATATTAACATCAACGGGGATAAAATAAACAGGGTAGGGCACAATGAAACTGAATCTTCGGAATTTTAATGGACGATCATTTATTTTATAAGAATCACATTGACCAAATATGTACAAAACTTGCTCGAATAAATTATGCCTTAAATAAGGTGAAAAAAATTATTACCACATGAGGCAATAGTAACCTTATATTATGCGTTCATTCACACATATGGGGTAATTCGAAATCTGAAAGGACGCTCTTTCTTTTACAAAAGCGAATCATTCGCATTAATACCCACACCGACTCCCTGGTCCTTAGAGATCGTATCCCAAAGGTAGAGGGTCTATATAAGGTGCAATCACCGCTATTTGTTTATGATTGAATAACAATACGCTACTCGTCTGATTCAATAATTTCTTCTCGATGACAAACACGAGATCTAGAATCACAAGACAATCTTATCCATCAGAAATAACGCGTATCAGAACGAAGTCTTTTGACCTATTTCCAATATTTGCCTACCCAAAACTAAAGAATTAGATTATGAATTACGTAGTTGATCCGCCTTCAAGAGACAAATTTCAAACAAATTTAGAGGTGTGTACATGAATGATGTTCACTGTAATAATCCTTATTGTATGGATTGCAGCCAGTAGTAGGAGAGCAGCTCTTTGTGCACTGTAATAAAAATAAAAAAATAATAATCTCTATTACTTCCAAGATACGATAGGATAGCCAATGTCTGGCGTGGGAACTCCTTTATAATAATCGGCAGTATAGGCATAAACAATTGACTAAACCTGACTTCAGAGTTATGGTGAGGTCATAATTGACCACAGGTGCAGACCAGTGACCAGAAAAGAGACCTTAAAAGCCCATGAACAAAAGAAAAAAAAATTATTTCGTGCGATAGCAACTGTCATTTAAGATCGTTACAGTATTTCACCCTACAAAGTCCAGCCAAAAAGTGTTCGGGATAGATTTTGCTGCCATCGTCAATGTTGGAGGCTGGGTGTGTGGTGGTGAGTCTGAACCACATGGCAGCCATCAGGTCCCATATTAGACCCGTATTATTGCGAATATTCGCAGTGCATTGTGTATATATTCGCAATGCATTGCGAATATTCACAATGCTCTGTCGTCCCGCTCCGCATGTTGGCCCAAATGGGCTTCTGTAGATAAATAATATTGTGCGTATCTATTCGAGGTAATCAACACATTAACTCCATAGTAACAGTTCTCCCTCAAGTCTTCTAAAGATGTGAAAAACAAAGTCATACCCTTTAGTGTCGAGAACAACGGATTTCTGTTCTAAAAGCATAATTGGTTTTTCAACTGAGTGAAGGAATGGAAAAATGAAGCGAAGCCGCAACAAGACAAACAGATGAGATTGACTCGACCTATGGACTGAAGATCCCAAGAGGTTCCAAACGTATTTATGAGTGTTGCATTCCTAGATCGGGGGCTGGACTCATTAGAGACATATGCCAGCGGAAAATGGACGATTTTGTTTTAGTAAAGAGTGCGTACTAATCCGGGAGCCAGATGGGGATTTTTTGTCAGGCCTGGTTTTGCCGGTTAAAGTTTTTTTCTTTGCGGTTTCCATTAGTCCAGGGTTACCTCTTGAATATTCGGGGCGGGGGGGGGGGGGGTGACCGTTCGGATCCCTTGGGCAACTCGAGATATTGACCGTTAACTTTCATTATAGTCCGGGAGCCGTGGGGTCGAACCTGATTTTGCAGGTTAAAGTTTTTTCCTCTCCTGATCTGAGTAGGTGGGTGTCAGACGTTCAAGAATCAGGGGGTCACCGGCCGTATCCCTTGGGCAACTCGAGAAATTGGCTCCTTTTTGAGCCCCCCCCCCCCTCCCCTCCTAAAAGTGTAATCTTGCATTTTCACCATGAGCAAATGAATGAACGACACACGTACATCGATATAGACCTTATTCTAGTTAAATCTGGATGACAATCACATTCCCTTGCCTTTTGTACAATTTTTGGTTTTTCACCTCGAACTCAAGTGGGGAGGTTTCCACTTGCCTACCGGAGGCCGTGAATTTCGACAGATATCAGTGTCTGGACTTCCTTTCTCAAATAAAATGGCAGCGTCGTGATATATCTGGAACATTGCTGAGAGCGATGCCAAACTTCAATCAATCAATCAATCACTCAATCAATGTACAATTCTTAGACACGAAACTCGACACCAGCTGATTCCCGTGGTGTTTGCTGATATAAACAGCAGGTATGTGTTTTGGCAAAACTCAAGAAAACGTAACACAAAATTTTCATCTATCTGGAAGAAAGATAAGACAGAAATGAAACCGAGTAACTATATTCCTATACAATCATATTTATCAGTCACTGGACTTTCATCGTCGCGAGCAACCAACAGGATAACAAGAACAGAACATATGGCAAGGTAGACTTTTTGAGCACAATTCGTTGCTCTATCAGTTCTGATTGTTGTTATGAAAAGAAAATGCTCAAAATCATTTCTGTTTTAGAAAAAAAAACCAATACAGAAAAACATTTTTTTGACCGTACACTTCTTTACGCAGCCTAAGCAGATATTGCGTTAGGGCCTACAACAAAACTTACCACAGTCAGTTTGTCAAGTAGTCTATTCTGCACACAAGTATGCAAAGAGCTTGAAGCTTGAAGCTGACCCTCTCCAAATGTTGAAAAAGGTGAATGGTGATTTTGTAGTATGATCTTACACTCTAAGTGTATGGAAAATTTGAGTTACACGGGGCTGAAAAATTTTGAGAAAAAGTTTGATTTTGACCATATTTTGGCCCGGCTTTAGCAGAAAGGCAGTCTCGCCTAAGATGGCAACACAAGGAGGATCAAATTCAGGTAGCAAGGAATGCGAGTGTAAAAGTTTTGCAAGCCAGTATTTAACATTTGGAGGCCACAAAAAAAGAAAGCCCCAAAATACAATAACACGAAGTCCCCCCCCCACCCCACCCATGAAGGGTTGGGCCTCAATAATAACACTTCGGCCGGCCGCTGATTTGCCTCGATTCACTGGTAAGGAGGCCTTGATTAACCATGTATTCCCATATTCTTCCATATCTCCAAGTATCTTCTCTCCTCCCAACACCCGGATATGAACTGTTTGATGATATCACAGCGCAATCCTTTCCAATTTCTCCGATAAGCATACTAACCCGCTCCTTTGTGCCACCCAATAACCACATATCCTTCATTCTCCCATCCCAGTTCCCTATTATGCTCCCAGTAAAAGTTATTCTGTCAGACTGATATTTTGGACATTCTGAGAGAAAGTGTTCCAGGGTCTCTATTATTCCTAAATTACACATTTGGAACGCCTTTTCACTATCCTTCCAAGTTTTCCCCTAAGTTCAAGTGGCCCCGAACTCAGCTTAAATAGCAGTGCCACCCTCCCCAACGGTACCATCAAAGCACTTCTCAAAACTAGGCTTCTCTCTATCGCGCAGGTTATCCCAAGACCTCTTTTTTGCCCACTACTTTCAAGTTCCATTAAAATCTGCAATAGCTCTCTCTCTCTCTCTCTCTCTCTGACCATTTTTTACCCCATGCTGTTCCCCGTTACACTCAAAACCCGTCTTCTCTTTATCACGCAGGCCACCCAAAGACCGTTTTGCTTTGACTCCCTCTCGCCAATTCAAGTTACAATCCGCCATGACTCTTTCGTTAACGATTTTTTACCCTAGTTTGTGCAAACTTCTAAGGCCGAAATCTCCACTGAAAGTTCTCTATTAACTCCCTCACTTGGTCTGTCCACCCGGTCTTTATGTTTGAATTTCAAATATTCTGGAACATTAATTTACACCATCGGCTGTTGGGGCGATTTTCCAAATAGTCAGAGAGCACAGTTTTATTAAGTCTATCCTGTCCTAATTCCTCATCCACCCAATCTCACCCCTTATTGCTTCTAGTGCTGCGGCAGTACTCGACCCAGTTATCCACGGGCCTATATCGTTCTTCAGGATTACCAGGCTTAATAAAGCCATTTGGTTTAGAGGTATCACTTCCGTGCCATATGTTAAACTTGATGCACCCACCATTTCATAATAATATTACAGTTTCGAACCTATCGAATATCGTTTTGAATCGTTATTACTTTATTTCGTGCTTTGTGGTATTCTTCTTTTGCTACCTTCGTCTCGTTACTTTCCACCACCTTGTGTTTGTACTCCCCCAGTACGAAGCACATTTGACTTTTCTGCCCTTTGAGGCCTTTTTTCAATTTGTCATTTAATCTAATCTTTCCTATCCTTTCCTTCCCTACCTCCGTGAGGCAGGCTATTATGGCACCTGTTTTTTCATGAACATTGGCCTCTCTGTGTACATTCTCAAGCTTTAGTTTTAATTTTTCTTCAAACTGCGTCCAGTAAACATCCTTCCTGAGTTGCCAAATCGCCTCAAAGCTTATTTTGCTTCTTGTTGGGTTCTGTCCCTGAAATGAAGTTGTACTTCTAAAATCGAAAAGCCGCCAAAAGGAAAACGACTTGTAAGATTTGAACAAAGAAATACTTGAAGTCGAAAAAGGGAAGATTTCTCTGGGAAGAATGCCCTCAGTGCTGGTTTAGAGGATCAGTTCTTTACCCAACGCACACGATATCAAAATTTATGATTTTAAATATTATTTTTTCTTTTTCAAAATATTTCAACAAAACCATATCATGTGACCACTCATTGGGACGAGCTCGTTCCAATGAGGGATCACATGATATAGTTTTGTTGTAATTTTCTAAAAATTAATATTTTTTCAACTGCTGAATTTGCATATTAGGCGGGCGGATTCGGCCGATTCGTTGGTACACCAAACTGAGCCTGATTGTTCTGTGTTTAAAGAAAGTAAGTTTACTATTAACCCTTTACCTAACATGAAAAGCAGACGAAACTTGCAAAAAAAATTCTTAAATAACAAATTTTGTTTCATTTGTCTCAAAAACATAGGTTATGACCGAGCTCGTTCCAACGAAGGGTCATAACCTATTTTTTGAGACAAAAAATGAAAAAAATAATGAAAATTAATTGGCGATTTTTGAGAATAGCGCTGGCGGGTTTTGGCAGTTACGTTGGGTGAAGGGTTAACAACTGCAACCAACAGATAACAAAGAAACTACAATCAATTTAACCACAACGTCTAACAAAGGTGCAAACCAAGTCGTGCTACTAATCGTCCAACATCCAATCTGGACAAGACTTTCAAAAACGAGCCTAAACAAAATAGGTCTACCCAAACGGAACTGAATGCGGCTGTTGTCAAAACTCAAAACAGTAAAACTGACCCTCACACTAAAAAACCTACTTCAGAAATACAAGAGAAATACCAATTCACACCTCAAAGTCGTGTGGATCCAGACGAAATGAGTATAGCCAGCAAAACAACTCATATAGACAATTTAAGACAGCTTCAGACTTTATTGTGGAATTTTCTGAAACTGCGTTTTAATCAGACATCAAAATATGTTTTGATGAAGAAGGGGTTTCTTCTAGTTCGCTTGCATTCACGAAATACAATGGTTGCTATGTTACCTAAAACCTTCTTATAGGATAGGGGGTATGTTCAGATGGTGTGTTCGATTGGACAGGAGTATTTCCCGATCCGTAGAATTACCACAAACAACCCGACAGTAGGGAGGGGTGCCACTATAGCGAAAAACATTTAACACTGAATTCCCCATACCCAGGACTGCCACTATGGCGAACAAATTAACATAGGATTCTCCATAGGGTTTTCTCGCCAGAGTGGCATTTTTTTCGCCATAGTGGCATTTTTGGAGGCAGGAAAAAATTTTTAAAATCTTTTCCTGCCTCCAAAAATGCCACTGTGGCGAAAAAATGCCACTCTGGCGAAAAAAACATATGGAGAATCCTATGTTAATTTGTTCACCATAGTGGCAGTCCTGGGGTATGGGGAATTCAGTGTTAAATGTTTTTCGCTATAGTGGCACCCCCTGGGTAAAAAGCCTACGGAGAATCCTATGTCAATTTTGTCCCTATAGTGCCCCGTTTGGGGAAGGAGAATTCAGTGTTGAAAGGTGGTCCCTATAGTGTCAGTCACAGGGTAGAGGCCTCCCAATTACTTTATGCTGGCAAATATGTGGATTTTGCTTATTAATCAATCCCTCCATACTTTAAATCGTATAACACTTTACTGTATGGACGGAAGGATTGATAAGCATACAATCTGTTACCAACAGTGGAAAAGAGAAGTATCTCTTAACTCTTTTTCACTTATGGGATAGAGTGGTGAAAAAAAGAGAAGTATCTCTTAAATGCTGGTCCCTATAGTGTCACTCACGGGGTAGAGGCCTCCCAATTACTTTATGCTGGCAAATATATGTTTACCAATCAATCCCTCCATCCTTTAAACCGTATAACACTTTACTGTATGGAAGGATTGGTTGATAAACATACAGTCTCTTACCCCACAGTGGAAAAGAGAAGTATCTCTTAACTCTTTTTCACTTAAGGGATGGAATGGTGAAAGAAGTATCTCTTAAATGCTGGTCCCTATAGTGTCAATCACGGGGTAGAGGCCCCCCAATTACTTTATGCTGGCAAAATATATGTTTATTAATCAATCTCTCCATACTTTAAACCGTATAACACTTTACTATATGGAAGGATTGGTTGATAAACATGCAGTCTCTTACCCACAGTGGAAAAGAGAAGTATCTCTTAACTTTTTCACTTATGGGATAGAATGGTGAAAAAAGAGAAGTATCTCTTCTCTTTTTTCTGCTATGGAGAGCTAGTGGGCACTGCTACATTTTAAACAGACAATAAGAATTAGTTTAGGTGCCAATGTTTAATATATGAAGTGAAAAGCATATACACACCGAGATCTGAGTTTGTCTATCTATACAAAACCTTTTACATCGAGATTTTTTTTGTGTGATACCACTTTATTTCAAGATTCCATTTTGCTGAGAAAATATGTATAGCCAGAATTGTGTATTTGAAATAAAGCATTACCGCTTAAGATTTTTAAAAAAAAATGCTAAAATATCCGATCTGTGATACATAACAGTGATTTGCAAAAAAATATGCAATAGAAAAAATGTTTTTATACACCTAATCTTGATTAGATAAAATAATGTCTATAGTTTTGCTCAAACCATTGACAAACTTCTCTGTCATTCTCTTGGAAATTTCTTGGGTCGAAATTGATAGTAAGAACTGTATCTAAATCATATCCTTTAGCAAGATGATCCAAGGCAAATATACAGCACATTCCACACATCACAGTATGAACACTCTGTACTCTCATTGTGTTAATAGTCCATGAATCTGTGTTTTTCACTATGAATTTGTAAATGTCTTTATCTAATTGTGGTAAGCCATAGGAATCAAAGTAGATGCATGAATGATTGTCTTTGAAATATATTGCCACCCAATGTTCTCCTGGTTCTCTTGATGAATCTGTGTTCACAATATAAGCTTTTCTATGTTTAGGTTTTTGTTTTGGTAATAAGTCTTTTGAACACACTTTTCCATTCAATAATGATAATCTTGGAGAATTGTCCAGAATATATTGTAGTTGAGTGGTTTCCATCTCTTCTTAGCCCTGAAAAGGGCTGTTATAAAGTTGTACTTTTTAATCAATTTCTTCTTCTTTATTAAGTGGTGTATAGTAGCCCCATTCTTTCTCTACTAAATCCGCCCACCTCTTAATGTCTTCATCAGTGTTAATTTCAAAGTTCACATTCACATTTGCAAAACATTCTTCAATATTCAGCTTCTTTGCTTGTATGTGCAGTTTATATAGTACACTTGAAGGTCACACTTTTTCCATACACTCTTCCATATACATTTCAATCCATATTCTTATATCTTGTTTTATACAAAAGTCATGTTCTTGTCCAGGTATTTCTTGACATGCACCACACAAATTGTTCACTTTTTGTTTTATCAAAGGTGTCACTTCACCCACAACAATTTCTTTAAATAATCTAAGAAACAGTCTTTCATTGCGAGTTTTCTCTTTCCTTATTATGTTTATTCTTTTTCTCATCTCCCTGTATATCTTGCAATGTTCACATTTACTCATTGTTAATAGTCAAATATCACTTCTCTGAATTTGTTGATTTCTATCTCACTATCAAATTCTGCATAGACAACAACATTGATTACCTCTGTGAGAGCTTGAGCAAACTGAAGATCCAGTCGAAGGTTGCCAGACTTTATAGGGTGAGCTAATGGGCCACTACCTGACTGATCGGGTGACAAATCAACTCCCCAGAGGGTATATCCTTTTGCATAATCCTGCATTGATATATTAAATGTTTGATTTTGTCCAAAATAGCCCATTGCTTCAAATAATGATAAATATGAATTTAGATAAAGTCCACCTTCGAAATTCGGTTCAAAGGGACGTGCTTTAATGGAATGTCCATCTATTGTGATTTCCAAGTTGTTCAAATTGAAATGTTGAAAATTAAATGGACATGTGCCAATATCTCCATTTATATCTTTATTCGAAACTAAACCAAGAATTAATCGTTTTGGCATCTGTTTATCAAGCAGATGGCCTTCTGTTCCAATGGTAAATGTTTTCATTTCAGTACGTCTTATGGGCATTTTATTATTTGTTCGATCTATTTGTGCATTAAGATCATTCGCAAATTTAGGAATGAAATCCAAGGCCGGTATTCTGAATATGGCTTTTTGAATTTCTATTTTTCCATCTATACCACCAATCAGACAAAATTTAGTTGGGGAACGATGAATTTTAATTCTCATCTCTACGCCATTTGGTAAATATTTGTCTTGCACAAATAGATCTAAATGTATTTTCCTCTTAGTTGTACAGATTTACTGTTTGCAATTAATTTGTGAAGTTTATCCAAACCTTTGTTATTTGAATCGTTCGCAATTGCTGCATGTTGGCCTGGAGTATCTACATACCACATCTCACTAGTAGCTAGCTGTGTTCTTTCACATCTTTTGAATAGCTTAACAGATTTTCAAAAAATGCTCGATAACGATACATGTCTGTATTGGTGGTTCTCAGAGAACCGTTCAGTGTAACATCAATTTTACTGAACATACTGTGAAAGAAATTATTGATAGGAGTAATATTTGTATCATCATCCAATACACTCCCATCTTGCTTTGTAATTTTGAATTGAACCTCAAGTGTAGATGATGCAAGATCTAACCACTTGGGTGTTTGTCTTGGAATTAAAAATTCTATTGGTGAAGAATTGTTTAAAGATGCAATAGGAAATTGCTCAATCTCACCAATATTTTCGACACCACTTGATGTTGGTGATACATTATCTGAATCAAATCCGCTACAAAAATGCTCGCAAGATCCATGTAACATCAATTTAATCAAATATATCAAGTGGTCTTGAATTTCGTTTTGAATAAGATTGTCTTTTACGTGTCTTCAGTCTTTGAGAACGAACAAAAGAGTGATGTTTCGGCTCTTGTTTCTGTCTTTTTATTCCCAAAGCAGCTTTACCCACCGATGTCATAAGATCTTTTGCATGAGTGAGCATTACTTTTTTAGATAGTTTACAATTTCTCATCAATTCATTTGCTATTTCTAAACCATGTTTTAATCCTTCTTTCTTTAAAGTTCGAAATGCATTTTTTGCAATTGGTTTTATTAATGGTATTGCTGATCTTATTGCTGAGCGAAAAATAGACCCTAATCCATATCCGTATTGCCGTTGTACGCCTCGATACACTGGCATCATTTTTATAAACTGAATTTATGTTGCTCTCTAAAATGCAACTTGACAACACCCTTACCACTTGAAAACTGAATGTTTTTACCAGTATTCCCATTTATATTTATAGTGATCTGATCAAAAGAAGATTTTGATACTGGTACTTTAGGTACATTATCAAATTCTTTATGAGTGTGCAGAGATTCGTCACGTGTTTCAAACGGTAACACACGTAAAATAGGCGCTTCTCAATCACCAAGAAATGTATAATCTGCAATATCAGAATAAATAAAGAGTTGATTAAAATCCATATTTAAATCCATGTTATATTTAAATGCATCTTTTGCTGTGTTAGGAAAAATTACTGGAAAGATACCATCTTTACACCCCAATTTTTGTGATAAGCTTTCTGATAATTCAAGTCCAACTGTTGCAATATTATTTGATACAATTTTTATACGTGAATGTCGAGATGAATAACCAAGATGAAATGAAACACCAAATTCTTTAAAAATATTCCCAAGTTTTTCTTGAATTTCGGATTATATTGCTTCCGCAATATGTCCACCATTTGCATATGCCCCTGGCAAAATACTTAGCTCAACAGCAGCAACACCCTTACGCGCTGTATGTTTGAAAAACGATTTATTAATATTATTAATGCGTGCTGATATTTTTGGATCTGTTACAATGATTTTAAAATTTGTTTCACCATCTGTTATAATTCTTGCCTCAGATGGTAAAATTACTTCAACTAATCCCACTTCCCAATGTTCTTTATTAATATGAATCGGTTTAGATAATTGTGTTTGAAAACAACATTGTGTGTTATTTGGAAACATATCCATAGAACTATCACTCAGTAGTGTTACGCAAAATGATTTCATTTTTCTTATCATGTGGTTTCAAATATTTTAAACTGGGGCTTGGAAGAATATATCCTAAAGAACTACTCAATAATACCAACCACAATTCTTTGTTTGGGGATTGTAAACTAAGGTGAATGATAGCCGTAATTATAATCGCATAAATAACAATTATTTGTGTGAAATAAGTCACTTGATTTTTTGCAACAAGACTCCCATAAAAATTAAATTGTGATTGTTGACTTTGTACTTCAACACTTGCACTTTCACGACTCAATGCATTTTCATTTACTGACATATTCTTTTTATACTAAATCAGATTCTGATATCCAACTATCAAATTTCGAAGGATAACCTTCCCATTGTACTTTAAACTCCTTGACGAGTTTCTTACCCACACGTCTTTAACATTGTGCGAGAACCGAATCAATGATATATTTTTTATCATCTTTTACACTTTGAATTTCTTGTGGATAAAATGTCCCCTGTATACTTTCACCACCCATATCTTCAAGTTTATAAGTGTTTGGGTGTGTATGTTTTACATGGGTGATTTTAAATAATTCTTTTGTCCAATTTGGTAAATACCCCTTTTCAAATGTATGTTTAGTTTTGTTAATACGTACTATATTGCCAACTTTAAATTTTATTTTTCTCTCTTTAGATTTTTTTTTACCATACAAATTTTGAGTTACTTCTATTTCATTTTCTACTGACACAGATGCAGGAGTTCTCTGAATATTACGATGGAAACTGGGATTGTATCCATCAACTAAATTTTGTAATACATCAATTTTTCTTAATGTACGTTTGTGTGTAAAATATTTCCACATTCGTGTTTTCAATGTCCGTTGAAAGCGTTCTACAATACTAGCTTTTGTTTCAGGATTTTCTGTTGTGAAAAAATGAATTTTTTGTTTCTTTAAAAATTTCTGCACCTCTTTATTTTTAAATTCAGAACCTTTATCTGATTGTAAAGATAATGGTTTACGTCCAGAAGTTTTCAAAAGTCTTTGGAAAGATTTTGTTAGTGTTTGTCCTGATTTATTGTGTATGGGTATAACCCATGCATATTTTGAAAAAACATCGATGACACAAACTAAATAACGAAATCGGTCATTGTGAGATTGTAAACTTTGTAAATCTGCTAAATCATTTTGCCATTGATGATCAATTCCACCCACTATAGTCTTTGGTCTTGCAAATTTTTTACGAATGGGTTTATGTAAAGTGTAAGTTCTTTCTCCTTTCAACCATTTTTTGACTTGATCAACTGTAACAGATTTATCTTTACTACGAGCTGCTTTGTAAAAATTTTGATACTCCCATAACCAGCAGGATGTTTTGTATTGTAATATATTTCAGTTAATAAATCATTCAATATGCCTCCCATTTATTAGAAAGTTTATTTTCTGCCAATTCATGCCTAGGAGATAATTTTGGTGTTTTCTTTCCTCGAACTATTTTTTGTTTTGTTGACAGAGAACTTTCTAACCAACTATATTCAGGGGGACTTTGATATTCATTGGGTTTTGCATCTCGATTCATCCACAACCAACGTTCACGATTTCCAACAAAATCTTGAGGGATATTTATAGCTTTTAAACCATGATTGAACATCTCCCAACCGGTCGGTTTAAAACCTTTTCGATGTCTAAGAACATCATTGACTAATTCGATGATGTTTGATCCTTTTATGGGTTCTCCATCATAACTTAAAATACCCTGATCATCCCAACTCATGTGTGGATGAGATGATAAAGCAGACAATAAGGAAGTTGCTTTACGGTTTCATTGTAACAGGGACACTTTCTATAATACGATCTCGTAAAAACATTGAATTTCGTTCTGGCTCAGGCATAACCACTGATGGTTGTAATGCCTTCTTATGTGACAATTGAAATTTTTGTAAATGTTCACCATACTTCCGTTTTTTCTCACCTTCTGATAACTCTGAATTTTCTAACACAGATGATAATTCATTTTGCAACCGTGCTGTATTAGTAATTTGAGGATCAGGTGGTAATCATCTTGGTCTTTGAGATTTTTCATTTCTAAAACGTTGCATTTCTTCTAACATTTGATAAGGTACAATAGCCATTCTCTTCATATTTTACTCACCAATTTATTTACAAGATTGTTGCAACTCCAATAGCAGGCCCAAGTAGACCAAGCAATGGTAAAAAACACCTTTTTGATTTAAAATTTGTTTTTTTTCTTTTTAAGAGATACAGATGTACTAGCAATAGATCTCAGTTGCTCAGCTCACGCTTCGGTTGTAATTTTCGTTTCTGAGCGGGGGTTAGATATATGTTTCCTTTCAAAAGATTATGACAACATTCTGACATACAATTAATCAATTCTTTAGGTGCATTTTTCAAAATTTATTTTTGAAATTCTGGAGGTGTTTGACTTAGTGCCAATAACACCCCACCATATTTTTTAACTAGAGGAATCTTACGAGATTTTTTTTCCATCTTACCACTACAAAGTGTGTTCATATAATGATATGATAGACCAACATGCATTTCATTTTATTCAATGAAAATAAGAACTCATCTCCTTAACACGTTAAGGTGCATTCAAAGCTGTGAAACGTGCCGATGTTGGGATGTTTTCTTTTAGTGGTATATGTCCCACATTTTGTCTAGAACCCATGTGATACTCTATTCCCCATATTTGATGTACGCGTCAAGTTTAATGGTGGTACTATTTTTTGTTTTCGAAGTTTGCTCACTAAAACTGATTTTGTTTTTGTCTCTTTTTGAGGAGTGACTAAAAAATTTGCATGCATGTAATTTTTATTAACATTTTGTTTCTTTTTAAGTGATTTTCGTTTCTTACTTTTGGTTTTTTTGAATGGTGAATACAAATTTCTACTTGTCTTATGACCATCCCATCGAAGTAAATTACGAATGATAACACCACCAAAAAAACCACCACCACCTGGTTTTAAAATAATGTTTCGTTTGCTTGCAAGATCAACTCTTGGATTTGCAAGTTGTTCAAGATCTTGTTTATGTTTATCCATATATGTTAAAGTTTGTTTTGGCAATTTATTTTTTTTTATTGAGTATGATTCTACTTGCTAATGTAAACCATTTTAAAATTTTCTTGAAACCTATCTTAAGTAACTTTTCTCTTGCAAATGGATTTGTCTGCTGACTTAATTGTTCTAATGATTGAATAAAAGATGCCATGATGATGTGTACTTGTTGAAAAAACGTTTAACAACTGACACAATCTCATTAGTGCACCAGTTTTTTATACTTTTGTATAAATGATAGGTCCACGTTTATTTTGCGTCACCCAAGGATGAAAAATATCAGTTCTCAATCTCAAAGACTCAGGGGTTTTAGGATGAAAATCAATTAATAAATAACCATGATCAGTACTCGCTGCATCTTTATAAGATGCATTTAAATGTGGTAATTGAACTTGATTTGCCAGTATTTTAATTTGTCCTTTATCTCTAGTATTTTGATATAAAATCATATAATGTGCATTTAAACTCATGGTACGACTAGATTTAGATTGTTGAAACATATTTTGTGTTATGTATATGACACTTGCATTTCTATGATGTCCTTTTCGTGTGAACCATAATTTAATTTTTTCTTCATCTTTATCTCCTAACATATTATCTAAAACTACAAGGTGTGGAATAGTGACATCACTAACAATTTCATATTCATCATCAGGGATGCCTTCTATGAATTTAATATCTTCACTCTCTTTAAGTAAAGTATATGCATTTTGCCATTCTTTATAACACCAGATGATTTTTGTGGGGGAATTTGAAATAAGTCATGTTTCATATCAATAAGCTTTTTGACAAATTCTGTTTTTCCTGAACCACTAGGCCCTGAAATAAAGATACACAAGGGTGTTGAAACAATAAACATTCACTTAATGCCATTATTTTTTTGTGAGAAAGTGTTGTCAAAACACTAACTTATATACTTTCTGTTTCCATAGCTTCTTCATTTCTATGAGTGGGTTTTCTTTTTAAGGCCGCTTTTAATTCAAATAAAGTTTCCGAAGAACTCTGATCTATTTGTAGCATACATTGTCTATATAAATAATTCATGATTTGTTCATCATAAATAATAAAATCTCACATAACTCTTGTCCAAATATTTTCTACAGTATCTTTGTAAAAAGCATTCATGATTTGTAATGCATTACAAAATTCCCCATACATTCCATCTTTTTCCATTTGATTATGAATAAATTCTTTTGTTATTGTTAGATAGCCAGGAGTGATCATTTGAAATGCATATAATAATGCCTTACGTGTGATCTTGTTTTCTAAGATGTGTCTTACTGGTTCCATGGTTGAAATCAAACCGATGATTCTTTTGTCTGTTCTGATGTACTTTGTGCATCAGATATTACATTACACCATGTACTCTGTTCATCGGGACAGTCAGGAAAATCATTTTCTACATTATCTGTAAACATTTTGTCTAACTTAGTTTTGATTTGTCCTGAAGCTTTTCTTGCAAATATGGTACTAAATGTTGTTCTTTGATCATCTAGTGCCATGAGTGCAAATAAAGATTTAGAATCTGGAAAATCATCTAGACACTTGTCATATTTTTTCATTGTTGAAAATATTTGATTTAAAGTGAATCCATAATCCATTACTGATAATATTTTATCTGGGGGTGTTTGCATACATGTGGGTGGTTTATATAATTGACAATTTCTTATCAATTGAATATAAGAACAATTTGGTGACCACTTTACATGTTCTTGTAAAGGAATATCCTTTTCTTCCCAATTATGTAAACCTTGTCCACATACAAAACATTTTACTTTACCATCTCCTACATAGAAAAAACCCAGCTTTAGCTAAATCTTCTTTCTTGGATTGTAAAATAGGATTTGTAGTCATACTAAAACTCGAAAGGCTTCTTAACTCTGATAAGTATATAGGATATATAGGATTAAGTGGTAGAGACATCTTCCGTGCTCCCTGTTCAAAGTCGTAATAAGTTTTTTGTGAGGAATATTTATATCTTATACCCATAGGGGAGTGTGTCATATTTACCGACAACAAAACGTTTTGTGTAAACAAATCTGAATGGTTTGCTTTGTGCTTCACTTGTGACTTGTCTATCTTTGTTACGTTTAATTCTATGTGTATATTCAATGTTTAATTTGTAATTCTCTCTGTCTCGTGCGCACTCAATCATGCTTTCAAAATTGACTTTTTGTGATGTCATGTAATCTAATGTGATATCCTTAACTGTACATGTGGTATGTATTTCTCCATCTTTAATATATTTGTATCCATAATTTTTCGGTCCTAAACTTACAAACTCTGTGATTGTTGCCCCTGGGTGTTCATCTGTCCACTGAACCTATCTATTATTTACAATTTCTGGATTCCAAAGTGATGGTTTATGTATGCAGATACAACGGTCTGTGTCAAAATATAAAACTCACATTCCTAATTGTTCTAAAACTTTGTATAATTCCATACGTGAATAGGCTGTGGCAAATGAAGCTACGACATCATTGGATGAATTGTGTGGATTGTAACCATCTGTAGCATCAATGCACTTTACTAAAACAAACTGATCATGGTAAAAAAATTCCACATTCTTCACAATTTTGTTTTTGTTCTGTATTATTTCAAAATATTCTGATGGTTCATTTATGTATTTTGTTTTAGTTTTTATATTGTTTTGTGCATTTTTCCCCCAGAGACAATTTAACATGGTTTTGGCAAATGATCTTTTTCCTGGTTTTTTCAACTTTTTCTAAATAGATATTTTCAATCCGTGCATAATCGTTTTTTAATTTTTTTTTTTGTCTGTTTCTGTTTTCACCCAATCTGGAAACCCACTAGCTTCTTGTTTCATTTTAAATATTTGTTCACATAATATTTGTAAATCACTGAAGACCATTCATCCCAATGCCAAATCTGATAAGTGTCAAGAAGAGTGTACCCCAAATCCAATGCTTTGCAAAGTTCAACAAATGTCCATGTACCTACAAGTGCACGTTGTTCTGGTGTGTGTTTACACTGATCGAATTTGTTTTCTGCACACATTTTACAAAGTGTGAATGTCATTTTCTTTTTACAAAGAATAGGTAAAACTGGCAAAAAAGATTTTGAGGTGGTAAAACTTTATATTTAAGGAGTCCTCTGTATTGTCTTAGTTTGCCAGTGTCTATGTTTTCCTTTGTAAGTATATCTGGATGTCCCACTGGATATTCCCTGTGTTTGTTCACATATGGGTAAAGTGAACAGATATCTATATTTTTAATTTCTGTGTCTGTGTTTTCATCAATTTCGTAGTGTAATTTAATGGCATTTGTTCTCCCCCCAAATAATGCTTCCCGTGGTTTAATTGGGTCCATGTGTGGGAGAAATGTATCTAAAGAGGCTTGCACTTCAGGATCTGATTTACATAGATGATCCAAATCATGCTCCCAGACTACATGTATATTATACCCCAATGATTTGAAATGTTTTATGCATGATTGGGGTTTGTTGTACAGAGATTGATAGAATTGCGAATCGATTGGATTTTTCTCAAATCTGTCAGGATAGCAAGTTTCACATCCATGCCACAGACATCCATAAAATTCATAGATTGTATTTGTCTCTTTGTGAAAACCATCTACATAATATATTTCCAATTTTTATTTCTCCACCGTTTAGTGCATGTCGTATGTGTATGCCTTCTTCTTGTGCTAGTAGCTGTAAGAATCTAATGGCTTTCATGGAATATCTAACGGCAGTAGGATACCCTATGTCTGAAATGAGACCAACTTTGTTTTCTGGCATTGAATTTTTCGGCCAAGCTTTATTACAAGCATCAGCTAAAGTTACAGCCTCCCTGAAAGGATCTATCCCATCACATTCGATAAATTGTTTTCTGAATTCGCCACACCCTCTACGTAATGTATCCACATCAGACTTACAGTACATGTCCATTTCTTTGGCAAAATTGAAAGTAGCATTACTAGTAAATTTTTGATTGTACCATTTAATAAAATCACCCCTGACTGGGAGAGACATAGACTCAGGCATGAACAATGTTGCATCTAAATAAGGTCCAATGTAGTTTTGATATGATTTTGTGTTTGCCAGATGAGGAAAATAATCTTTTGCTAGTTCACTTGAACCAAATGTTTTAGGGAATTGTGCCAATCTCATAGAAAGGAAACTCAATGAATCAATGAGTCTAACACCACAAGCTTTCAGAGAAATAATTTTGTTTCCATTCATGATGACATTGGGTTTTGATGTAGCAGTTTCAATGAGATGTCTTAAGATAAATTGTGCATCAAACCCTCTTGAATTATGAGCAATAGCTGTTGTATTTAAATGTTCCTTATTGAAAAGACAATTGCAAAAATCACTCAAAGTAGATTCTCCTTTAAAAATATATTCCCTTCTTCCAACTTTGTCACAGAAAATACATTCTTGATCTATAGACTTAAAAATACACCCCCACATGCACGGTGTGCAACACATTAATTTGGGGTGTGGAGACCTGAGTCTTGAGTTGTTTCAAAATCATAAAACACAAAGGGTGCTTTCGGCATTTTGTCTTTCTTAGGTGGTTTGTATTTTGGAATGAAACAATAATGTTCGCTTTTGACTAATTGATGGCAATATTTGCATTTCTTGAAGCCACTGCAGATCTCCTTTTGTTAGATATGTTAGTGAATTGCACCTTTTACATTTCTTAACTAATTGACAAATGGGTTTTTCTTGGTTCTGTAATAGAGTGGTGTGCTTTTTTATAACAAGATGAACTTACAAAATCTCCATTACAAGTGTAACAATGAACAGAATGTTCAGGCGTACATGGCAGTGGAGAATAGCAAACACAGCCTTTCGGGCATCTATGACGTTCTCTGTTATTATAGCCTACATTGCAATATTCACAATAGTAGAGACACCCTAAAAACCCTGCGATTTTGTGATGGTGTCGAAATGACGGTCATGGTGATAGATATGAATAACGTTACTCTCCTTTGTAGTTTGTGGTGGTTGAAATAGGAACGTTTCTTTTGCAAATTGTGGGTGGATTTTAATTACATACTCTGGGGAGAGTACCCCTTGAATTTTACAATATTCTTCATATCCACAAGATTTATTATAATCAACACCTGCTTTGTCCATTAACGCCTTTGCCTCATTTCCTTCAAACTTCACTTTTGAATTTTGAATTTTTTTCCATCTCTTTTGCCAAAATTCTGAATTATCTTTATCAACATGGCATTTTCCCACTGCAATGGCACGTGCAAAGCACATAGAATCATTGACGTTTTTAATTTCAATAATACTTTTCTTATTTCCAACCAATTTACCAACAGATGCATTTCGCCACGACCCATGTGGTAGTGAAGTGTGTGTTATTTCTAAAGATAATTTACCATCATGGATAGTTAAGTTCTCATTTGATTGAATAACTTTTTCAATTTCACCTAACACTGTTTTACCATTTACCCCCATAGCCTTTGTAAAAGGAATAAAAATACCTACCTCAAGACCTGGATGGTGGATGGATATCCTCATGGGGTCGTTGTCTTGTATACCACATTCCTTTTTTTACATCTTCCACCATTGATTGAAACATTTTACTTAGAAACTCAAATGGATTGTTGACATCGAATTGATTCAAAGTCACTTCACACATATGGAATTCTGAGTGAAATTTTCTGGATTGCAGCAATAACTTAGGGTTAATAGAATACAATCTCCGTATGGAGTTTGTATTCTTAGCAGTCAACCTCTGTTTTTTGCTGCTTACAAAATCTTCTATATTGCTATCATCTGAATCACTGTAGTCTACTAATGACCGCTTCATCTTTTTTTATTCGTCAGAGGAGATCAAAATCACGTCGTTCAGTCTTGTTAACTCCAAAGCATGTGTAAACCATCCCTCCCCCACCCCGCCTCTTTATACTTTCGCTGAAAATCATTTTCTTATTCAGAAACAACATTCAGAAAATGTTTTCAAACCAAATTTGTTTAACTTTTTTCATTTCAATTGTTTATTTACCTGAATCTAACCAGTGTGGACACAATCGTGTGAAAAAACTTCTTCGGTGATATTCCTTCCCTCTAACGGGTCAGTCAGCGGCGACGTGGTCGCCAACAGAGGAAAGTCTTATCCATAACTGTCACTCCACTCGAAAAAAAATTTACAGACGCCATAGATTTTTTACTCAGAGCGTCATTTTAGGTAACAGGATATATCACTAAATTTCCCCCTCAAAAATCAAATAATTGTTTTCACTTTCCTTGGGGGGAGGTCGGCGGATTATACAACCACCGGTCGTGAACCACCAAAACACGGCGTACAAATAATTGGCAAAAAAATCCAATAATTTGTCCTTGATTTTATATTAAAACACAAAGAAAATAATTAAAATATGAGACTAGCCACTTTTTTGAAAATGAATGAATGAATATGGTGATGTGCATTGTATAACAAAAGTTTGACACCATGGTGTGACTGAAAAGGGGGTATTTTGTAATTCACCACATCTGGAAACGTCATAACAGCAACTACCAAATATTAAGCTTTCGAGAAATAATTCAAAGACCTCTCTACCCTCGGACCGTCTTGCTTATTGCCGCAGATTATTTTCTTGGGATAACAGCGTGATCATTGTTTTTTTTCCCTTACACCTATAATCTTGTAGTGGAAATTCTATTTCGAAAGATGTTTCAAGTTTCATATCGACAAGAAAATTGTGGTTTTGAGACCGCCAAAGTGTATTTACAGTCATTTAGGGGAGAGCAAAAGGTGGCAGAAAATAATGCACTGAGTAATTCACGCGCCTTTTCCCCCACTCGGCAGATGTTTTTGATGACATACTCAATGCATTAGTCAAATCTGGGGAGGGAGAAACATCTCATTGGGTGGTGATGGCAGAAATATTTCCATTACAAAAAGAAAAGCAAACTCAACCATTTTTCCCCCTCGTGCGATTAATTATCTTGAATCAAAAAATTTACCGCCAGCTCAAAATCCAAATATTTTTCTGGAAGCGAAAATAACATTCTCCCCTCACAACCAGGCTATCCAGTGTGAGAAGAAAAAATAGGCCTCTGACGTTGAAAAGTTAGATGGAATTAACAAACTCCACTGCAAGGGAAAAAACTCTCATTTTTTCTACCAGTATCAGGTAAATAATATTTTTTATCTCAAAAATCTGCACTCAAGTCAGACAGCTGGCAAGTTCGGGGGCACGTGTGCGCGAAACAAAATCGCATCTCAACACTTAGAGAGAGAGAATATATGTAACTTAGTTTATTAGCTTTTTCTTAAATACTGAATTCCACATTATAAAGAGATTGATTCAAGTGTGGTGTGTAATTACATTTTGTCCACATGTATAATATACTCTCCCAAAAAAGAAAGTGTGCATGCTAAAAAATAACACTAAAAAAAGATATATATCATTTTCATTCATGGAAATTTTATTCAATCACAGATTAATCAATTTGTGATCAGCATGAGAAATTTCATTACGCTACGACGAATACTCTTGGTGCCATGGAGAGTCAAAGACACTAAGGGTCAAACACAAAAGTCACACACTCAATATCTGGTATGACCTCCGTCTGCATCGACTACTGCTGTGCGTCTACGCCTCATGGAAGCGAACAAGTTAGCATGGAAGTGGGTTAGGGTAGGGTTAGGTTAGGGTTAGGTAGGGTTAGGGTTAGGTTAGGGTTAGGGTAGGGTTAGGGTTAGGGTAAGGTTAGGCTAACCCTAACCCTAACCCTACTCTACACCACTGCAGTCGAGCACGACGATGACGTAACGTCAAAATCGGACGAATTGCAGGTCTTCGAGGACGTAAGCCGTATTCTCTCAGCCGGTTGATTACTGTTTGAGGATATATCCATCTCATGTTAGGGATGTTCCTGGCTGTCGCCGTTGCCATTTGTTGCCGGTTCCGGAGATGGACGACACGGATATACCGATCTTGTGCAGGGGTGGTAACTCGGGGTCTCCCGGAGCGGGGTCGGTTTCGAATGTCATCATGTTGTGCATGTCGATGGACTAGCCTGTCTACAGTGTTACGGTGGCAGTTCAAATGCTGGGCAACCTCTAATCATACCCAGGGCAAGGAGACGTTGATTCATTGTCAATCTTGGCATGCTAATGTGGAGTCGTTTTAACAGCAGCGCAAGTTTGAATGTGAACGATAGGAAGGCCTTACTTTAGTGTTTAAATACCCAAGGATTCACACTGCTGCATGAATTTTCAGACTCTCCACGTGCAAAACATGCCTTTTCACAAACGTGCAGCACGTCATTTAACGTTAATGCAATTTTAACGGGGAAAGCTGTTTTTGTGTTCAATATAACTTATTCATGAACAGGTTAACACTCTTTACACCTACGAAATTATTTTTTTTGAGTTTGATCAATTTCTGCAATGCACACTTTCTTTTTTGGGCGAGTATATATAAAATTCACATCCATCCACCCAGGAGAGACAAATTGAGGGAAATTATAAGCAGGTCTATTTTCACACTGCGATATTCCATCAGCAAACTACATTCAGAGTCCTGTGGGGATTCTATAATTTATAATGAAGAAATCATGAATTATTTCTCAGATAATTCTAACCACGGGAATGTTTGATCCCCTTACACCCGCAGTGTTGTGGTGGAAATTCTATTTCGATAGATGTTTCAAGTTTCATAACCATAAGAAAATTGTGTTTATGACCCCGCCAAAGTGTCATTTAGGGAGAGCAAAAAGCGCCAGAAAATAATGCAATGAGTATTTCACGCGCCTTGTCCCCATTGGTTAGATTTAGGCGGATGAAATACTCAATGTATTAGTTTTCACTGCCTTTCCACACTTAGATCACTCTTTCCCTCCAAAAATAATTTGAAGGGAAAGACTGACAATGCGTAGCAAAAACATCTGAGGAGTAAAATGATTCTGCCAAGCATGATTTTACCAATTTTCAATGTGGTTAAGGTTTGTTTCAGAACGATATCTCAGAATTGCATCTTCTTTTGCTGAATTCGTATCAACATCTGTTACGAATTTAATACAGGCATAAAGGAGAATAGCTTTTCCTTTTCAGTTTGGTTAAAAGGAAAAGCTTTTCTTTTTTGGCGGTAAACAGTTTACACTGCAAAACATTCACTGTATGTTTTGTAGTGTAAAAAAATGAAATTGTTTCTCGGGGTTAATGTCACTGTAATATCTAACGGTGAATTGTTGAAATTAGCTTAAACCAGTTTTGAAAATAGTATTGAAAACACAACACTGTCTGTCGATAAAAAGCAATCAGTCTGCAATTATACACTTTCGTGAAGGAGTTTCTCCACAGTTGCATTTAGAGAATTATTTTAAACATGTGTTTGAAAAAAATGTATCTCTTACATGAGCTATTTGTAGAATATTTTCAGCCGAAATGAGAGATATGTTTTTCTCTGAGTAGCGGAGTGTTGTATTACAAAATGACTGCAAGACAAACATGTATTGGAGTTAACAAGACATTCGCGTGTAAAAGACACCCAGTCTAAATCTGACAGTATTTTTTATATGTCGTGTCTTCCAGTAATAAATAGAAAAAAACTTCATCAGTCGAGCGATGTACATTAGGTAGCACGTTTTAAAAAAGCAGAACATTTTGTCAGTATATAAAGTGTATGGAAGACAAACCCACCTAAGTCTGTCAGTATAAAAATGTTTTGAACAACCTACCCCATGACTCGATACACTCAACACTGAATTCCACATACCTCAATGAAAAATTAAGATAGGATTCCCCATAGGGTGTCGTGGCCCTCAACTGCCATTTTTACCCGTGGCTGTCACTCCGGCGAAAAGCAATTAACACTGAATTCACCCTACCCCAAGGGTGCCACTATAGCGAAAAACATTTAGCACTGAAACCCCCATACCCCAGGACTGCCACTATGGCGAACAAATTAACATAGGATTTTCCATAGGGTTTTTTCGCCATAGTGGCATTTTTGGAGGCATGAACAATTTTTAAAAATTTTTTTCCTGTCTCCAAAAATGCCACTATGGCGAAAAAAATGCCACTATGGCGAAAAAACCCTATGGAGAATCCTATGTTAATTTGTTCGCCATAGTGGCAGTCCTGGGATATGGGGGTTTCAGTGTTAAATGTTTTTCGCTATAGTGGCACCCCTCACTACTCCCGACAAGTTGTACTATTTCGAATTCTTTCAGAATTCTCTGCTTCTATCTACCTGTGCACTAGTTTTCGTTTATCCGACCATGTTCCTTTGTCCCGGAGTATAGTCCAGAAGAATAGAAGAGCCTATCAGCTGGAACAGCTTTGCTTATTGTTACTATATTCAGCTTATCTTGTCTGTTCTTGTTAATTCTGACCCTATTCCGAGTATTCTTGTTGTTTATCTAGATCACTCAATCAGTTCACTTTTCTGGCGCTAACTAACCAACCAGATTGCTTGATTTCCGGTAATCTCTACGCAGAGTTATCTGCCCTTATTACAACGAAGTCCTATCAGATTCTCATCACCTCTATATCGAATGACCACGTCCCATGGAATCCCTTTTAGTAGTATGAGGCCATGAGGGCTATGGGAATATCCCTCAATGAGGCCTAATTTACTATCTCTCTTAGCCTAATTTCGATTGAGGCCATGAGGGCCATGGAAGAATTCCTCAATGAATCCTAATTTACTAGCCCTCTTAGCCTCATTTCAGTATTTGTGGATACCTATGACATGGTATTGTATTATTTGAGGATACCTATCGAGGCTACCTTCTGGAGAATCCCGTTTTAGTCGTATGAGGCCATGAGGGCTATGAGAAATGCCCTCATTGAGGTCTAATTTACTATCCCTCTTAACCTCATTTCGGTGGAGGCCATGGGGGCCATGAAAAAATCCCTCAATTAGGTCTAATTTACTATCCCTCTTAGCGTCATCTCGGTATTTAACAACCACGTCCCATGGAATCCCCTTTTGGAAAATGTCTGGCCTTCGGCACCCCGTTTTTCTGAAATGAGGCCATGGGGGCTATGAGAAAAGCCCTCAATGGGGTCTAATTTACTATCTCTCTTAGCCTCATTTCGTTTGAGGCCATGAGGGCGATGGGAAAATCCCTCAATGAGGCCTAATTTACCATCCCTCTTAGCCTCATCTCGGTATTCGAGAATACCTGACATTGTACTATTGGAGGATACCTTTTTATAGGATTCTTGTTGTAGAAACTTTACATCCGGGTACTTCATGCTACATCCGGGTATTTCTGTTGGGAAAGGTATAAAAAGGGTGCAAGCTCAACTTAAACCTCTTTTGTGTCCTGACCGTAATCGAGTGAAGACATGTTATCAGTTCGGTGCAGGTACTGTTCCAAGTTATTTTCGAGATCGGATAATGCCAGAAGACACATAAGAACCATCATCGGCTCCACTACAGATATTGTACGAAGCTGTTTACCCGATCATTCAATGCTCGTAGGAAAGAAGGACATCACTGTCCAAGAAGAACGGAAGAGCAGAGAAATACTGGAGATTCAATGACTGACCAGAATAAAGTACTTTTAGAATTTTTACGGTATGCTGACAAGGGAAAAATCGATGCCGTTCTACGCGCTGCTGATGAAGATTTGATTACCCGTTTATGTAAATGTGCTACCAACATCCTCGTAGATAAGATTCCACTGAATTTGGCTGAATTTGATGACCTGCAAAAATATGAACATGTATTGAAGCTGCTAACAGATGATGGAATTTCTACCGCTATAAAGAGAAGTATATTACGAAAGAGTTGCTTTCTCTCTGCGCTTATCAACCCAGTCCTAGTTCTAAAAAGGTATGAATGGGATGTACCAACACCAAATGCTCATTTGTTCTACGACCACGAGAGAGTGAAGACATGAAAGTCCTTTACTGCACATATTGTGGAAAGGCCTTTTCCAGACCAGGCAACATGCACAGACACGAGAATGATTACTGCCTCATGAGGAAATCGGAAAAATCGAACAACATTGCAAAGCCAGACAGAAATTCAGATACACTGCGAATCCTATCTGATGCGGATCGACATGAATCCAATATTATAATCAAGACGGCCAGTGATGATTTGATACAATGTATATGTGATTGTGCCTGGAATATCTTGAAGGGGGCAGTACCTATAACCAAATCTGAGAGAGCTAAGATGATCCCATACAAGCACGATATTAGGAGAATTGCCTTTCCAAAGAGAGAACAATCTCATAGGAAAAGAAGACGGATCATACAGAAAAGAGGATTTGTAGGAAAGTTAATCAAACCCATCATGTCCCATATCCTATAGAAGGGTCGTACTCGTGAAAAACTTGTTATTTGTAATCTGACCTTCGAAAGAGCAGACGCAATGCAATCCAGTTGTGCACCAAAAAATTGGTCCAGAGATTCGGACTCTGATGAGTCGTCGGAACTATCAGAAGATATGGAATATGAAGAAGAAGAAGAGGAAGAACAAGACGTTTCTATGATGGGAAATATTGTCCAAAGTATCTATGACAAATACCAAGACGATTTTGACAACCTCATGAACAAATATATCAAGAATGGAATGGACAGAGGAGAAGCAGTTGAAACAGCATATAAAGCACTTCAAAAGAGTGTCAAAGAAGCCATTAGTGCAAAGTACATTAATAGCCAAGTGTATATTAGACATTTTTGCAACGACTCAATGCACAAGAAAATTCAAGAAACAGCCAAGCGTCTTCGTGAAGAAGAGGAATTTGTCTGTGAAGAATCCCAGAAATAGGCCTTGGAAAAGCGAAGAATTCTGTTCGACAACCTTAAGACAAACTACTCATTCCGAGTAGAAGATCATGAAGAAGAAGACGATAATAGAAAAAAAAGTATAAAAGGAGTGTCGGTACGCAAATAAACTCATTTCCGTCTTGAGCGTCGAAGAGTGAAGATGTCTGTGTCAATAACAGTGCTCAGATTCAAAAATGACTTAGACATACATATCTTCAAGAATGTTGGTGGATTAAAGATGACCTTCCAAGAACTGGCCCAAGCGAATCGTGTGGTAAATGGAGCCAAGAGAAAAAATCTAGACATGGTTGCTGGTGGAAAGAAACAAAGATGTGTGGATACAGGCCGATCATTAACCACCGAAGTTGCCTCTGCAAGCAAGAGAATAAAGCCAGAAGAACTGACTGATGCTTCCACTACAAACAAGAATGAAGTCACTACTCGTTAGTACTCAAATTACGAATCAGTCTGAAGACAAGAGAATGATGCCAGCTCCCATAAAGAACGAAGTTACCACTGTAAAGAAGCCTGAAGTTTCTACTGAAACTAAGACTGAAATTTCTACTCAAACTACGAATCTGCCTGATGTTTCTACTGAAACTAAGAACGATATTTTCACTCAACCCACAAATGAAGTTTCTACTGACACAAAGAATGCTGTTCAGAAGACTGAAGATACTATTCAAACTATGAAACAGCTAAAATACAAGAAAGAGGAACCCAAAAAGAAGAACGATGTCAGACATGAAATTAAAGCAACCTACAGAATTAAGTTACCAGCGATCAATCAGAGAACGTGTTTTATCAAGAACCTAGCCAGACAATGGGAAGAAGCTCCAATCCACAAGAAGATGAGATGGTTAGCCGATGAGAGACGACAGAAGAACTACAAAGACAAAAATGGTGCCTTGATAAATTGAATTGTATAGCGTGAACGGAATAAAAAAGAATCAAATGTTATATATTGCAGTTTTTTTTATCTACTATCCCCACAGAAGTACCCGGATGTAGCATTAAGTACCCGGATGTAAAGTTTCTACAACAAGTATCCTATAAAAGATATCCTCCAATAGTACAATGTCAGGTCTTCTCGAATACCGAGATGAGGCTAAGAGGGATGGTAAATTAGACCTCATTGGAGGATTTTCCCATAGCCCTCATGGCATCAAACGAAATGAGGCTAAGAGAGATAGTAAATTAGACCTCATTGAGGGTTTTTTTTTCTCTATAGCCCTCATGGCCTCATTTCAGAAACACGGGGTGCCGAAGGCCAGACATTTTCCAAAAAGGTATTCCATGGGCCGTGGTTGTTAAATACCGAGTTGAGGCTAAGAAGGATAGTAAATTAGACCTCACTGAGAGATTTTTTCATGGCCCTCATGGCCTCAATCAAAATGAGGTTAAGAGTGATAGTAAATTAGACCTCAACGAGGGCATTTCTAATAGCCCTCATGGCCTCATACGACTAAAAAGGGATTCCCCAAAAGGTATCCTCGATAGGTATCCTCAAATAATACAATCCCATGTCATAGATATACTCAAATACTGAAATGAGGCTAAGAGGGATAGTAAATTAGACCTCATTGAGGGATTTTCCCATGGTTCTCATGGCCTCAATCGAAATGAGGCTAAGAGGGATAGTAAATTAGGCCTCATTAAGGCCTCATTAAGGGATATTCTCAAAGTCCTCATGGCCTCATACGACTAAAAGGGATTTCATGGGACGTGGCCATTGGATATAGGGGTGATGAGAATCGGATAGGACTTCGTTGTAATAAGGGGAGACAACTCTGTATAGAGATTACGGGAAATCAAGCAATCTGATTGGTTAGTTAGCGCCAGGAAAGTGAACTGATTCGGTGATCTAGATAAATGAAACAACAAGAATACTCGGAATAGGGTCAAGAACAGACGAAAAAAGCTAAATATAGTAACAATAAGCAAAGCTGTTCCACCCGATAGGCTCTTCTGTTCTACTGGAGTATACTCCAGGACAAGAGAACATGGTTGGGTAGACGAAAACTATTACATTGATAGATAGTCAGAAGAAGAGGATTCTGAAAGAATTCGAAATAGTAAAACTCGGGTTGTTTGTGGTAATTCTACGAATCGGGAAAATACTCCTGTACAAAGGAACATACCCTCCAAACATACCCCTGTCCTATAAGAAGGTTTTAGGTCACATAGCAACCACGTGCTACCATAGAAACCAAGTTGGCGGCCTCCAGTATACAAGATGGACGACGGAAACAAGTGTCACACTAACAACACGCGCTGCGCATGCGCGCTAATACCACGTATCACCATGGGGATGACCGCTCACGTGGGTTACATGACAACACAACATGTCGCCACTGGGTCACGGACATGGCATCACTTCCGAGTCCGGCTGCAGGGTCCGGCCAATGATGCCTCAAAAGTTCCTGACTTACTACTCACAGTGTCTACCCACTGAGTTAATAATATAATGTATCGAGAGACCTTCGCCTAGCACCCACAATATTATAAGTTGTGATTAATTGATGGTAGCATTATCTGAGGTTTGCGGCTCGGAGCATATACCTCAGCCGCAAACTTCAGATCATGTTACCGGCAATTCATCACAATAACGTTTTTGTTTCAAAAAACCCTACCCTTAACACAAAGTTCACATCGCGAAATGAACACGGCAACATTTAACGATTACAAGTTTAGTAAATAAACTTGCGTTCCCCCTCGTGTACCCCACGACGACAATGGGCAGACAATCAATAAATCAGATAGAAGTCGAGGTCACTCCACCTCAGCACAAATCGTAAACCGATTTGTAATTTAAAAAACACTTCATTCTCTACATGGCCTGCTGCAAATGTGACCAATCTATAAAAATGAAGCGATTTACAAATCACTCCGTTGGTGGAATAATTGCGAAACGGGCAACCCCATTTTAACCCTTTACCTAACGTAACGGCCAAAACCGGCCAGCGCTATTCTCAAAAATCGCCAATTAATTTTCATTATTTTTTTCATTTTTTGTCTCAAAAACATAGGTTATGACCCCTCGTTGGAACGAGCTCGTCGAGCTCGTTCCAACGAGGGGTCATAACCTATGTTTTTGAGACAAAAAATGAAAAAAATTAGTTATTCAAGAATTATTTTTGCAAGTGTCGTCTGCTTTTCGTGTTAGGTAAAGGGTTAAATATTTTGTGTAGTTATGTCAAACGGTAACATACACTACGGTAGTTGTAAACATAAAAAAGCTACGCGAGCTCTCATCCAATGAGAGGGCGAGGATTTTAGTCTTATTAGAACATATATATTTGTGTTGCAAGGTGTTACTTTTTTGTCCATTATCGTCATGCTCAATATAGCTTCGTTGAATTGTGCGGGTATAATGTCCAGTGCAGCATATCCATGAAATTTATTTATTGGCGGTTAACGACACTTTAACCCTTTACCCAACGCAGACGATATCAAAATTTATTATTTTAAATATCTTTTTTTAAATTTTTTTCAAAAATTTTCAACAAAACCATATCATGTGACCCCTCGTTGGAACGAGCTCGACGAGCTCGTTCCAAAGAGGGGTTACATGATATGGTTTTGTTGAAAGTTTTCGAAAAATAATATTTTTTCAGCTGCTGAATTTACATATTACGAGGGCGGATGCGGGCAATTCGTTGGTAAAGGGTTAGCATCCAGGGTCACCTCATGTTGGACAGCTTTTAGGAGTGGAGGAATCCGAAGTACCTAAGAGAACCACTGAGCGCTGGCGAGCAACTGTCAGACTCCCCAACGTACTAACTCCACACAAGCAGGGTTAGCACTTACTGAAGACAAGTGCACTATCGACGTACAGCCTTAAGACATAGCGACACCGTGCCACCACGTGGGCATTCGGGATTAAGTGCCTTGCCCAAGAACACAACGCAGTGACCCCTGGTGGGGTTGAACCCTGGACCTTTCAGTCTGAAGTCAAATGCCGTAACCACTGAGCCACCGTGGTCCCTATCTGTACAATGTGATGAATAAAGATTATTACGACATGATAGGTCTGAGCGAGCACTAGTTGCTGGAAAAAGTCAAAAACTTTCTAGATGCTCTCTATAAGAAATATATTTCCTACACTGTAATTGGTTATGCGTCACAATCACCATTCCGAAATGCTAAGGGAAAGGCAGTAGTCGCTATTTTATTCAACAAAAGGAATTTAAATGGTGCAACACACCTTAATATAGAAGATGGTCGTAGTGTGCGTACCCAGTTGCAGACCTCTCAACATGAATTTATTTATACCTTTTTAGGTGGAATTATATAGCGCGTACGTTCACCCATTTTGGGAACATCAGGGAAAAAAATATAATATCTAGCAATTTACTTGATTCTGCGTTCATTTGTATCCATAATTTATAAGTTGTGAAAAGCCACATTGTGGACTAATTATTGATGCCTGTCACAACTTGTTAGTCCTCATTGTGGCCTAATTATAGATACCTTTCATAACTTATAAATTATGGACACAAACGGACTCAGAGTCAAGGAAATTGTGTATTTTTGTCTCGAATTTCACAATTAAAGGGGGACACGCCCTCTTGTGCTCGCCCACATCTTGCTGCTGCAGGGTTCGGGTGACGCAGCGAATCATATTCGGTAGCCCCCCCCCCCCTCCCCCACCTAGATATTACTCTTGCCCCCTAACTTCGATATCCTGTCTACGCGCCTGTCCCAATCTACGACATTTCATGGCGTGAAAGCTATTTCGCTGCAGCGTTACAGCATTCACCAAATAAAACATCATGGCGCCATACCTTGCCTGAAAACTAATACTGTATCCACTTTCCAGTGTGGTAACTTATTTTTGTCAATAATAACTAAAAATATGTTTTAAAATTTGCATTGCCACGCAAAATGTGAAAATCATCAACATATTTATTTTTCGCAGGAATCAAAGTACATTGTTTAAAAAAGCGATCGAAGACTGTGATGTGTCGCAAATCCTTCGACAATTTTTTTGTTTGTTGAGCATTCTTTATTCGGAGCATTGTCCGCCCCTCTGTAAGCAGTCCTGATACAACAAGGGCCAATGCTATGGAACTTTTACAGTTGTATTTGCTAGAATTGTATTTTCCAGTTTTGGCTTTAAATGGGTTGAAACGAACCATTATCATTTTCAAAGATGTGGCAAATTGGCATATCTTTTAAAATGCTAATGGCTTATTTTAGTCAGTTATATTAATAGGTTGCAAATACAATCCTAGAACATACACCTGTAAACGTTTTATAGTATTGGCTCCAGCCTGTTAAATCATACTCTATTGCAACTTCGTGTTTTACTTAATTTTCTTTATATCTGTAGTCTATCTCTTTTCCCTCAGTTCTGTATATTACTACTTTCGTCGTGAAGCCACAACGTGTTAGCAATATAAATACAAAATAGCCATGTTATCATGGAATGTTACTAACACCCATCACTACATGAAAGTCTAGATTACCATCCATCAAGTTACATAATATGCAGTCTTAATGTGCATGGTACTTGAATCGGTACATTCATCACAGCAGTTTATTGGCGCAACTTTAGGCACCCTTTACCTAACGTGGAAAGCAGACGACACTTGCAAAAATAATTCTTGAATAACTAATGTTTTTCATGTTTTGTCTCAAAAACATAGGTTATGACCCCTCGTTGGAACGAGCTCGACGAGCTCGTTCCAACGAGGGGTCATAACCTATGTTTTTGAGACAAAGAATGAAAAAAATAATGAAAATTAATTGGCGATTTTTGAGAATAGCGCTGGTCGGTTTTGGCCGTTACGTTGGGTAAAGGGAGGATTTCTAACGTGAAATCGTGACGAATTTGATATTTTATTACATAATGCGTAATTTAACCTCCTACTTAACGTAACTTCAAAACTAACCAGCGCTATTCACAAAAATAACCAAACAAATTTTATTATTTTTTCAACTTTTGCCTTCAAAACATAACTTATTGGAACGAGCTTGTCAAATATGTACCAATAAGGGGTCATAAGCTATGCTTACGCGACAGAATATGAACACGCTTAGTTATTCAAAATTTTTTTTTTTTTTGGCAGCTTAGTCGCTAAATGTAATCCTTTGAACCCCAGAGGCCGTTTTTCCGGACCAGTAACATGATACTTCATAATTTCATTAAGTAGTTTGGCTTTTGAGTGAAGATGTGGCGACTAATCAATATTTACAACGTGCGGCTCCAAGGCTGCACGTCAAAAATATAATTGTTCTACCCCCAAATAATGAATATGGACTTTTCAAGTTGCTGTCATTGAACTGATATGGAAGATACCACTAGGATTCAAAGGGTTAAAAGATTAATTCACTTCCACTTCCGCAACCAACTCATTTACAATGTTACGACGTCGACGTTGACTCTTGAATTCATCCTCAAATTAAACGTGCTGCGAACGATATTTTCATAACGAGCTATTTGATGGGGATTTTGTGATAAATCTCTGTGTACTTGCGACTCACTGCTGTAAACTACGTGAATGAATGCCTCACAATCATGGCTGCCGGGTTCATTTTTCCATCCAATGTAGGATATCGCGACACTATTGGGCCATCAAAACTTGGATTCTGCTCAAATCGTTATGGTCCATTATTTGGATTATGCATGCAAGTATACAGTATTCCCATCGCCATGTCTTGTGCGCGTGATATTTATTTGTTGTTGCTACCTTTGGCCAAAGTTGTAGCTACGGTTCTGACTATAATGTTTCTAGTGTCTCGTGAAGTCGAAACAAAACCCTGCACAAGTTACGTAAACTTAGTGAACACACAGAATGCCCTAACAATCTCGCATCTCAATCTTCCGAGCATAAAGGCCAAAATAGGCACCATCCAGGGTGAATCGTTATGCCCTGATATAATAGTTTTCACCGAGACTTCGCTGCAACATTCTTATCTAACATCTCGTCCCTTGAGTTCCAATGTGTTTTATGTGCCTACTGGCACATAGAACACATTGGAACTCAGGGGACGATCTGATATTTAAAGAACATTTGAGGTTCGAACCGCTCGTCAAGGAGAGGTGGGGGTTATCATTTATTTTAAAGACAGTATATGCTTCCGGTGCAGAGAAGACATTCAAATGCCAAACACGGAGTTCCTTTGGGCTGAAGAATTTACAAAATAATGGAAATTCATTATTATTATGGGGTATTTAATGGCGTACCCAACAGCACACCAGACATATGGGATAATATTTCTGCTTGTATCGAGAAAGCAAAGGGTACGCCAATTTCGTTATAAGCGGTTATTTCAACGAGAACAAAAACCCTTCCCCGAGATGCCACTTCAAGGATATAACTAATTATATTTCAACTTAAGACAGACTGTTAACGAACCAACATGTTTTACTGAGTCGTCCGCTTCCCTGATAGATCTTCCTGCTGTCAGAAGCTCAGTTAATGTACTAAGGTGTGAGCTCCTGGTCCAAATAACACCCGACATAATTTGCTAACATTACTTATGTCAAAACTGATTTTATAAAATCAAACCCAATAAGCTTTGAGAGGCGTGTATGGCTGTATCCTCAAAGAAATTATGAGAAATTAAACACCGCCTTTAGTAACGAACACTGAAACACTCTCTTTAATAATTCATGTTAAGACACCATACTCTCTATCTTCAACTTCCCGGTCTGATAAGTCCCCAAAGGAGTGTAGTCGTTCCACGAATGAACAACTTACGATCCTCTTCAATATTGCTGAATAATTCATAGTTTCCTTCCAGTTAAAAAAGCCAATGCCACACCCGCTTTGAAAAAAAAACTCTTCAAACAGAGTTTCCAGTTATCGTCCAATTTCACTGATCAGCTGCGTTGATTAGCTACATTTTCAAACTACTTTGGAAGTATCTGATCGACAATAAATATAACATTCTAAGCTAATTGTAATCAGGTTTCGCACCAGTCGACTCAACGGTCCTACAGTTAACAAGTATTTACAAAGAGTTTTGCACCTGATGAAGGTAAAGCGGTTAGGATTGTTAGGATTGTATTTTGTTACGTCAGTAACACAATCGACAAGGTACGGCATATTTGTCTTAACAAATTTGAGAGAATCGGTATTTATGGAGACTTATTCCTCTTCTTGAAATCCTACTTTTCTGATATATATTAACGAGTGATTGCCTCTGAGACATCCGTCGGCGGACCTATTAACTCTGGTGTCCTCCAAGGATCAAACCTTAATCCTTTGCTGTTTCGTATCCATGTTAACGATATCACCGGGAACTTACTTAGCAGTATACGTCTCTTCGCAGACGACACATCTCTATAGTTTATATTGGAGAATCCTGATCCGGCTTCGATCTTGATCAGCCGTTATTTCGCAACAGTTGAAGATTAGGCTAAAATATAGATGGTTGAGTGCAGTCCTCAAATAAGCTCATATCACGTAAAATCAATAAATCGGCACACCCACCTTTATTCCCAGGGAGATTCCAGATCTCCAAAGTTAACAATCACAAGAACCTGGAAGTAATGTTGAATAGTACTTGTACATTGAATAACAGTACTGAACACATTTTCCCCAAAGCATAGTCTCGTTGACATGCTAAAAGTGCATAAATTCACTCTAGATAGCAACTTCTTGGAAAATAGTCATCTTGCATTCATTAGGCTTTTTCTGGAGTATACTGACTGTCTTTTTGATAAATAATCAATAACCAAAGCCTCGAACGCAAAGAAAAAATTCCATTAGCTGCAACAAGAATAATTATTGGCCCCATCACCAGTGCCAGAAAATCATCCCTTTACACTAAAACCCGCTGGGACACTCTCAAAGAAAAACACCAGATGTATAAGCGTGTTCAGTTTGTCCAAATCTATCATCTGTTTACAGGTCCGTACATTTCCAACAAGGTACAGCCCATTACCGCATCCATCAGCCAATGCCAGAGTGTTTGGTCAAGTCTAAATCGCCGAGCTATTAGCTTCATGCCGAGTCCCGTCTATAACGTTGTAATGTCAGTCACCTCGATAATATTACACACTCTCCTATTCTGCACAGTGTACAGTTATTTTCATTCTGTGATGGAATTTCCATTGTAGTATGTACAATATTATTCTTGCAGCTAGCAAAATATTGTTTAAACCAATCAATGTATGAAAAAGACAGTGTAATTCATTCAGGAATAAAAATTAGTAAGACTTACAAAGGGGCTGAAAAATGTATAGATTGTGCGAGAAAATTAAGACGAACATTTCTTATGTTGGTAAACAGTGGCTTCATCAGTCTGACTCCATCCCCTTACAAGACATAAATTGTATAACTGTATTATAATTCCACGCGGGTATCTTGACTCCCAGCTATGGCCTAGTTTAACAGCGGCTTAGATAACGAAGTTAGAAAGGTTACATGGATTCTGTCTGTAAATTATGCAAGATCTCGGAGTGTGAACAAAGACTGGCAGAGTTCAGGGACTCTTAGATGAAATGCCGTTACTTTGTACAATAAAAGTTCCAAGTCAGGTTTTTGAGGATATTAATTCAAACATATGCAACAAAAGCACTATAGCAATGGCCTCACACTTTATATTGGCTAAATATGTTGTCAAATGCAACGACGGTGGCAGGACCGGTATTTCTAATATTCTTGAAGAATATAATCTAGTAAGCTACATAGTGGTCTTTCCAGAAGCATCCACTCCCTATACCAGTCGGAATAAACAATAATTATCAAGGAGGTAATATATGTTACCGCACTAAACGAATGGCAAGTAGAAATTAACCCTTAGAACCCTGGTTGTATCGTCCATATCAGTTCAACGGAAACAATTGGAAGAGTCTATATTTATTATTTGGGGGTGGACAAATTAATATTTTCAACGTGCAGTCTTCGGACTGTATGCTTAAAGTATTGATTAGTCTACTCTACATTTAACTTAGCTGCCATCCTACTTAATGAAAGTATGACGTATCATGTTCCTGGGCCGGAAAAATACAAATGGAAATCTAAAACAGAGATCTACCTTCATTTGGATCAAAGCCTAAAAACCCTAAAAATCAGGTACTTTCAAATGTATTGCTAATTACTCTATTATAAGTACATTTAAGTATCTCCAAGCAGTCTGCAATATGTGTACAGGGACCTTCCGTGATATATTGATTAATTGATTACTGTTTCACATTATATATATACTAATATAAAAATACATTCTGGGATACCACTGTGATAAATACTGTATTCCCGTATACATTCAATTTGACTCACTGAATGAAGAAGAGTTGGCTGTAACACTCTTAGGGCAGCGAAATTAAACTGCCAACAGCTTGATGCTCCAACGCAGGCCTTAAATTCTTCCCAAATAACGATGCTAAACGCTGTGCTCAAATAAATTAATTGTGCCCAAATTATTTCGCCTTTTAAACTTTGTACAAAGTTTTTCAGTGTTACCACTATATATAGTTTGGCCAAGTTTCACTGATGCTTGCAATGAAGCTTAGAGCTTACTTGTCGGCATAAACAATTCAACAGATAAATAATTTAAAAAAGAACACAGAGTTGGTCAGAGACAATGGCTGACTATGGCAAATACGACACTGTTGCCGCCGATATGCCATTGTGCCCAAATTCGACTAATCGAGATGCCTGGTCAAATGCAACCCATTACAAGAGTATAGAATTATCGTATAGCTTTATATACTATTAAAAAGTAGGGGATATTTGATAAAAGTGAGATATATGAAGAAATATATTTATGTTTTCATCAAAAAGACAGTTGAGGCATTGCACTGTGACATCTGGTAAATGATTTCAGCGATAGTTGAGTGTCTGACAAGCACACATTCCACGCACTGAACTATAGAAGACATGAACGGTCAGTAAGAGAATTTACCACATTCAGTCCTAGACCTCAATACATTGTAAATCCTCCTCGGTTCGCGAGACAAGTGCGGATCCAACGTGGCATACGCCTCACCAAACGTCCAATATCAGCTTGACTGGTGTTATTCCATTCTACCAACAGTGCAGCGGCGAGAACCTGGACATTGGTAGGGGGCTTTAGACGCCTGCCAAGCATATCCCAGATGTTCTCGATTGGTGAAAGGTCTGGATTTAGTTCTGGTCAGGCAGTGTAGTGATGTTCTGCACCTATAGGAACTCTGTAGCGACACGGGCCCTGTGTGCCGCATTGTCATCTTGGAAAATGAATCGACGGACGTGACGTCGCTCAGATGGCACCACATGAGCTGCTAACATGTTGTCACGATAGTACTGCCCTGTGACCCGCCCTTGGATGACATGTAATGTTGTTCTGCTTGTCATGGTTATGCCTGCCCACACCATAACAGATCCACACCAAAACTATCGTGCTGCCTAACGGCTACGTCGTGGTATCGTTCGTTCCACCGCCATCGCCACACTCTGTTTCGCCTGGTAGTCGAGAGTGAACCTCGAATCATCGGAAAACATAACGTGGCTCCACCGACGATTTCCCAGCGCTGTTGTGCTCCACACCAATTACACATTGTTGCGATGTGACGTCGAGCGTACAAATTCGACCTGTGTGGGCGATTTCGGACAGTCTGACCACTGACTCGCACATCTGTCGCTCGGTGCAGTTGCTGTCCAGTTTCTGAGGCACTTTGATGGCGGTAACATAATGCTGTGTTAAAACGATCCTAGTCAGCAGTTGACGCCCTTGGACGACCTGACCGACGTTTGTCATCAACATTGCCTGTCTGGCAGTAGCGTGAGCACAACCTACCAATCACCGGTTGAGTAACGTTAAAACTTTGAGCCACTGCCGTCTGCCTGTTGCCAGCTTCCAACCTGCCAACGGCGCGTACAGTCTTCGCATACCTAAAAACTTACGACTAGAAACTATTGATGAGCGAGTTAAAACCAAGAAAAGAACGATGAGACAACGGAAAAAGAACGTATGCAGTACAAATGAAAATTTCAAAACATACCCCACAGACATTAACGCGGTGCTCGTGCGAAAAACCTGCACGAAGTTTTCGTGGACCGGTGACATTCATGATCCACACTGAACATATTGATGTGTCCAATCACGCGTATCCAATACCATTTTCCGAAAATATCAACATCTCGAATCTCATCTAACTGCCCTTCAAGTTGCTAGACCTTCACATTGTCAGTCTCCAGTCATGCACTCGTCACTCAAGTATTTTATGCAATGGCGACTCAACTGTTAAGGCAAATCAATCGCAAAAGCGGAATATTACAAAAGCGGAATCAAAGAAGTTTCGGAAGTGAAATCACCTTGAACTCTTCTTCTGTCATCGGCTCTCCTGTACTGGAGACCTGGTGTTAGAAGACGAGTTCAGAATTAGACACTTGGTAAAATTTTGAGAACATTTTGACGAATCGAAAATTTCCTAATTAGCTTGAATCGAATCGAACCATCGGGAAAGACAAAAATATGTCGCCGGGTGGGGGGGGGGGGGGGCGGTTGGGTTTACGCTAACGGATGTGGTAGATTTATTTGGTAACGCGTTGAATAGATTAAAGCCTTTACCTTTTATGGAACCCCCCACAAATGCACCAGCACGCAATGCAAGATGAATTGATTATATTAAAAATAAACATTGAATCATTCATTTTAATATGAATCTTATTCGGCTTGGGCTGGTGGTTTGATAATTCAGCACATTTTGTTTTCTTCAAAATGCCATAAAGTGCACCCGTTAAAGACCAATATCTAATCTTTTGGGCGAAGTTTGAAAGAGACCAGGTTAAATGTGTACTAACTTGAGTAATATTGATATGATTTTCGAATTATTCTTTATTATCCATTGATCCCGTACGGTGTTTACACATATATAGTTGTTCGTTCTAAGAAAGTGAAAACAGCGCGTATACACTGAGTCCATTATTATCGGAATTTTGTGTTTTGCTATTTGATTTTTATTCAGATAAATATAATATATTGATATGTAAGTTTTACAAATATTAGTACTTTTACAGGTGGACAAGTGAAAACATTGGTAGAGGCAGTATGAAGGGACTAATGATGTGTCAAGATTACAGAAATCTTCTACATGTCATCCTAAATCAAATTCCTTTTTAATTTTACATTCATAATATTTCGACACGGGTGTCCATTCAGAGGAAGTTCCAATTTTGGTTCTATCCTCAACTGGCCTTATCGGTCGACGAAAAAATTATGTCCTTGTATTTCATTCTTGAAAACTGAAGTCAAGCGTACTCATATCCGGTGTGAGAGCGCTGGAACCCTATTCCCATGTGTGGAGTCGCTACCTGCTACTACGTTTTGGGATCGAACAGGAACAGAGAAGTGCCCTAAGTCGACCGTACAGTATCGAATGCAAGGGTGTTGGAATCCTTTTCCCAAGTCGAGTATGACCTACTGCCACTGCTTTTCGGGAAGGAGCAGGGGAAGAAAATTGTCCTTTATTTTTTTATAAATAAATAACAGGGTTTCGGCATAAGTTCCTTTGCAAATAAACCAGTGCTTTAACCCTTTCAACCGAAGAGGACGCTTTTCCAGCCCAGGAACATGATATGTCATAATTTCATTAAGAAGGATGGTGCTGTGTGAAAGTGTGGGGTAGACAATCAGTATTTTCACCGTGCAGCCTCAAGGCTGCGCGTTGGAAATATTAATTGGTCTATCCCCATTAATGAATATGGACTCTTCCAATAATTGCTGTTATTGAAATGACATGGAAGATACCACCAGTATTCAAAGGGTTAAAATACCGCGCATAACCAATTATCTTCCATAGATCTCCTAAATGTGTGCCAAAGTAAAACTACGGAAAGCCCGTTCGACATAAAATCGAAACACCATATAAATATATTACAATGCTGTGTATTAACTCCTTTGTTTTGTTTGTAAATCCACAACAGTCTCCAGATAAAGCTCCATTTTAGAGGGGTTGGTGATATCCCCCCACTTCCAACTTTGCCTTTGTCGCCAATCAGCCGGTTCTTTAACCCTTTACCTAACACGAAAAGCAGACGACACTTGCAAAACAAATTCTTGAACAACTGATGTTTTTCATTTTTTGTCTCAAAAACATAGGTTATGACCCCTCATTGGAACGAGCTCGACGAGCTCGTTCCAATGAGGGGTCATAACCTATGTTTTTGAGACAAAAAATGAAAAAATAATGAAAATTAACTGGGGATTTTTGAGAATAGCGCTGGCCGGTTTTGGCCGTTACGTTGGGTAAAGGGTTAAAGTAGGTGTTCTTAAAAGGTTCTCTCAACGATCAGGAGAAATGGTCTTATAATTTGATCAGCTATTGTTGGTAAAGTTTCGTCTGCCTATTCAAGCATGTGAAACTTGATTAGAAGCAACTGCATGAACAAAAGTCTTCACAACTCCTGATATATTAACAAATGTGTTGAGTTTTAGGTACATTTGATTTAATGTCACTCTCGGGTTCAACATGTGAATACATTTTTCTGGTTTAAGATTCTGAGGCAATTAATCGAACTAAGAAAGTACTTACCAAGTGACTTGATATTTCATGCATGGGTGTTCATCTTCCTATAACTTCAAGTGCCTTTTCTAAAGAACATTAGGACTAAAACAAATAATACGTTTCATGAACCACGGTGTCGACTATCCGGTGTTCCATGAACTGCAGATTTGTTTGTTTGATACCCCACGACCCACAGCATCAACAGGAGTGTTTGTGTATGTGTGTGTGTGTGTGTGTGTGTGCGTGTGGAGGGGGGGGGGGATTGATAGCTATACAGCTGGACTGCTGTAACGTAAGAGGGAAACGTCGCAACTCAATCTCCACTCTCGTAAGGTGATGTCAAATCCATCAATGCTGTAACTCCCTAATGATGACGTTTTATTTCGTTAAAGTTATTACGTTATGTGTGTAATCCTCTGATCCCTATACAACGGCATCGCTGGGAATCAGTCTGTCTCACCCTATCCTAAGATGACGACAAATCGATCAACGCGATGACGCCTCCCAATCGACTACGTTTGATGAAATGAAAGCTGTTACACTGTGACTGTAGTCACCGTGTAACAGCTGTCAATTCACCAATCGTCGTGATGTTTACCTAGCACGAAGACTGGTTTCCGATGTTTTTCCTTGTTTTCTGTCAATAATAACTGAAATATATTCTAAATATTTCATTTGTATTGGTGTAAGAAATGTGCACAGCATCAACATATTCTTCATTTCCACAGACATTAAAGTGTAGTATTCAAAAAGCGATCGGTGATTGCAAGGCGTCGGGAAATTAAAAACTTTCGATAATGTTTTTGTTTATTTATCCTTTGATGAATTGGTACTGAAATCCTGTGTCAGTGCCGATTTTTTTTAGAGAAAAGAGGGTCCATTGCATGACCCCCACTTTGTAGGACAGAAACAGTTTTCGGAGGGCCTATACTTGACAAAGATATCTGAATGCCCAAATTTAAATGATGCGATCATACATAAAACGACAAGCGCGTGAGAATGGGTTAATCGATATGGAACGAGTGCATTCACGGAAGGATAGAACGAGATGCCATAGGCATCCTTCCGAGATGGCGCCAGTGCATATCGATTAACCCATTCACACACGCGTGTCGTTCTATGTTTATTACATGTCTTCACGTCAATAAAAACAATTATTAGAATGACACTCATCAAATCATTTGACAACTATCAACAAAAAGAACACATTTTATCGCCAACCAAATTTGCGAAGGGAACCCGTGTAACTGTTTCGCACCCTGAATTCTAATGTGTTATATGTGCCTACTGGAACACATTGGATCTCAGGGGACGATTTTAGCTATCGCTAGAGATTCAAATTGTAATTGCGGGCACGATTAAAAAATTCCAGTGAAATTTCGCTTCTTTATAAAAATTGTCCTCAACGATTTTCACACATGTGCGGAACGGTTTTTCATTTTCCGCATGGCTTAGTGTTGCTGTAGGTAGGGATTTCATAGAACAGGCGTGTAAAACATATTTTTTTTATGAACGTTATAATAGTAGCTTATGGGAAAATACTTGGTTATACCAAAGAGACAATATGCTCGACAAAAACTTTTTCTTCAACATTTATAAACTTTTAAACTCAAAATTTTGATTTTTAAAAGTCAAACCTTTGAGATTAAAATTCAAAATTCTGAACTAAAAAGACACAATTTTGAGATGAAAAGTCAAAATTTTGAAATTAAAAGTCAAAATTTTAAGTTTATTTTTTTCATGCCATGACCCTAATACGCTTCCGTAGTTTTTTAACGAACTTTATGAATGTCTGAGAATTATGAATAGGTTGATGATGTATACATTCTTCCGACAATGCAAACTGAATATTTATAAAAATTTTAGTTATTATTGAAAAGAAAGTTATAATGTTCAAAATTTCCTACTAGTTTTAGTGCTAACTAAACACCATGACATTTGAACGCCATCAAACGCCACGGTTGGTTTAAAAAAAACGTGTTGACAAACTTAACGCCATCTTGAGGTTGGGGATGGGGTGGGGGAAATTTGCCCACACTAGAATACCAAATATCCCAATGCGAAGTCCGGTCACTTTTTCAGAGGGTTGGTTCATTGAGTCAGGGGCACAGTCGTTCCAATACACATTTCTCCAATGGAAGTGGAGCACAATTTTCAAAAGACCTACGGAATTGATCTGACTGTTGCTCACCATCAATAAGATTTTTAAAACAAACGATTTTTAATGGTCAGTCTGTTTGAGTGCTGGGATTAGAAGATAGGATCTTCATTAAGCCTCTTTCTAACTTAACATGAACAGGACACTGATATTCTCACAAATCATCAATGAGGAGCCATGAGCGACGTTTTGGAGACAAGATGTTTCGTTATTCGAGAACATTTCACAAGCGATCGGTTTTTAGTCCTGCTGGGTAAAGGGTTATGAACAAATAATTTACATAAGCAGGTGAATTTGATAATTATAACAACAAAAACATGTCTGATAATTTTCATTGAATGTGAAAGGACACATTTAAATAAATGAATATATTCTGCAGATTTTCATTCCAACATAGGCTACGCAAATGACCATACTGTTTGTTTTAGTTGTTTATTTAATGCATTATCTATGGATATTCGATGCTGTCCGCATCTTCGTGAAGTTTTTGCATATTTTGTTTACCCCTAGGATCGTAGTGGGCTGACTTTGCGTTACCATATAAAACAAACAGATGTCAAGTTGTATTGTGGAGTTGGCGGATGTCAGGAGTGATGATAGAAAGCAGTAGGTGTAGACGCCAGTCATACAATAGATTGTGGTAGTCGTAGTAAAGGCTACGCCCTAAAATTAGTTGAGCTACAAATCAACCCAAATAAACTGGGTTGAGTGAATATGGGCGCGGTTGGGTTCATATGCACTCAACTGAATTGGGTTAATTTTTAACTTAACATTTTACATCAGCCCTTGATATACAGAAGTCCGATACGAGACACGTGGTGTTCGGTCCAAGTCCTATCAGCTAAAGCGACGTTCACGCAATGTGTGGTTCGAGTAACTTCTCTTACGACTCTTCGTCTCGTCTGGGTAAATAGATTCATAGACAATCCGCAAAGCCGGATTCTAAACAGACATTTAGAAAAAATAGAACAAATTGTGTTTCTTCTCAATTTCCACATCAACTTTTATCGCCCTTATTTAATCGGCACGGGTGGGTTTCTTCCTTAGTCGAATAAGCTAAACAAGACGTTGAGTAACGTGTGGTTCGAGTGACTTGAACGACTTGTGACTCAAAGCAAGAGAGCTATAGACACATTCAAATGGGTATCAAAGGCGGTGTACCAAGAGAGGGGTTCCTAGCTAAGGTTTGAACCTAACCTTACAGGTCTTTTAATATGAAATAGTGCCCTAGACACAGTTGATGATGGTCATCCGGATACATTACATACGCGACTGGGTTGTTCCCCAAATGGAGATCATACGTGAAGTCATACCACAGTGCAGGGTGGGATGCCGTGGGCTACCATGGTAACAGAGTTTGACGCCATTGCTATAAGACAGGGTTGTTGCAATGGATGGCCACTGGCGTCATCATTTGGACCCAAGAACCGTGTGTGTTATAATTGTGATGAGCAAACAGATGTTCACCAGGTGGCGTCACTGAAGATGTCGTTGACCAAGTGACTGTGGGTGTCCCTTGTCACACTCAGATATTCATGTCAGATAGTTTTACAACGAGGGATGTAGGGAATCTGAACACCGACTGCTCTTCTAACAGTGGGAATAATTACGGCTCTTGGTATAAATATTTCTAAAATTGTGTTAACCCTTTACCCAACGCAGACGATATCAAGATTTATTATTTTAAATATCATTTTTTTTTAATTTTTCAAAAATCGTCAACAAAACCATATGATGTGACCCCTCGTTGGAACGAGCTCGTTCCAACGAGGGGGTCACATGAAATGGTTTGGTTGAAATTTTTTGAAAAATAACATTTTTTTCAACTGCTGAATTTGCATATTACGCGGGCGGTTGTGGGCGATTCGTTGGGTAAAGAGTTAAAATCAAATTAATAAAGAGGCCAAATCATACAGATCTATACCGATAGGTAAAATGAAATTTCCAACTTTTAACGACTGGAGTTTCAACTATGAAATCTGGAACAGAATGTGTGGAAAGAGAACATCTACACCCCTATTGACGTCACATTTTGTCACTCGAAGAAATACTGTGCGTTTGTTGGAATAGTAAGTGATGAATCCAGTTTCTTATAAACACTGCACTCAAAAGTTTTATAATTCGTGACTTCAAGCATTGCAGATGTCGCCTTGTTGCACGCAAGGTACGATTTTTTTGCTCTCCAATACTTTTACTGTCGTTCTGTGCATGTAGATATCACAAGTAATATATCATAAACATCACGATGTTTCAATTCGCCGGAAATTTATAATCAAGTGGTAACACAGGAAATGATTGATTAGTGTGTCGGAAGTCTGAGGGATATATCAAAAGTTTGAACATGAACCTTTCGATTTCAAATCTAATGCGATAACCAAGAGCCATCATGCACCCTTAATGTGCTGTGTTCACATACTTTCGAGACGCTAATTGTTAAATATATTATTCTGCTAAAGTTGCTGTATCATGTCGTTTGCCTTGCAGAAAACTTCTTTTAGATCCTTTTAATGTAATCTCACAAACCATCGCTAACAAAAACGAACAATCGTACACCATATATCGCAATATCCTGGTGTACCTGGTATGATCGGGACCACAACACTTTTTCATAAGTGGTTATTCTAAACCCCGACCACTGTGGAATGTGAAAGCAGGGGCGTAGAGAGTATAAGGTGCGCGTCCCCCTGCCCAACCTGTTCCGGAAATAGTGGTTGAGAGAGAGGTAAAGAGAGAGAGAGAGAGAGAGAGAGAGAGAGAGAGAGAGAGAGAGAGAGAGAGAGAGAGAGAGAGAGAGAGAGAGAGAGAGAGAGAGAGAGAGCAATCTTATTGGGAATTAGCAGGAAGAGGGTGCAGGGACTTCTTACTCTAAGGATGTGACGGCATTTGAAATCTACGTCCTTCGAAATCGAGAAAGTTTTCAATTTTGGTTTGATGAGGAAAATGGCAGAAAATGAGAATATTTCGTCCAGAAGGGGAAATTTGTTAAACCTGGAGCCAAAAGGCAAATTTGGACGAACATGGAGGTATGCGAGGTCCAAAGAGAGCTTTGTGTGTTTTATTACACGCCTGCTCTATGAAATCCATATCTACAGCAACACGAAACTATGCGGAAAATGAAAATCTGTTTCGCACACGAGTTCGGAACAGAAATCGTTGGCGGACTATTTTAAATAGAAGCGGACTTTCATTGGAATTTTCAACAAATCGCGCACCGCAATTACAATTTGAATCGCTTGCGATAGCTAAAAATCGTCCCCTGAGTTCCAATGTGTTCTATGTGCCAGTAGGCACATAGAACACATTGGAACTTAGGGGACGAAATAGTAACACGGGTTCTCCTCGCAAATTTGGTTGGCGATAAAATGTGTGTTTTTTGTTGATAGTTGTCAAATGAATTGCTGAGTGTCCTTCTAATAACTGTTTTCTGAACGTGAAGACGTTTAATAAACACAGAACGACACGCGTGTGTGAATGGGTTAATCGACTAGTGCTATCGCGGAAGGATAAAACTCGAGGCCTGCGGCCTCTCGTTCTATCCTTCCGTGCTGGCACTCGTGCCATATCGATTAATCCATTCACACGCTTGTGACGTAATGTGTTTGTAGGGGTAAGTACGATGGGAAGACCGACAGTTAGTCCCCGCTGCTCGGTAGTTCTCTTAAGTTATACCTGCTTCCCCACTCGCAAATATGTCCAATTTGTTTGATGAATCGTGTTTGGAACCTTGTCATTTGACACTCACCTAACGTGGCTACCAAAATCGGCCAACGCTATTCACAAAACATTTATTATATTTGCCTCAAAGCACAGCTTATGAGCCCTCATCGGGACGATCTCGCTGAGATTGTTCTAAGGAGGGGTCATAAGCTATGTTTTGGGACAAACATCATTTTTTTATTCACTCAAGAATACTTTTTGCAGTGTCGTCTGCTTTTCGTATCAGGCAGAGGGTTAAATAAAATTCTCGATTCGAATCCGGCAACAGGTTCGCGAATTGATTCTTTTTTCGAATCGAATCTGCTGAATTTAAAGGTGCCCGACTTCCCGTTTTCTCCGCGTTATGCAGTGGATGCTATTCCACGTGCCACATTCCACCCTCCACGTTCAAACAGAGACCCGATTGCAGCTGCTTCTTCAAAGAATAATTCACTCTCTCTATTTTGGGGGGCATGAAGATGTGTCGTTCACCGCAAAATCTGAGTTGGAGGGGAGAGGGCTGTTTTCAGCTTCTTAGTTATAAATAAGTGAAAGTTAGCCTATTTGGTACGTAAATTGTTTCCGCTCAAATGTTTCAGCTCGTGTTCGACTTTTCTGATCTGTCAAACAGATATGAAACGTGAAACACTTGACATGATTATTGTTTTTCGTGAGCGATTCGACTCTTTGAGAGAGAGAGAGAGAGAGAGAGAGAGAGAGAGAGAGGGAGAGAGAGAGGGAGAGGAAGAGAGAGAGAGAGAGAGAGAGAGATATTAAGCCTATGTTATCTATACGAATTCCTATTTATAATTGTAATTTCACTGGGTATTAGCAGGAAGGTGGTACGGAAATTCATTAATCTTTAGGTGTGGTCATGGTTTAATGTTTCTCTACTGCGGCCTTCATAGTCGAGAAGAACGCACATTTTGGGCGCCAAATTAACAAATTTCCTCATCGGGCCTAAACATATTTGGCCCCATATTTCACAAACTTCCCCATCGGTCCGAAACCACAATTAGCACTTTTCTCCGGGCAGAGGTGTGTGAGTCACAAACTTAGCTTTGTGTATTTTATTCCTAATATGCCATTAATGCACATGGGACATTACTGATATATATCAATATGTGGGTGCTCTTGTGTGACCGTGCCCTCATAAGTTCGAAATAGCTCCTGCACCCCTGGTTGCGTCTAACTCTTTATGAAGCAGGCCCCTTCATACAGTCTGAAATACTTGTAGCGTTATTTATTTATTTATTTATTTATTTATTTATTTATTTATTTATTTATTTATTTATTTATTTATTTATTAGGGTTTAACAGCCAAGGTCATGTCGTGTCGGTGACAGTTTTACGGTTGGAGGAAGCCAGAGTACCCGGAGAGAACCACTGAGCAACGACGAGCAGCTGCCAGCTCCCCAACATCGTAACTCCGCACTGCAGCACCGGCAGGGTTAAACTGGTTGAAGATTTGCGTACCATCAGTTGGACAACCGGGGGTTAAGTGTCTTGCCCAAGGACACAACGCGGGAGTCCGAATCGACCGGTCAGACGGTCATTCATCCAAGGGCTAACCGGGCTCGACGCTGCTTAACTTCGGTGGTCTGACAAGAACCGGTTACCGCAACGCCACCGCCCCGCCCCCCCCCCCCCCCCACCACTTATAGCGTTTCATTTGATGATAATTGCCAGCCTTAATTTCCTTTTAAATTAAGGCATGGCTATTGCAGGACAGCCATAATTTCGTTCTTTAACAGACCCCAGAAACGATGATATGCTGTTACTTTTTTACAATAATTTTCTAACCCTCTCATCATAGTTTTGGGGAGAAATATTTAGCTATTGCGTTAAAGAATAAAAAGTTGAAAGGTCGATAGATTTTTAGTTTCATGACCGTTGTAATTAACGGATGATAGATAGTTTAATGACACCAGTCTGCGACGTGAGTTCACACAGTTTGATTAGTATTTGCAACACAGCCTCATAAAGTCATCAAACTCGACTGATCATTTCTTTGTCACACCATTTAACAATGCAAAACATCATTTTTAATTGTGATCAATTGGACAACAATGCATGTCATAAATTAAGACGTCATTCGTTTCTTTCAAGGGGGCTGATACCGTATAGCCCGATGAGTTGATCAGAGCATTTACGGCCTTCAACAATTACACCCTGACTCTTTAGGCAATTCCGGGTTGGTAAAATACCAGACAGAACAATATACAAGGTTCTCCAGTGACGTCACTTGAATGACCCTGATCTATCGTGTATATCTGATTCCGCACATGTTCTTGATTGAACAAAGGGCATTTCACGAATTTGAACAACCTACCTCGTGCTGTAACCAAAGGTGTCGGCGGTAGGGGGCAGGCAAGAGCTGCCCCTTTCCCAGAAACTAGGAGTTAAGGGCAGCAGGTACTCTTTTCGTGGGTGGAAATAACTTTACTTTCCGAGATCTGAAACTGAGAAACTTCCGAATATTCGTTTGTAATGTTCTTTACTCGTGCAATCGAAATCGGGTGGGATGGAGTGGGTGTGGGGGATATATCAGGTATAATGGTGAAATTTGGTCGATAATCACCAAGCAAAGTGGCTATACAATCGGCGGGTGATTTATAACGCTTTATATAGTCTTTTGAGTGAGTCAAGATGTCGTCTGTAATGCTAGTACTGCAGATGGCACCTTGTCCCATCAAGGGAAGATTTATATACAGTGCCAGTACTATTGTATGTCACTTTACAATTTATGATACGTTATATACGGTCTTAACTCATACCCAGAGTCCAGTGCCCTTTTTGATACCTCTCGTCATCGGATGCTTCCGGCTCCCTTCGCATGTGACCGGCTCAGCGACACTTAAGACACGCGTCGTGTTGTTCAGTTTCATGAAACACCGCCTGTTCGGTGAACTGTTACTGCCCTTGAAAACCACACCAAACCGTCAAACACCTCCCCGATCAACACTATTTTTACGCATACAAAAGCGATGAATGACGAATATCAGGAAAGAGGATTCTCGTAATACACAAACGAATCATGGTGCGTCAAAATATAATACTCTGTGATCTTTCCTCAGCTGATTATCCCAGACAATCACCATGTAAACAAAATCACAGAGTTAACAAGGTGGAAGGGGGTATTTAACACTGAACCGATCACGTAAATAAAATCACATAGTTAAGTGGGTCGAAATGGACTGGCTTGCCATTAACCACCCATATTACGCCTTGGGTGCCACCAAACCAGTCTTCCTCATCTGACTATGTACACTGTACTGCCTCGTGTGGTTATATGGACTGGAATGTTACACAATTACAAAATAAAGTGCGGCAAAAAATTACGCACAATTACAGCGATTGACCATCTCGAGAAATAAAATCGCGAAAACTTTGAAAAAAAAAACTGGTAAAGTTGTGAAATAACTGAGAATTTTTATTGGAGTTTAACGACACTTTCGACAGCCAAGATTACCTCGTGTCCGACACTTTTACTGGTGGAGGAAGCCTGAGTACCCGGAAAGAACTACCAAGCAGCGGCGAGCAACAGCCAGACTCCTGAAAGAACTAACTCCACATCAGCAGGGTTTGCATTGGCTGAAGACAATTGCACCATCGACGTGTAGGACGCCTAACTACGCAGCGCCACCGTGCTCACGCGTTGAAATAAGGGATTAACTGAATTGCCCAAGGACACATTGCGGTTATCTCAGGTAGGGAGACATGTCTGAGTCAACCATTCTTCCGTTTGAAGTAGGAAGACACTGAACATGTGCAATGCGAGCTTTGCGTACGACTCGATAAAATGATATCCTCTTTTCCCCCCGAAAGTTTGGCGACCGGTAATAAATGCTCTCGATGTCGTATGTCCAAAATGAAACACATAGTCACCGAACATAATTGTGCCGACGTTACAACCGTTACTTATTCCCAGTTCCTTCTTTGACATTCGTTATCAACCGATTTTATCGGTTGATAACGAATGTCGAAAAAGGAAATGGGGAATAAGTAGTGGTTGTCATATCCCCGATAATTGTAACGTAACCATTCATTGAATTCGAATTATAGACAGTAATTCTCTATCGGTATATCCCACTCTCACTTAATGCCCATTGCACATGTAGTATAGTATACTGCACGACGATGGTGCAAGTGCCTCCAATCGATGCTAACTCTGCTTTTAATTATGCTAAGTTAATAAACTGTAGAGTCTGACAGTTGCTCGCCGCTGTTCGATGGTTGGCTTCGCTTACTCCGGCTTCATCCGTAACTAAAACTACAAGACACCATTTGACACTTGCGGTTGAAAAAACCCTAAAATGAAACAAACAATATGTCTCACTTTGCGCGCTGGTCTCGTTGTTGTAAATTGTTCTGCCTGTTCCACATGAAGACTGAAAAAAGTTCAAATGTACACGTTGTCAAAGTTCTGAACAAAGAATAAGAGTATGACAATAGTCAATTGATCCTGGTCGTCGTATTCTGCCGATTTGACGAGACCACATCAGTCAGATCAAACAAACGTCTTGTGTGATTTGGCGAATCTAGTCTCGCCAACTAAACGAAATGTGACAACTGCTGATGAATTGGAAATTTTAAAGTTCACTAGGATAACAGAAGTGTTCACAAAGAATATTTTGGCATATTTGTCCAGAATGTTTAAAGCGAAAGAATAGTTTTAACTGCGTATTTGTAAAATTATTCGCCTCGAAATTAATCGCACGTCAGTGATGTTACTTGAATCTCGTTTGTGGCAGGCAGGCATGGATTCAGAAAAAAATGAGACTTTCATTAGCAACGTACCTCCAGCGATACTGATGAGCTATTTGGCATAGTCATTTTAAAAATACAACATGTTATCACTTTATCTCATCTCACACAACGCATGGTCTTCGTCAGGAGGGTAATAGCATTTGGATGGTTGATGAACTCATCGAAGAGCCTTCAAAGTATAACTTTTATTTCAGAGCCATATTTACCTGAAAAAAAATGTTTTAGAACATTTGACTTTCTGCGTTAGAATTTACAGAACCCTGCAAGAACAATCGCGTGTTCAAACACAACTACCACGATTAAGACGTCTCGGGGGTCCTGCACTAATTTTCCTCAAAAGTCCTTTTGTATAGAAAAACCGTGATAGAACAAACCGTGAGGAGCCTTTTGAAGTCGGGGACCGGAGGCTTAGACTAGTTAACCCTTTACCTAACATGAAAAGCAGACGACACTTGCAAAAAAAATTCTTGAATAACTAATTTTTTTCATTTTTTGTCTCAAAAACATAGGTTATGACCCCTCGTTGGAACGAGCTCGACGAGCTCGTTCCAACGAGGGGTCATAACCTATGTTTTTGAGACAAAAAGTGAAAATATAGTGAAAATTTATTGGCGATTTTTTAGAATAACGCTGGCCGGTTTTGGCCGTTACGTTGGGTAAAGGGTTAACCTATTGAGAATCAATTCGCCGCTGATCACGATTGAAAGCAGCTCGAAGATGCTTGAAGATGAGCGTTTCGTCCTGTCTCTACGGTTTTGTTTCTAATAGTTATCACCCTAGCTCCCGATAGGGATACAATAATACTGTGAGAAAAACCGCGTTAAACGTCCCATGGCGCACATGCCCTTAAGTGCTGCTAGCTTTGCTCGTGGTTTAGTTAGTTGTAGAGTTTGACAGTTACGCGCTCTTTCTTTGTGGTTCTTTCTGGATACTCCACCTTCATCCACCCATAAAACTACCCAGCATGATATGGCCCTGGCTATGAAAAGTGCCGTTAATCCCCGATAAATAAACAAACAAACCGAACGAGCTGGAGACTTTCGTGGATTTGTACAACCTGTCAGCATTGGCAGGATGACACGTCGGCAGGTTGTTCAAATCCATGAATACCGACAGCAAGATTGGTGACTGGCTGACAAAACAGATGTTTTGTTTAATAAAACGAACGAACTCGCTTGTAGTCAGTTTACGAGAGGTATTTCATTTTGTTTATTAACCCTTTCAACTCGGTGTGATTTTTTGCGTGGGGAAAAAGTAGTTGTAGAAGCGCAGACGATATAAAGAGCAAACAATCCGAAGCGAGGCTCGGTAATAATTTAATCCAAAAGCTCGACAGAGCTGTTAGATTAATTTATTACTGAACCTCCAAATAAACCAGGATGATATCGTCCATTTCGCCGATGACATTATTGACTGAAATGATACTTCCAGGGCTCCAGTGTTGAAAGGGATAACCAAGAAAAGCCAAAAGGGTCACATATTAAGTATAAGAAAGCATCTTAGTCAGTTACATCATATCAGCTCGTGGCATTGCATATGCAGTCTCTCGTGTATACTCAGTCCGGACAACCTCGTAAAATCTCTCGAAACAATATGTTCATTATCACCCTTTTCTCTGTGGGGAAACCTCTATTAATTTACAGGCGTGGAGAAATGCTTTAAAATCAGGTTGTGCTGTGATCACGAAACATCTTCGTAAAATCTCTATCTACATACCATTGTACCTCATCAGATATAGATTTCTTCCCTATTTCATCCGCTGACACTTCGTCCTCTGATATTCGTCCTCCAAATGACCATCATCAGACATTTTGTCCTCGGACATTTCATCCTCGAAGTGAAAACGAGATATTCTGTTCTTTGATTAGAGCAATAAATATTTTCAATGTAAAATTACAACTATTATCATCATTCATTCTTTAATTTTCTCAAAATGTTATAAATAGTATTCGTATTAATATATATAAAATTCATTACTTCATATGTTACACTGACAGATAACTGATTGTTTAACTGTTAGTCCTAAATTTGTGAACAAAAGTATTTAGTTGCTATTTATTGGAGAGTGCTTGGCACTCTAAACTCAACTTATTTATTTATTTATTTATTTATTTATTTATTTATTTATTTATTTATTTATTTATTTATTTATTCATTTATATACTTATTTGGGTTTTAGCCGACACTTTCGACACCAGTGGACAGTTTTGCGGATGGTGGAAGCCGAAGTACCCAGAGAGAACCACCGAGTAGCGGAAAACAACTGTTAGACTACGATTTCAGCGCAAGCGGGGTTATCCAGATAGCAGTCGTAATGTCACAGAATTAACGTGTGTCCAGTTTACCCCTTTACAGTTTGTTTTATAATACGCACCGCCGCCTCCAAAAAAAATAAATAAATAAAATAGAAGAAATATAAAAAATAGAAAGAAAAAAGAATGAAATCCTCGAAATTATCCACAAAATACCTGAGGAATGAGATCTGGAGATAGAATGTCAGAGGGAAAATTATGCTGAGGGTCAAATGTTCCCTTTGCGAAAGTAAACCAGATATCCCTTCTACAGTACGGCCGTCGTGGACTGGTCACTTTCCACGGGCGTGCTAACACTCTTGGACGACCTGACTGATGTCTGTCATCAACATTGCCTGTCTGACGGTAGCGTGACCACAACCTGCTAATCACCGATTGAGTAACGTTGAGAATTTGAGCCACTGCAGTCTGTCTGTTGCCAGCTTCCAACGTGCCACCGCACGTAAACGTTCTTCACGTGTCAGTCTTCGTATACCTCAAAAGTTACGTTTCGACCAGAAACTATTGATGAATGAGTTTATACCAAGAAAAGAACGATGCGACCTCCGAAAAAGCCCGTTAAGTACAATGAAAGTTTCAAAATGTACCCCACATACATTAACGCGGCGCTCGTGCGAAAAACCTGTGCGAAGTTTTCGTGGGTCGGTGACATTCATGATCCACACTAAACTTGATAACATATTGATGTGTCCAATCACTCGTATCCAATACCATTTTCCGAAAATATCAACATCAGTTTGGATATCCCCTACTTGTTTTGAATAGTATAGAAACTGCAGTCTGTAAGTGCATTGCACATAGCAGAGAACAACATTTTTATGGAAATGTAATATCACATTAGGAAAAACCTCGGTTACAACAATGCTCCGAATTTCCAACTGTTGAAATTTTTACCTGAAAATTTTGATTTTTGGACAAATATTTGCGGGGGATGAGACACCCCCCCCCCCCCCAACCCCCCTCTAGTTATGTCCCTGCCTGCCTGTTTAGGCAAATAAAAAAAAAAGCGGAATATTCCAGAAGCGGAATCAAAATGTTTTCGCAAGCGGAACCTCGTTGATTGTCTTTTCTATCATCTGATAGCAGACGATCAGTTCAAGAGGAGGAGACCCTTGGTAGAATTTTGAGAACATCTCAACGATTCGAAAATTTTCTAATCAGTGCGACTCGAATCGAATCATCGGGGCAATTTCGAAGGGATGTTTGAAGGTTCGCAGGGCCCCAGCCAGCATCAACATAATAGATAGAGAGTAATCGCTTGACTGGACTGGTAACGTGAAATAATTCATGAGAGGTGAGAGGCGTTGTGAAAACACGAGTGCGCGAATGCGCCCGAGTGTTTTACAATATAGTCCCTCACCTCGAATGAATTATTTCACGCAACCAGTCCAGTCAAGCGATTACTCTGTTTGTTACTTTTCATTATTAACGATAGTTATATTATTTAACCTTTTACCTAAGGTAACGGCCAGCGCTATTCTCAAAAATCGCCAATTAATTTTCATTATTTTTTCATTCTTTTCTCTAAAACATAGGTTATGACCCCTCATTGGAACGAACCCGTCCAGATCGTTCCAATGAGGGGTCATAACCTATGTTTTTGAGACAAAATGAAAATAATAGCTATTCAAAAATTTTTTTTTTTTTGCAAGTGTCGTCTGCTTTTCATATTAGGTAAAGGGTAAAAAAAATCAAAAACGATGAAGTCCCCATTACACCCACGACAAAGCGTCTTCGTTTGCGCGCACGGATACATGACACAATTGTTGATTGCATAATTCACTTGTGAAGTTATCGTTTATAATCAAACCCGGAAATCCCAGTAAATCACACTTTGGAAAGTAATAAAAATTCATAAACACCAAAATACGGGAATTACTTTGAACAACCAGAGAACGCGTGAAAACCACATTAAGGATGTCATTGCGAAAGCTTGGGTATACCAAGAAAATATAAATACACCCTCAACTATCACACACCCCGAAACGTATACATTGCGTTCATGCTCCCTGTCCTAGAATTTTCTGATACAGTCTGGAGCAATTTTCCCATTCATTCAACGTGACCATGTGGGAAAAAAAATCAACTGGATGCTGTCCGAATAGTAAACAGAACGACCTGGAGTGTCAGCTGAGATTTACCTTATACCCAAGCAGGCTGGGAACCTCTCAAAAACAAAGAGGAAAACACAGACTAAAACAGTAAGTTAATACATACCACCAACTAGTCTCACGATATTTATCATGCTTGATACCGCCGCCTTCCTCCGTGACTCACGGGTGCGACCGCAAAGGTAATAAGCAGTTGCATAACTCACTCACACCAGAGACCATTTATTTCGAGCATCACCAAGTTCAGAAACACATAAATAACAAGTATTCATGAACAGTGCTTCTGTTTCCGAATTATCTATTCAATAACAAACCTGCTCATTCCCGGATTCTATCAGTGGCGGCGCCAGAGTTACAAAAGTGAGGGGGTACAGTTGGGGATTGTGCAGCGCCGAGCTGGGATGGGTTTCGGGGGGGGGGGGGAGGGGGGTCCTCTCCCTAAGTTGAGAAAATGTTTAACTGTTTTGCAATAAAATCATGCGCATATGGATATCATTGGAACCGGCTGAACAAGCCGTTTCCAATGATATTCATAAGCGCATGATTTCATTGAGTTATACCTTTGAGAATTTTTCTAAAATATTAAATTTTATTTATTTTTTAAAATTGCTGTAGGCTGAATTCCAAACGGATGCCTTGCACGCTCTCGATTCTAGCATTCGTCGAATACTCTTAAGCACTATGTTTTAGTCCGTTCAAACGCGGCATGCCTTGTTGCAATTTGGACCTTAGACTCTTGTTTGTTGTTTGCAGCTAGCGTGTGTGTGGGGGGACGGGGGGGGGGGGGGGTCATAATTTCAAAACTTCTCTGATTTAGTGGACTTGGGAATATGGGATTAAGCATACCGACCATTACACCGCAACGCTCACTACAACAAAAATTAAAATGATAGTATTGTTTTACTACGCTTGGCGAAAAAAGTGGAGGGGTAAGTACCCCCACATACCCCTCCATGGCGCCGCCACTGGATCATTCTATATCACGGTAAATCACGATAAACCCAAATCTATCAGTTCAGATTACAGTCTTTACGGACATCTGTTTAGGAATCTTCCCAAATTCACACCATTGTGTAGATGTAATGCCATTGAAACTATAGACCATTACATCGCCACTTGCGAAATCTTCGCAGCCATTGCAACTACGAAACCAGCAAATCATTATCAGAAGTCTGCACGACGTTATCATTATACGTATTAACTTACTGTTTTAGTCTGTGTTCTCCTCTTTGTTTTTGAGAGGTTCCCAGCCTGCTTGGGTATAAGGTAAATCTCAGCTGACACTCCAGGTCGTTCTGTTTACTATTCGGACAGCATCCAGCTGATTTTTTTCCCAAATGGTCACGTTCAAGGAATTCAGCCTACAGCAATTTTAAAAAAGAAATAAAATTTAATATTTTAGAAAAATTCTCAAAGGTTTAACTCAATGAAATCATGCAAATATGAATATCATTGGAACCGGCTTGTTCAGCCGGTTCCAATGATATCCATATGCGCATGATTTTATTGCAAAACAGTTAAAAATTTTCTCAACTTAGGGAGAGGACCCCCCCCCCCCCCCCCCGAAACCCATCCCAGCTCGGCGCTGCACAATCCCCAGCTGTACCCCCTCACGTTTGTAACTCTGGCGCCGCCACTGATAGAATCCGGGAACGAGCAGGTTTGTTATTGAAAAGTCACTGAAAGGTTTTGCGTCTGGAGAAGTGTTACTATAACACATATTCGCCTGTTGTATATCGAATCTCCAGAAAGTACCCAGATCGCAGACAGAATGCTCATATTATATTAGTTCTTTCGCAACTTTTCCCTGACCAGAACCTACCTCAGAATCCAGAGTCGATGGGTGGAGCTAGTTGTTATCGATGTTATTATAACTGTCGATACAACTATATGAGTACCGTAGTTTTTCTACTGTTGGTATTGTCGTAAATTATACCAATTGATGTCTACACAGCTGGATTGTTGGAACGCTCGTTGATCACAAGTAGAAAGGTATTCCATCTACAGTACGTGGAGAGTGGATTGTAAGTAGAGGGCTGCCCTCCCACAACTTCCGTTTAAAATAACAGTTAAAGAAAAGAAACTCCTTCCCGAAACTATGGAATGCTCTGGACGACACAACTCGAAATATTAGCGACAGAAGCATGCTTAAGAACAAGTTAACTTCCACATTCATTTCCTCATATTCCAGTATTGTCAACTGCAATAATCCCTACTGCCCTGATTGCACTTCGTAAACTTCGTAAATTGTCAAAGTCGTGGTCCGCGTCAAAATCTGGAATCCTCGTCTTGTGCAACCTGTCGCGCTTCCTCCTTACAGTGGTGCTATGTAAAATACTATATGGATACAATTAAGAACTTGCAAACAAAAGTCTAAACAAATAAATCATAACATTCGTCATCCTACGATGATGATGCAACTAACGTAGACACCACGCCCAAACACCATGACCAACCTCCTTGTCGCAGTCTAAACGATACGAACTTCACGATGGGACTTGTTTCCGCCCTCATGTGTTATGATAAGTAGTGGAGGGAGTCCTATAGGCAGGTTGCTTCTTGCCTACCTTGAATCACCGTCTTTCCGCTGGCGAAAATGAAACACTAATACTCTAATCTCAGAAAAGTAATGATTCGATCGTCATTCTCCATCATGTGTCACATAATTGGCTCTCAGTTCATTATTTCAGTCACAGTTTGTTTGCAATCACCCCCATCAGCTTCCAGGGGGTGGCAGGTAGACAGCCAATCTGGCTATGCCACTTCCCACGGTATACTTCTCATTACATTTGTGCAATATGTTTATTTGTAACCATTTTACATGTATGTGTACCGTGAATAAAGAATCTGAATCTGAAGAATCTGAAGAAACCAAAAAGAGAAATAGACGTAACAAACTTGGCACCCCGGACAACAGCCTGTTCACCAATAAGAGGGTAATCTATATCCCCAATGCAGATTATATGGTAAGGTGGTTTCTTCCGTCATGTCTGAAATCTATTCTATGGTTTCTGTCAAGTGAAAAGGTTTGAGTGGAATAAAGAGACATCGATGAGATAATAGATTCACGACCTACAGTCGGGGCACATTGAATAGTTACAGTTGATGTGCAGAAAGTACGAATTTAGAAATTTCCTAGTTAGAGACATTTTGAATACTGATCTTGGATAATCTTGAACGGGAGGTGAACGAGTGGTGACACTATTTACAGGAAGTGTACAGGATGTATTGTTCAGTGTGTCTTTCTAAAACCAAATTGATGCTGATGAATTATCTTATTGTCCTCTACAAAATGTATTAACCTAAAATACTTTATTTTTTCTAATACTTTAGAGAACTGTGGTACGATGCTAAAGGGGCAAATGTTGGTTGAATAATTGTTGATGGACAGATTTGAAAACGGGAATTATTTTCATTTTCGTGCACTCTAAAATCAGTGGGATTAAACAATTAACCCACATCAACTGGGTTGAGTGAATATAAACCCAACTGGATTCATATTCACTCCACCCAACTGATTTTTGCTAATTTTTCACCCAACTGATATTATAGGGCAGAAAAGCCAGTTCAGAAAGAAAAGTTAATTACGTGTGTTAAAGGATCGGCGATTTCCTATATGATTTGCTTTACCATTTTGGATGCCATATCGTCGCCTGAGTGATAGAATGTTCTATGTCCCATATGGGACATAGAACATTCTAGCACTCAGAAGACGATATTGTCAAGGTTTCTACTTGGCTTTGAGTTTAGTATTTAAGTGCAGTAAATTACTTCGTGTGGAGTAGTTGGGTGAATAAAGAATGTTTCTGCATTGTGTCCCTTAATACAATCGGAAAAAAGACGACAGGAACGATATAGTTCATGTGCTGATTAAAATAGCCAAAGTCATTCCAAAATTTCAATCAGACAATGACCGATCTTTTGTTTCAAACAAACCGCGTTTTACAGCAGGCGTCACGAAAGAAGCGATAAAAATATTTTATCAATATATTTTCGTCGGATGGGAGGTAACTCGAAATACATTCAACGCAGAGCGCAAACAAATCGTTCTTCAATCACTGACCTGACGGTTTTTATTCAATCAAAGCTCTGTTGTTTTGACTTCGTGGAAAGTCATGAAAAACAAACAAATATATTTTCTGCACGAGAAGGCATCTACTTGCTTTCTGGAATGTTTGATGGCAGTCGTGAACAGAACTTTTCAAAAGAGAACTGTTGACTACTTCGTATAAATTTAGAAAAATCGGACAGGTCGAGGTCTGTTTGTCGATTCACTTTAAATCCCCCGAGGGATATCGATAGCTGCACTTTCGACACATACATTTACCTCGTTATCCTTCCGCTCCACGTCGGCAAAGCATACAGGTGAGGCCTATTTATAAGCTTTGGTCGTAACGACCAAAGCTGATAAATAGACCTCACCTTGCTGTGTACTTTACCAGACGTTAACAGCAATTATACTGTCTGTGGATTATCTTGTCTGGGGGTGGATTTGGTACTTGTATGTCTGTAAGATTACGATCTATTTCAGTTAACCGATTTTTTAACAGACTGTATACATTTTAGCGTTTGCTGCCACTTACTGCAAAAAATGATCCGAAATCCACCGAAACTGAACCAGTACGAGAGAAACATAGTTGGCGGAAATATGGGGGAGGCTCTGGATCCACCCCTTGTTTCACCAGTCAATGGTTGTGTTAAAATATATCCAAACAAAAAAACATAGCCCGGAAAAAAGTGTGTGTGGGGGGGGAGGAGGGGGGGGGGGCTTCAGCCCCCGGTTCCAGCCGTCCCTGCTATGTTTTCTCTGTTTTACTTGAATTTTTAATCTTTATGCAATAATTTAAAAAAAGTAATTATTAGATTTCAATAAATTTTGTTATGAGGCTTTATATTAGAATCATATTGACATTACTGTGGACAAGTTTGAGAACCAAAGTTATTTTTGCCCTTTGTTTATTCCCGCTTACTTGATTTCATAATGTTCAAATAAGACTCAAATCCTAGGACTCTGATTGGACGAGAGCTCGTTTAGTTGGTTCTATGTGTCGAGCTCCGGTGGCGCATGTTACCGTCTGTCGTCACCAAGTGAAATATTGGAAAAGATGATAACAATGAGAAGAGATTTCAAGTGCATACTGCCTATAAAATCGTATTTTTTGAAGCCGGTGATCACTCTATGAATGTATACTCACTACCCACATATAAAAAAGGTCGAAGTTACTCCATCTCAGTTCAAATCAGGAACTTGTTCGTGATTTGAACTCAGATGGCGTAACCAAGACCTTTATCTAAGTTATTGATTTTCTGTTGTCCAGTGAAATCGTGGGGTACACGAGGGTTTATTTACTAAATTTGAGATCGTAAAATATGCCTTCTTCATTTCACGATGAGGGTTTTGGGCTTTGGGTAGGGTCTTATTGGAACATGTACGTTATTGTGATGAAATGACGTTAACATGGTCTGAAGTTTGCAACTCGGTGCAAATGTTCAACATCGACGCTCCGCGTCTCGGTTCAACATAAGCTCTGATTCGCAAAGTTCAGTCCATGTTGCCGTCCATTCATCACAGTAACTTATAATGATTGAGAGAAGAGATTACATGCTAAGTAATATAAGACTTCAGTGTACTATTTTATTTTAACATTGTTTTGGACAACTTCGAAAACCACGGATAGCTGTTGAAAATTGAGATAGAGAGTCGTAACCTTTTGTTTATTCCGATTTACTGAAAAATATAACGTGTATGTAACAAACTCAACAACAGTTATCAGATTTCAATACAATTTAGTTGTTCATTACAGGTTTGCTTGTGCCATGGTTTATGAATGGATGGGGTCAATTGCTTCTAAGTAAGATGCTTCATTTCTTGAGAGTTAGTTGAACTGAACTTGTAATGCAGTCATATTTTATAATTGCATATTTTCATTTTAAACGAGAAAAACGCGAACGTATAATGAAAAATAAATCAAGTGTTTTTGAGTGGATATCGATCATTTCCGGCAATAATTCAACATGTATTTACCTTCAATTGATGCATAAAACTCCCTAGTCTAAACATGGTCTGAAAGTCCGTAACATATGTTTTTGGTTTGGTACGTCCTTTAAAGGACGTACCAAACCAAACACTTATATTACGGACTTTCAGGCCATATTTGGACTAGAAACCCGCCAGTTGAATCATATTGCAAGACGCCGTCTGTTCTGATTGTCGATCAAATCACTTCCGCGTATCAATGATTCAATGCACTGTTTACTTTCAAGCATCAGTTCAGGATTGAAAGGAGTGGATTGTCAGATTCTTATAAAAAGCATATGATAAAAAGAAAATCTCGTGTTTTTGAGTGGAAGTAGTATATATGTTGATTTTACACATATCTACCCGGACCTCCCCTCCGGATTCCCCCTTCTGCGCATGCGCGTGACGTCATAGTCACGTGTTGCGCATGCGCGGTGGTCATCTTGGATGTTGTGCGCATGCGCATGACGTCATAGTCACGTGCCACTCATGCGCGGCGGCCATTTTGGATGTTGTGCGCATACGTGAGCGTCATCTTGGATGCTCTACGCACGCGTGGGCGCCATCTTGGATGATGTGCGCATGCGTCGCCGCCATCTTGGATATTGAGCGCATGCGTCCCCGCCATCATGGATAATGTGTGCATGCTTGCGCGCCATCTTGGACACAGTGCACATACATCGCCGCCATTTTGGATGAGGTGCTCACGCATGTGGTGGCTATCTTGGATGGCGGCCATGTTGGTCGTTGTGCATAGCGTTGTGCATAGCGGCCGTGTTGGATGATGTGCTCGGCGGCCATTTTAGACGATGTGACATACACATGTGCGAATAACTATTTTTGTTAGTAACGCAATGCATTATGGTATATAAAGAGTCATTTCGTTCTGTCGTGACCAAGTGGAATTATTTCCCCGTAATTTAAATATTTGATTTCCATTTTTTTCTTTTGAGAGTTCTGTTGAAACGTTCCACTACTGAGGATTTTCATTTTTTTTATTTAAAAAAAATACCCCATAATCCCTACCCCACTTCTCTCCCAACATTTCTATCTTAATGGCAATGACCAGTCTCCAAGCTAATATTTTTAATTCAATGGTACAAGTTAGTTTACCATCCCAACCAAGGAACCATTGGCAGTGGAACAGTGTTCGTTTACTGCAGTAATTTATTTAAATGGTGAAATATTTGAACGACTGTCCAAACTTGAGTCTGTCTGAATGTATAGTCCTAGATGGCGAAAGTGACCTTAAACACCAATAAAATGGAGATTTTGTCCGTTTATCTTCTAAAAGATTTCGAAGAAGTTAGCGAGACAAGTAACACCATGAAAAATAGATTTGTATCATTCCAAACATAAATAATCCACTGCGTTTCAACATTTTGTATCTGGCGTGAATTATTATACATGTACACTCGAAACAGTCAAAGATGTAGGGGTAATAAAAAGAAAAGTTTTGTCAAAAGATTAAACATGTATGATCGAAACAGTATTTACTGATAGGTAATAAAATGGAATGGAACGTTGTGTGACTTATCTCCTCGAAGGAGTGAAACCTGCGAAGGTAATAAATCAACTCGCAGAAATCTTGCCAATAAAAATATACTTCCGTGGGATACTTGACGAACAGTTTGCAAAGAATGGTAGGACTTGCCTCCTCGAGATAGCGGAACTTGCGCGTAATAACGACCCTGTCAACATATACCCGGTATTCAAGCATCTTGACAATAAACATATACTCCAACTAGGTACTCGACTAACAGATAAATATATTCTTGTTATCGTACGTGGGTATTGACACATCTCCATGTCGGATGCTCGTACCATGCATATCTATAAGGAGACCTACAGCACAATTATAATTTTAGTCATTTGTTAAAAAGTTGTTTATCGAATACATTTCTTAAAAATATCAACTTGTTTTAAAATGGAAAGCAAAAAATTTGTCTGCAATGTATGTTCAAAAACTTTACAGACAGACAAAACCGAAATCGTCACAGGAGAATCGCCCACGAGGGCAAAACCCTCTGAATAAAGCGTGGGCGCATCTGCTCGAACAGGAAATACCCATTGTTGTGAAAGAACTTTCCCATTGATGTAGTGTCGAGCATCCATCTCAAATACATCAGGAGGTTTGTATAATGATGAAAATGGAGCACGGAATTGACAGATAGTTCGACATGGCCTTACATAGAGAGAGTACAGAACAAGTCAAAACATTATGGCTAGAGAATATGAAGAAAATAATACCTGAACCAATGATCTGGGAGTATGCGCCGATGATTGTAGGTGAACCAGAAAAGGACACAATTTGCAAAATGCTAACAGAGAACATACCCACAAAATGGTGAAGACTATGGCGAATACAGCTGCCAGAACGACGAAAACAGCAACCCTTCTAAGGGCAAACCAAATTCTTAAAAAAAGAGTTACCTTTTCGTGCACACATAGATTAAGACCCCTTACCCCTCTCCTCCCACTCTAAAAAATAAAAATAAATAAATCAAGAGTTTCCTCCCTTGAACCCTCGCCAATTCTACAAAAAATAAGTCGAACCGACAACCATCCGGTGTTTTGTTTGGTGCTCCACCACTCTGATACTATAATATACTTCAAATGAAATAACCAAATCAGGACCCCCTCCCACTTAATGATTACACTATAAACCTCGAGTTTTATAATTTCAAAGATAGCGCCCCCAACCAACGAAGATTGGAGACATTCTCCAATCCCCATCCCTATCACCCATCTAAATACCAGTCTTTTGTCAGCCTATATTAAATGTTCATTTTCCAATGTTTAGAATAAACCATCCATCTAACGGGAGACCTCGCTATAAAAACGAAAGAACTACCATTCTCCAACTTCCGCCTAGGGAGCGGTAGCATTGTGTACTAAGGCGTATTGCACGTCGATAGTGCACTTGTCTTCAACCAATGCTAACCTTCCATGTGTGGCGTTAGTACGTTGGCGAGCCTGGCATTTGCTATTCGGTGGTTTTCTCTGGCTGTCCAGCAGGAGGTGATTCTGAACTTCAAAAGTGTCGTTAAAATCTCCAATAACTGAATGAATAACTACCATTCTAACATAAATGTTTTGACGTTTGTCCAAATATTTCTCATAAAAGCGTGAAAAGCCCCCTTCCATCATACAAGGTTTGTGCCTATGAAGAAAATCAGCAGTCCGTCAGTACCCACCTACCCTACCTGTCCCACTGTAAAAGTTGTATAAACACTGTTATCCGATTAGCCGCAAAAAATCCCCGTGGGGAGAGGATACGCGACTGTGTATTACCCATCCAAAAATAAGATAGGTGCAGATTTGGGAAAAAATAACCTCCTCGGGCAACTTGAAATGTTGTTTTCTGCGTCCTGAATGTGCGGGGGACGATGTGGGGCAAGCCCCTTTTGTCCCTCCGCAATGGCAAGTTTTCTTTCATTTTTCATGTAATTTTTTTTTATTTAAAAAAAATACCCCCGCCATCCCTACACCCACTTCCCTCCAAACATTTCTACCTTAATGGCAATGACCAGTCTCCAAGCTAATATTTTCAATGGTATAAGTTACTTTATTATCCCACCAACGGAACCATTGGCAGTGGAACAGTGTTTCAAACATAAATAATCCGCTGCGTTTCAATATTTTGTATCTGGTGTGAAATATTATACATGTTCGCTCGAAACAGTGTTTATAGATAGGTAATAAAATGAAACATCCAATCAGTATTTCACGTGCCTAAATCTAACCAATGGGGGAGAAAGGGCGTGAAATACTTCTTCGGTGCATTTTGGATCCTCGCATGTCAAATAAAAAGAACGTGAATTGAGGTTTGGGGTTACATTTCAACATCTAATTACTGAGCGAGAAAAACATGGATTTTTAACAAATTAGAGATAACAGATGAAGATGCGGTGAGAGAAACAGAAAGATATTTGAAAGTAAGACGACAGAGGACAAATGAAATTTTTTGTTAGCTCTCTACCAGTGGTGCAGCTCAACCCTGCCGAAGCATGAATTTAGAGAGATGCTGGAAAAGTTTCCGGAGATGGTGGCGGTGAGACGGCCATTTGGAGAGATCCAGTTCCACAATAGGCCAAAACACCCCCACGGATACCCAACGGTCGACTACGAGGCGATCGTGTCTGGGAGAGCTCAAGAAGACTGGGAAAAGGAATGTTTCACTTAAGAGGAGATGAGATCGCCACAACATCGCCCCTTGGCAGGGTGAACTTCACCACAAAATGGCTTCGCACCAGCCCTTTTCAGGGCCACCATAATCTTAAAAAGAGTTTCTTTATACAAAACATATCACCACATTATTCATTCATTCATATTTAAAAAAGAGGCAAGCTTCATATTTTAGTTATTTTCTTTGTGTTTTATCTAAATGTCAAGTGGTTGTATAAACCACTGACATCCCCCTGATTAAACACAAAGAAAGTGAAAACATGTACAGTACGTGGAGAGCGGATTGTAACTAAATCACCCGCCGAGTGGAGTTATCACCCAAACTATAACTTTCAAATTTTATACATAGGGACAAAAAAACACAAGCAACGTTTCAGCCAATGGACCTCCGGGTTTAACCCGGAGGTCCATTGGTTGAAACTTTGCCTGTGCTTGTTATGCTTTGCAACAAATTTGCAATTATTGCTTGGGTGGAATCCCCACTCTGCGGGTGATTTAGTGATAATACACTCTCCACGTACTGTATGTGATTTTTTGAGGGAAATTCGGTGATATTTTGGAGGTAAAGACTGTCACTCTGGCATAAAAAATCTGGGGGAATGCTAGAGTCTATGCTTTGGAGATGGCCGCTGCGCATGCGCATCATGTGATTATGAGGTCACGCGCATGTGCAGAAGGGGAGTCCGGGAGGTCCGGGTAGATATATGTGAAATCAGCATATATACTACCAGTGGATGCCAAAAATTATCTCACTTGTGACGAGACAAGTGGATATTTTCGCTCGCGCAAGCGCTCACGAAAAAGAACCATGTGTCTCGGTCACTCATGAGATAATTTTCGGTATCCACTCAAAAACACTAGATATCCTCTATATACCCCCAATCTCGTCGAAAGGTCAGCATTATAGATGTTTGGATCTTTTGAGATCTTACATGCATGTTAAGAGTGGCATGCTCTTTCATGCATATGAAAAAGAGAAGGTACCCAAACATTCTGCTATTGAGTTATGTTACTTTTTCATTAATAATTAAATAATTAAATTTGCTATCTGTCCTACTTTCCGTAGATAATGCCACACTGCGAGTATGCCATGAAGTGGAGGTATACTCAGGGTAGTTGCCCACTTCTTGTTTTACGTGTCCCATATAAATACAAAGCATGCACAACAAACCTTGTAAATAAATGTGTACATTTAGATCATCTCATACAGTGAGATCATTTGATTAAATCTTTATATGGAATGAATGGATGTAATTTTGACCATTCTGATCAAGAGCCGAGGCAGTGAGACTAAGATTATAAGAAGAAAAAGATACCCCCCAATTATTTTCTCTTATTATCTTATTTATCACATTGATTGATACTTTTGTACAGGAATTATTTATTTATTTATTTATTGATGTTTAAGGTCACATATTTATGCACGATGGCTAATCATGACCGTGACAGTTTTACGGGTGGAGGAAGCCGGAGTACCCGGAGAGAACCACCGAGCAACGACGAGCAACTGCCAGCTCCCCAACATCGTAACTCCGCACTGCAGCACAGGCAGGGTTAGATTGGTTGAAGACATGCATACCATCGACGTGCAGTACGCCTTAATACACGGCGTCATCGTGCCCCCACGCGGGCAATGGAGATGAAGTGTCTTGCCCAAGGACACAACTCGGTTGCCGCTGGTGGGATTCGAACCGAGGACCTCTCGGCTTGCAGCCTGCACCTCTACCTACTGAGCCACCGCGCTCCCTTGTACGGGAATTTGAGACATTCCAGGCTGCTGGGCTACATCGGTAACCACAATATCGGATCAATTCCAGTGAGGTCACCTTTTCCTTTTTGGAGTGATAGATACCAGACATGCACATGCATTTTATTGAACGCGTTGGAATGTGCGACCATAGACAGCTTTACTACATGACTGGTACATAACCGGTACATAACCTGTTGCTCATGCTCTCTATGATCACTTTCTGGTGCATGTTGAGCACTCTTTCATTTAACCCTTTACCTAACATGAAAACCAGACGACACTTGCAAAACAAATTCTTGAATAACTAATTTTTTTCATTTTTTGTCTCAAAAACATAGGTTATGACCCCTCGTTGGAACGAGCTCGTTCCAACGAGGGGTCATAACCTATGTTTTTGAGACAAAAAATGAAAAAAATAATGAAAATTAATTGGCGATTTTTGAGAATAGCGCTAGGCGGGTTTTGGCCGTTACGTTGGGTAAAGGGTTAAGTACATTTTCACGTGGTGAAATGAACCCCCAAAAAGGTCTTTATTCCCGCTCATTAATACCTTTCCCCTTGCATTAATGAACCCTTTACCCAACGCACAGGATATCAAAATTTATTATTTTAATTATTGTTTTTTTTTTAATTTTTGAAAAATTTTCAACGAATTATGTGACCCCCTCATTGAAACGAGCCCGATGAGCTCGTGCCCGTGACGGGTCACATGATATGGTTTTGATAGAGAAAGGGTTAAATAATATGATCTACTTCTTTAAAATGGAGCCCGAAAGGCATTTGTGTCCTTGTACAAAATGTAGTAAAGTACGGAGAACATCTTGAGGACATCTGAGAACAATTCGAGCTTATAAAATCGTTGATAACGAATGTCGATAAAGGAACTTATAATAAAGTGACGGTTGCCACATCGGCACAATAATCTCGATGTTAGAAACCGCGATCGTGGTCTGCTGATTTTTCTTTTTTTCGAGTTTTGTATTGAGGAGAGGAGCTGTGATGTACTAGATTCATGGCTGTCTTCCGCTAAAACGTACTGGATCCATGGCTGTCTTCCGCTGAGAGCACCATGGTCCCCTAATCTCGCTTCGGAAATCACATAGCACCCTTATTATCTTACTATCGCTTGGGCACTATTGTTTCCCTCAACAATACTACGAGAGCAACACCAATTTCAAAACAACTGGATTACGGAAATGTCAGGAGAGAAAAATGTCTCCACTCAGTCTGCCCCCTTCCTCACAGATGTCGTCAAGTCAACCAGTGCGACAACTGCTCCTATCGATGATTACGTTTTGATGACGTAAAAGCTATTACGCTGTAACTGTAATCACAGCGTAATAATTTTCAGTTCATCAAACTCCACCATGATGTTTACCTAGTACGAAAACTATTTATACGGTAACAACTTTCCAATATCATCACCTGTGTTTGTTAATCCTTGAACTCTAGTGGCATCTTTCATGCCAGTTCAATGGCAGCAATTAGACGAGTCCATATTCATTATTTGGGGTATACCAATCAATATTTTCAACGTGCAGCTTCGGGGCTGCACGTTGAAAATATTGATTGGTCTTCCCCACACATTTTCTGAACAGCCACCCTATATAATGACGTTATGGCGTATCATGTGCCTGGCTGGGCAAACGGCCGCTCGGGTTGAAAGGGTTAGTACTTACTAAAATATGTTGTAAATATTCAATTGGTATAACCGCGAAAAAAAATGTGTACATCATCAGCATATTCATTTTCCACACACATCAAAATATATTCTTTAAAACAGAATCGGCGAATGCGAGGCTTCGCAAAATTGAAAATTTCCAAGAAAACAATTGTTATTGAGCACTATCTATTTATAAGAACAATTGACATTGCCCCCCCCCCCCCCCCCCGAAAGCCCCCTCCCCCCCCCCCCCCCCCCGATGTCGAGGGTTGGGACACTTTTCAATATGTAGGCAATGAGAGCAATGGTCCTCAATGGAAGGCATTAATAGATATTTAGTAACTACTTATTCAAAGGTCAGGGGACAGGGGGGGGGGGGGGGGCGCTAAAAATTTGCAAGACGTGACGTGGGGGTGGGTAGGTCTCTTGAGTGCGCCATAAATGTGCATTTCCAACTTGTGCATTTTTTTGAATTTTTACAAAATATACCAATATATCAGCTAATATATACCATCATTTGTGTTTCAAACCTTAAAGCTGATGTTGTACATCACACTCTTAACATAAATACAACATCAGGAGGCTTTATATGTGAGAATATTGGGCTTAATCTGGGAAAATGTCACATGTTAGTGGGGTGGGTGTCTTGTTCGAAATGTAGAAAATGTGCAGACAATATTTTGGGAACAATTCAAATGAAAATTTGTTCCCGTATATGTACACCTGCTCTGGCCAAGCCTGATAATGAACAGCTTGTCATTTGTAGATTGGGGCCCACAGCAGCCCACAGAGGTTTAAATTAGTGGTACCAGTTTAACCCTTTACCTAACATGAAAAGCAGATGACACTTGCCAAAAAAATTATTGAATAACTAATTTTTTTCATTTTTTGTCTCAAAAACATAGGTTATGACCCCTCATTGGAACGAGCTCGACGTGCTCGTTCCAATGAGCGGTCATAACCTATGTTTTTGAGACAAAAAATGGAAAAATAATAAAAATTAATTGGCGATTTTTTAGAATAGCGCTTGCCGGTTTGGGCCGTTACGTTGGGTAAAGGGTTAAGAACATTATGAAAACCCCCTAAAGACAGTTGTGCCTACTAAGTTTATAAGTTTATTTTGGATTTTAGTGGGAGAGTGGGGGGGGGGGGGGGTGTCTGAGAACGGTAGTAGAAAATTTGCACGTAGTGGGTGGGTGGGTGGAAAAAGGAGCCGAATAAAAAATAGGATGTCACGTCTTGAAAATTCTTAGTGCCCCCCCCCCCCCCCCCCCCCCCCCCCTGCTAGATAGGTATTTTTATGTGTATCTCCTGGTTCATCCCCACGCTTGTGCGGAGACGTGTTAATATAGCACACCGAAATGATCTAAAGTTTTCGCGCTTCAATATGGCAAGAACAGTTCAGCCATTATTGAATTCTTGTTCAGAAGTGTATCAATTCAATACATCACATTTTGTAAAGCCGCACTTAAGAATGCATTATGAAACTAGAGCAGATCAACTTTTATTGTTTAGACGTGTATCACATTTTCTGAAGTTTCACTCACCAAAGTGCAACAGAATAAACTATAAAAATGTTTTGCTTGTAATTTTAATGAAACCTTTCTGCGTTTCGATTTTATGGCCACTATCCACGTCTTAAGCATTGATTCAAGGTATATATATATATTTTTTATCGCATGCATGCTTTTGTTTGATGGAGTTTACATGGTGCTAAAACGTGATACGAGCATTTTTGGTATCGATCTTATGCTGAAGGCGTCTCGATACTTCACCTATAGTACGGTCGTCGTGGAAAGGTCAAAATCCACGCGTGGGTAATTTTCCCACGCATGCGTTAACAGTGAATCTCCGACATAAAACAATTGAATCGCTATCACATTTTCAAGGAATGTAGCATCGGGTATGACCCGGTGCATCTTTCATTGAATGTTTGCTGAAAACCACTGATTATTGATTGAGAAAAGCCCGTGTGGGCAACACTACACACGCGTAGATTTTCACCATTCCACGGCGGCTGTACTGTAACACGGTACCAGACCACACTTGTGAAACATTTTTTTTTTTAAAGACTGATATTTCTCCTGATTTGTCCCTAAATGCATACCCGTATGCAACCTCAATGGGTGAATCTCATTCACAGGGCATGTTATAAGTTTAATTTTCAGGCTAAATTTTAAAGTACAATAAAATTTGAAGGGCGAGTTTTATGAATAGTGCAGGACGTTCACATTTTGTACTCGCTGGAGTGTATCTGGTGTAAAGAACAGGATACGCGCTGGGCGCCCACAAGTCTTTACTGATGTCGACGCGATGATAGTAACGTATTAACTGATGGAGTGCTAAATTAATTTTGATCGTCCAGTTTTGTTCACATGTGTTCGCCTCTTGTAAGGCACGGGAAACTGTCTGCAGACACCTTCTCATAAAATGCAACAGGGCATATCCATGCAGACTTAAAAAAACTCTTCAAAGATAATATATATACTACTCAAAGTTTGCTAAGCACCAAGTACATCCAACTACCTGTTTTACGTTTTAGTTGAAATATTGTAATGAAAGTGTATATATTTTTTATTTAATCATAGCTTTAATAATTTAAGTACAGAAATTAAGATTTTATTTGTGTTTGACATTATGTTTAGCTTTTGAATACGATAACCATGGAAAATGGATATTATTGGGAAATTTTTCAATATGCCAAAAAGTTGACAGAGCGAACTGGTATGGCTTCAGTATCGAGTATGAGACCCATTACTGTTAATTACAGCTTGACAACGCCTTCTCATGCCCCCAATCAGGTTCCTGGTGGTCCTTTGTGGGATGTTGTTCCATTTTTGGACCAGCATGGCACCAAGCTCCTGGACACTTCTTCGCTGACGAGCTGAAATTGCAAGATGCAGCTCATTCCAGACATGTTCAATTGGATTGAGGTCAGGGGATCTTGATGGCCAGTCCATACGCTCAATCCCCTCCCTCTGTCGGTACTCCCCGACAGCATGGGCAACATGAGGACGGGCATTATCGTCCATCAGTATGAATTTATCACCCACTGCATCTACATATAATCTGACGTGGACATCCAGGATCTCATCAATATACCGTTGTGCAGTCAATGTACCACGTTCAAGGACACAGATCTCTATACGTCCATCCCTGTTGATGCCGCCCAGACCATGATTGACCCTCCACCATAGCGGTCATGCTCAGCAATGTTGGCTGCGTGGAATCCCTCTCCTGGTCTTCTCCATACCCTAGAACGCCTATCTGTGTGGTCTAGGCAGTACCTTGACTCTTCTGTAAGAAGGACAGGTCGCCAATCTTCTCTGGTCTATCCAAAGTGACTCATGGGCCATTCATATCGTGACTGGCGGTGGTTCTGGGACAGCGAAATGCGAATACATGGTCTTCTCGATCGGAGACCACCTTCGCGCAACCTTGCCCGGATAGTCTGCGTCGAAACATTTTCCCCGCATGCATTCTGAAGGTCACTGCGAAGATGGGTTGCTGTGGCAAAGCGGTTTCTATGGACCTGAATGGTCAAAAACCGGTCTTCAGCTGCAGATGTTGCCCTGTCTCTGCCACCACCATGCCGTCTTACTGGCGTGCCATACTACTGAAATCTTTCCCAGACTCTGGTGATCACCGTATGGTGCACACCAAGGGCTTCACCAACCTGGCGATGGGTAGCCCCTTACTCCTCCATCCCTACAGGCCGCCACATTTCTGCCTCACACAAATGTCTTCTTACATTTGCATTTGCCATATTCAATCATTAAATCATAAGGGTTTGTGTTGAAATGAAGACTGAATAACCTACACATGTCATGTACATGTAGACAGTTCACGAAAACATCATGAAAATCAAGAGGTACATGCTTTGCATGACTGTCACGAAACGTCTGCCTGTCAAGAGAGCTAATGTAAACACTGGTGACCATCTCAATACGCTCCTCAATCATATCCACCAAAAATATCGCAAATATGTCACAAGCAAATTTCACAATGATGTGTCAAATATTTGGTGTTTAGCAAACTTTGAGTAGTATATGAAGCACATGCTCAGATAATAAAGTGTTTAAGTTGGGGCACCTGCACTTCAGAATAAAGCCCAACACTCATCAGTTAACACTTAACCTGACACGACTACCAGATGACACTTGCAAAATATTTTTAACAACTAAAATTCCTCTTTGGACTTAAAAAAACGTGCGTTATGATCCTCTCATTGAAACAAGCTCATTCTAACGAGGGGTCAAATGATATGCTTTGGAGACAAAAATTGGAAACAAAAAAACGTCATGAATTGCGTTGACCGGATTTCGCTGTTACTTTATGTGAAGATTTAAGTTCAATAAGCGTCTTTGTTTATATGTTATTTACTCGATTACCTCTTTTGTCGGCAGTTTGATAAATACGTGTTATGTGCACATTGTACTTGTACAGAATCGTTTATCGTGACGAGTCTCGTTTTTGGGGGATATACAGCTAAAATTCGACGAGTAGATATACCCCCGAAAACCAGACGGGCCGCGATAAAAGGCTGAACACAAGCACAATAAGCATATGCCACTTTTATCTACTATTCAGTCAACAAAGCCCAAAACCAAGACTTCTCGAACATAGTCGTCAACAAACAAAAAGTCACACTCAAATCAATCAAAATAATGAAACTCTGTTTTCAGTTCTCCCAACACGCGTCATGAATTAAATAGTACTTGGTGATAAAAATAATCGAACTGAGATCAAGTATGCCTTTTCCGTCGGCCAGTGATATTTTGAACTAAATTTAATTCAGTTCACCAGGCCGTCCAAGGGATGGGTGGGTGATTTGCAGAAATAGCTGGAGAATGATGTTTCTGTAGTGTGCAAGTACCTCTTTAAATACAGGACGTCACTTAATTTATACTTTTTAGGTTCAGCTCCATAGTATTCCAGGCATGTCCCAAAAATGGCATACCATGCACTCTCGTCAAATGCGAATATTTTTCAACTGAGGTATTCTAATACATAACATGTATCACATTTTCCAGGAACGCGGTGGCTCAGTGGTAGACTGTTGGACGTCCATGCTAGAGGTCCCTAGTTTGATCCCCGTCCGGGACGACCCGTGTTGTGTCCTTGGACAAGGCAATTTATCCCGGTTACCTACATGGGGCACGATGCCCCCGTGTACTAAGGCGTACTGCACGTCGATGGTGCACATGTTTTCAACCGCTGTAAACCTGCTTGAGTGGAACTTGAACAGAGTTACAATGTTCAGGAGCTGACAGTTGCTCGTCGTTGCTCTGTGGGTCTCTCCGGGTACTCCGGCTTCCTCCACCCGTAAAACTGTCACGGTCACAATTAGCCATTGTGCATAAGTATGTGACCTTAAACCCCAATAAATAAATAATAAATAAATAAATTACATTTTCTAAGTGCACTGAACACATACAAAACCATCTGACAAAGTAGAAATAAACAATCTGAATGTGGATGAAATAATGTATCGTCAAAGCTTCACCCTGGGAAATTGCGTGGAAAAAATGCTAAAATCAGCCATCCAGCTGCCTCAAAAGCAGATTTTCACCACTAACCCTACTTACATACGCGTGGAACATATCACCCCCGGTTTCGAAAATGTGAAAAAATTATGTTTCCGTCTCATATTTTAGTTTTATGCCTGGGAACAACTCCATATACAAATAACATTTAAAAGAATAGTCCGTTTTTCGAATCCACAGTTTCTCATAATTTCTCTGGTAATTTACCCCTATGCATCAGACTCCAACTCTGTGATCAAAACTTCAAATTCGGTTGTTCATTAAATAGCCTAATGTAATCATATGTCTGATACTAAAAATACATCCCCAAGGTACATGGTATTAGTTTCAACATATGCCCTTAGTTTAAAATTTTATGCCCTTAGTTTAAAATTTTACCCCTGTATAACAGTTCGAAAGCGCTGACCAGAACTTCAGAAGCGTGCAAATGTAAAATGAGTATGATGTCGCGTTTTAATCCTTTACCTAACACGAAAAGTAGACGACACTTGCAAAAAAATTTCTTGAATAACTTTTTTTTTCATTTTCTGTCTCAAAAACATAGGTTATGACCCCCTCATTGGAACGAGTGGTTATAACCTATGTTTTTGAGACGAAAAATGAAAAAATAATTAAAATTAATTGGCGATTTTTCAGAATAGCGCTGGCCGGTTTTGTCGGTACGTTGTGTAAAGGGTTAACATTTTCAAGCTGTCACCTTCAGTTATTATCGTCGTCATTTGTTTATTTGGCATATTGCATGGTGGATTTTTTATGTAGTGGATCGTGCAGTTCTCTGCAACATGGAATGTATGCTGAGGGAAAGAAACTATACGCACCATTCGCTGCAGTATAGACTATTTTTAAAGGGGTTGCCCATGATTACCGGTACCCCCGAAAATAGTTCGCCAGACGTGCGTTCGTTCCTTTCTCGCGACGTCATGTGACTTTTATTGCTATTGAAACAAGGATACGCGGTATTTTAGGGTGGAATTGATATCGCTACTGATATTGTTGTTTGCAGATGCATTTTGAGATAAATGGTATATAAAGTTGCATTCTATTAGTTCCGAAACCCAAGGAAGAAAATTCAAAATCTTTTGTAATTGATTTGACATTATTTCTTCTGTTTGAGAACACCAACCACAAAGGTGAACTGATGTTTCGACGGAAAGCCGATTGTATCCACAATCCGATTACGTCCGTTAGCCGATTGTGTTCACAGGCAGACTTTCGGACACAATCAGCTAGCGTTTTGCGAATGTGATTAACCCAATGTTTACCTGCGTACACAATCAGCTCTTTTGTGGATCCAGTCGACTTGCATTTTTCAGACGAACTCCGCTTGCGATGGCAGAACTGTTCGATCCAAATATATTATGGCCCCAAGATTCTCAAATTTCGGATCGAATGAAATCCCAAATTGAAGTGAATTTTAAATTGAATTGCACTGAATTGAAATGTTTTATTTGCACATAAAAAATTCATATTTTGCAAAATAAAAGAACAACGAAGGCAACAAGAACGCAGATACAAATCAAATGAAAATACAGCGAAGAGAAAGAGATGAAGAAACTTTGTGAGATAATGAGAGTGATTAAAGATTAATGAAAACAAGAATAACAGTGTAAATACATCAGTTAATTAAAAATTGGAGATATTCTAATGACAGGTGTTACACTATCTTTAATCGGAATTATAAAAGTATATTACTACTGTTTAACTGCAGTGGTAGTTTTTTTCTTCAAAGTGAACAATGGTATACTATTTATTTATTTATTTATTTATGTTTAAGGTCACATACTTACGCACAATGGCTAATCGTGACCGTGGCAGTTTTACGGGTGGAGGAAGCCGCAGTACCCGGAGAGAACCACCGAACAACGACGAGCAACTGTCCGCTCCTCAACATTCTAACTCTGTTCAATCTTCGCTCAAGCAGGGTTACAGCGGTTGAAGACATGTGCACCATCCACTTGCAGTAGCCTTAGTACACGGCGTCATCGTGCCCCCATGTAAGCAGCCGGGATAAAGTGCCTTGCCTAAGGACGACACAACGCGGGTTGTCCCGGAAGGCGATCGAACTCGGGGCCTCTAGCATAGAAGTCCAACAGTCTACCACTGAGCCACCGCGCTCTCTAACAATGGTATACTCAGCTGTGATAAAGTATTTAGATTTAAAAAGGAAGATGTAACTTGCAAAGTTGATTAATTGAAATTCAAGAATGATACTTCTTTTAATTTGATGAAGATGATGATGCTTGAGTAGATGTGACGAATGAAGAAGCATGATAAGCGTGCGTGAATGTGTCGCAGCCCATACGCTGATCGATATCCTGAATGGAATAGTAAATCTATTTAGATTTATAAAATATAAATTTAGTAAATTGATTTCTGGCTTGATAAAACAAATTATTCTCTAGGTCGCTGAATCACAAGGAGATTGGCTGACATTATTATGATATTATCAGGAAGCATGTATCAGAACTCACACAACCTTATAATACTGATACCAAAAGGAAAAGGAACAGTAGTTTTAACTAGATACATCTATGTGTCTTAAATTCCACCTCCAAGTTCAACAACTTTTCTTAGAAATTTAGACACAATGTAACTAATGTCAGGTTCCTTGCAAGATATAATCATATTAAAGATATCTCCGTTTGGCATTTCTGCAAAGCCATTTTTAATTTTAAAGGAGTGGAACATGGATTCTCTTGCTTGAGCATATTTTTACGTGATAAAACAACATGAGCTTCGTCTTCAAAACATACGCATGTCTGGCATAGTCTATCATTTTCTGGTGTGGGTTTTAGCCCTTTATGCCTGCCAGTTTCTATATGAGGCGAGTGTGCACTTGTTCTTAACTTTGCAAGTATACGGCTGCAAGTTAGTATCATGTATTATAGATATTTTTCCAATTCAAAATCATTCTTGACTTTTTTATATGTTCTTTTCAGTTAATTAGAATTTTCTAATTGCAGATGCCATTGGTTGAAACATTTTTGTTTTAAAGTTTTCAAAATCTGTTTTGCAAGCTTATGAGGATATTTGTTATGCTGTTGAAAGCCGACTTCACTCAGATTACAATTTTACATAATTTCTTTTACACCATTAACCCTTTACTCAACGTAACGGCCAAAACCGGCCAGCGCTATTCTCAAAAATCGCATATTAATTTTCAAAATATTTTCATTTTTTGTCTCAAAAACATAGGTTATGACCCCTCGTTGGAACGAGCTCGTTCCAACGAGGGGTCATAACCTATGTTTTTGAGACAAAAAATGAAAAAAATTAGTTATTCAAGAATTATTTTTGCAAGTGTCGTCTGCTTTTCATGTTAGGTAAAGGGTTAAGCCAATTTATCTGATTTGAAAATATTGTTCTGTGGTTACTCTGGTAAGCATCGTGTAACAAACTGTTTTTAGGAATGTTACTAAACCGGGACAACTTCATCTCTGGATGCTTACTTGGATGCTTTAGAGTTAATGACCAGAATACATTTACAAAATTGAATTGCTATTTTCTCATAAGCGTCTTTGTTATGATGACTTGTTAATGAGCTAGGCTTCATTCTATCTTTTTTTAACTTGCCATGGTAAGATCCCCATACTTCACATCCATATGTTTATATTGGTACTTTAAATTAATCAAATAGGTCTAGATTTATATTAACAGGTAGATTATTATTAAGGATACATTGTTTCAGAACATATACAGCCTTGTTAGCTTTGATTTTAAGGTATTAATTGCTTTTGAGAAATTGCCTGATCACGCTACGGTTATTCCATGGTAATTATATTCGTGAACACTTTCCAACGCGGTTCCCTCAATATAAAACGGATTATTGCATAGTTGTCCACCTTTACTGACTTCATAATTTTAAATTTATTTGAATTTATTTTGAGATACCATTTCTTTTACATCAAGGTAATTCTGCAACCCTTTGGAACTTTTACTGATCAGAACCATATCGTCGCCGCCATACATCAAACAATTAATATATTTCTCAAAAGATATGGAGAATCAAACCTAGAACAGTCAATAAATATTTTCGGGATATCATTCACATGTATATTAAATAGAGAAGGACGTAAGTTACAACCATGCCTCAATCTAGTCAAACAGGGGATGAACTCTGGTAAGCCCTTTTTCAACTTCACGGCTGTATCATCTTTTGGATACATACTTTCAACTCAATTTGTTATGTTTCTGTTATGTTACTATTTAATTTGTTCCTTTTTCAACTTAGTTAAAAAAGGTCATCACGCCAAACACTACCAAAGGTTTTTTTTTAAGTCAATGAAGCACACAAATAATAGCTCAAATTTGATACCTTTATTCTTCATGACATATTTGCTTTTTAATGCTTTTAAGGTATAAACATTGTCGTCAGGCCTATTTTCTTTGATAAATCCTATTTGATATTCAGATTTACTTTTTTGTCTGATGTTCATTATTCTATTGTTTACTATTGTGCAAAATAACTTCCCCGCACAACTTATTGTCGATATTCCTCGGTAGTTGGCAGGGTCCCCGACATCCATTTTCTATCAAGAGGTTTAAGTAAAAAGGTAAACCCCATTCTTCTGGATATCTTCCCTAGTTTAGGATGAGGTTAAATAATTTTCTAAATAATGGGAGGATCTTAGTCACACTGCACTTGATCATTTCGTTTGAAATACAGTCAAGTCCACTACTTTTATTATTTGACAGTTTTGTAATTGTAGCTATGATTTCTTCATCTTCAATAGCAAGGGATAGCTCTTTGAAATTGGAATAACAGTACTAATTGTATAATCAGGTTTAACCCAGTTCTCCATGTCAGTTAAATTATGATTATCTGATGGATGAAGAAGTTGTTTGAAATATTTAACCCAAACATTTGCATCAATTTCACTTGATTCATCATAGGAAGCTTTTTGCTGCAATTTCGCAATGAGGTCCCAATATGTTTTAGGATCAGTTTTGGACATTGTTAAAATGTTTTGTACTATTTCTTCTCTCATCAGTATTTTAATTTGTGTTTTCAATTCTTTTCTGAAAGTGTAATACTTATTCCTAATCCTTAAGTCATGTGGATTTTTTTATTTTTACAATTTGGTTTGGAGAATTTTTTACTTTTACTTCATAGAAACTTTTGCTGCTTCAACAAGAATCAAGTTAAAATATTTCACCGCTGTATCAACTCCTTTTTGATCCGCCGAGAAGGCTATACCCTCAAATTTGTTTATTTCTTGATGGTTCAATGCATTTATCAAATCAATTTCACTTTCTTTGTCCCAAACAAAACTCCCAGGTAAATATTTGAGTTCATAATGTTTTTCTCAGTACATATACATTTGTTAATTTTCATCGTGCACTAAACTGGACAATGGTCTGAATAAATTGTCCATTGACCAACTTGAAATTTCCTTATTTCCTCACACAAAGTATGTGTTGCAATATTGTAATCCACTGTAGTCCGTGTATTGGCCTGTGTATTGGTCTTGGATTGAAAACAGATTGGCTTACCAAACACGTCTCCTATTTTACGACCATTCAAGATGCTGGATGTACTAGATATACACTATACAGAGCATTTTCCTCTCACATTCAGTGAATGAGTATCTTGATTATTCATGTACATAAATGTGGAATTAATATTAACATCGTGGGAGTTTGGTAGTGGAATATATACAGATGTATTCCGTCAAGTTGACGAGATGAGATCGTCCAGATCAAACGAGACACCGCAGGCGTCGAGTTTGATCTGGCCTGTCTCATCTCGTCAACGAGACGGAATACAACAATACAGATCAATTGACTGTTTTGTAATTTGTTTATTATATGACAATTGGTATTTTAAACTGATCACAAATAACATAAGAATTATATTAGCCAAATAACCATTAACAATTTATGGAATTTGGGAATCCCAAACGCGTAGTAATAACGAACGTTCGTGTTGAACATGAAACTTGAAAGTCAAAACAATGGAGGTAAGACTTGAATTTCAATCGGAATCGCTTTCGATAAAACAGATTCTCCTAAGTTTTGTTGGATTCGCATCCTGAAAATAGTTGTTTATTGTTATTTTGTAATTTTCAGCACGGTATTTTTAAATAGACCTCGACTGGAATGTTTGTCAACGAAGCTTAAGGGGAGACACTCGTGTTTATGTTCTGTGCTTGTGTTTTAAATTTATTTGTAGATAACTGGTGGAAATAGTCCGTTCACGTGCGCCTCGTTTGAGACAGGCATGATAACGATCTGGAAACTTGACACTCTTGTTTTCCGGAGAGTTGGATTTGATGGGCAAAGTACTGTGGTAATGAGCGGCTGTTTGTGGTGGCCACATAATAAAATTAGTATCCTTGTCATTTTCCATGTTGAAAACGGGTTTGCAGGCAGTATAATCATCATCCAGTAACATGCAATCCCCACTATTACAATATTTAGTTAAGTCATTCATAATGTTAGAATGTCATTTTCTGAGCTGTATGTAGAGTTCAAAGGACTATCATATAAAAACACAGAAATAAGTCTGTTTGAATGTCAAAGAAATATATATCTTGTTTAAGCCATTGCTATCCATAACAATTATTTTGCAAATATTTTATAACTTCTCTAACTTTCTTACGAGTAAAAATTGATGTTCCTCCTGAATTCCTTTCTTTAGTGTATTTTCTCGCCTAAAAATGTGATGACAAGAGATTCCATTCAAAATTGATTAATTTTGACAATTCTGGTGTTAGATGAGTTCCAATTAATACAAATTTATCATGTTGATTGATAATATCAGCCACTTCTGTGTTTTAAAGTTTCGAGCTTCGTTCTCCTAAAACATTTCCAATCGCCCGTTGAATATTCCAAGATCCTAATTTGATAAAATACATTTTTTTAAATATGTTGGGGTAATTATGATGATACAATAAATGGCTAGTGTGATGTCTATTTATGAACAATCATTGGCTATTATGTATGTCTATAAAATATTAAATGTATGAATATGGTTGAGGGAGGAAGGCAAGACCACATGCCTGATGTCTATTGTATTGACTCTTCATGTAACATCTTGGATAAAAGTTCTCTCTATTAAATGACTGGCTGCTATATCTATTTTGTCTGAAATTCCCACTCCGTTTAATGTCGGTATTGTTGAGCCTGCACGAATTGTCCTGTTTCTCAAGAATTTTCTAAGTTATTGCTTTAATTCCTGAAGCAATAATTTTTGTATCATTAAAGTTTGGGTGCTTCAAGTCTCCATGAAACAGACTAATATTGTTTTTCAAACTCCCATTATGTACAAAATAAACTTCGGGAATATTGCCACATTCCTGTTCCACCTTCAAATTCGCCATTTCCGGGTTTATTTTTTTTTCTGTTTGTGTTAACAGCGGGCTTGGAGATTATTACTGTATCTGACATCGCTTTGTAGCAGTGTTAATGAGGCTGCCCACTTCCTTAGCACGTGTGTCTTCATCTTTTATCTTAATTTGTTAGACAAAATGTGGATTGCGAACCATTTTGGTGATGAGTCGGGTGTCTTGTTGATTATTTCTTTTTCAACATATGCTGTTGTGTAAGTTGTTTTCGTCCTAAGGAAATGTCATTTGAAATTCTCTTTTGATCCAACAACTTTATTTGTGAGCTGCCCAATACCAGAAGGTTATGCTTCTGCTTTTGAGGTAGCGAATTAATATCTACCGCAGAGGTTTTAAATGCAGGTTTATCATTCGTCATTAAAACCAGCTCTTTTTCTGGTTCAGGGGTCACTATTTGTTTGTCCAGAATTTTTTTTCTCACTGCTTCTGCAAGAAAACACATTTGACGTGACTGGTCCATTAGCATTTACTGAATCGTTCAGTATTCTTTTCCTATACTCAGTACACAACCCATTGAATTCTCCGATCTTACATAGCCTTCTATGATTTTCTTTCTCCAGCATTTCAATCCTTTTTTCCGAGTAGCTTATCTCATTTGACTGCATCGTGTGATGTTTAATACTGATCTTCTCCTTTGCCGTAGCTTCAGCTTTCACTACTTCATAAGGGAGGTTCGCTTGTTCAAAGCCATTATTAATTGCACAGAAGTGCTTCATTCTGTTCCTCTCCTATTTTATTTGTACTAGTATTCGAATGATGTGAGTGAGACGTAATTAATTTTAATTTATTCACTTCTTCTGTAAAGTTTGTTATCTGGTTACCAACGTTTTCGATCGTGTTTTGTATTTCTCCACTTGACGAATTTATGGTGTCAATAATCTGTAACTCCAGGTTCATCAAAACTTCTGATGGCACCGAGGTGGCTTGTAATTCATGTTGATCAGATTCCCCACTGTCTGTTTGTGTTGAGCTCATGGACGTAGCTAGGATTTCCTATTGGGGGAGGCCATAATGCTTTTAGGGGTAGGAGGTCGGTATATTCCACAGGCATACCGAAGTCGTAGGCATAAGGTGGGGTTGGCATGACCCTCCCATTGGTGAGGGTTCGGGGCCAACAAGATGAGAACCATACGCACCCCACCTCAGGCCTACGTTATCCTCTTGCATTGCTGTGGGCTCGGGAGGGGGCTACCCCGAGAACATTTTCAAAATTCAATACACTCAGCATGGATCTGGGATCCTCTGGTGCTTTAATTATTCCATTTTGGGGGGGGGGCGTAATTTTTAGGGGGCCATGGCCCCAAAGCCCCCCCCCCCTCCGGCTACTCCACTGGTTGAGATATTCATTGTTGAATTTTGTAATCAGTTTTGGACATAGGCCTATTCAAAATTGAATCAAGCAGAGAATATCGAATCGAATTAGAAACTGAATCGCGCCACTTTTCAAATTGCAGAGAGTTCATCTCTTGCATCCGAGAAACTGAATCGCGCCACTTTTCAAATTGCAGATAATCCATCTCTTACAGCCGTAAATATTGTTAATCTCCATCTAAGTATTGTGAGCAAATGCGAATCGCCTGTTTAGGTAAATCGATAAAAAGCGGAATACTCCAAGATGGAAGACAGATAGACATAGATAGATATATTTTATTCGCCAGTATACACAAGAAAACGTTTTGTGCGAGCACAAGCGCGCGAGAAAATTCCCACGAAGCACCCTTATTCTGTACATATATCGTGCAATCTCTTCGTATAAACAAGAAACATTCTGGGAACAACGTTGAGTCTCTCTCACTAAAAGAAGGTGAATACCACATCTCAAAGCATTGTGACTGGTGACACACAAGAAAAAGGCAGGCTTGGAGTGTGAACAGATCGCACATTTTGAGTATTTTACCTTAAAAAAAAACAGGGGATCAGTATGGGCATTATATCTAGAATTATTAATAATACGAACTGAGCATTTCTGCATGATAACAATTTTACTAATTGCTCGTGCGTTACCCCCATATATGGAATTCATATAATAGATGACTGTGGATAAGGGTAAAATAAAGCGTTTTCGTGGCCATATGCGGCAGAATATTTTTCACCATGTTTAGAGCATAATTTATCCACCCTATTTTAGAAGACTGATTAGCAGTATGGGCAATTGTTTAATATAATATAATATATTTATACTATACTTCAAGAGATATGTTGTATACCATCACAGTCTTCGGAGTATTTTTGCCTTCATATGTTTAACAATATTTATTACTTCATATAGGGTAACAGGTGTTATAAAAATATTTTGGTAAGGGGAATCCATGAAGTCTCTAAAAAATTTATCTGTTTATGTTAGTTCTTCACTTGTGCATCTTTCTATGTTCTGGAAGAAGTTATTAAATTCTATACTATTTCGTGCGGATCATTTATTACATGGTTATTATTTTTGACAAAAGTTGAAGGCATACTGGCAGTACAATTTGCTTTGTTTATTGTTTTATTTAATATCTTCCAGGTTCCTCTCAAGTTATGTTTATTTTCATTTAATATTTTATTGAAGCACATTGCTTTTTAATTCTATTAAAATTTTATAGTAGCTTTTATAGTTTCTCATATTTTGTTCCGTTGGGAATTTAATTATTTTATTTAAAGTTTTGTCCTGGTAGTTGATTTCATAAGGCCTTTAAATATCCACGGTTTTTGTTTAATATATTTATTCTTCAATTGGACAATAACCGAAGGAAATGCCTTTTCAAAAGCATTAGAATAGATATTCATAAAACTCTCATATGCTATATTTGGGTAGCTTGTTTCAAGGACACACGAAAAATCGCTTTGCGACAGAAATGGTCTAAAGGATGCCATGTTTGCAGCACTAAAATTGCGTTTGTTGGTCATTTTTGGTCTATCCTTTTTTTTTTGGGGGGGGGGGGGGTATTTTCTACAGGTAATGTACCAAAATCGTCAGAGACATCTGTGATAATTATTCCGGATAAGCAGTTAGAGGAAATATTACTTGAGAAGATATGATCTTTTAAAATTGCTGAGTGACTGGTTATCGAAGGTGGCCCAGTGATACGTGGTATGAATCCCTGGCTCACCACAGGGTCAGGATAATTTTTGGTTTTGGAATGAGAACTAGTTTTTAATAAATCAATGTTAAAGTCTCCCATAAAAAAGGCTCTATATTTTCACGATTAATTTCATCTTTTATTTCGTTTAGTTTTCCAGGAAAAGATTTATATCTTCTCTGGCTTTAGTATTAGGTCTATATATGACCCCAACTATTTTAAGTATTATTAATAACCGATAAATAAGCACTCGATTACATGGGGAATGAAGACAGACAGTTCATTTCGTATTGTAGAAGCAAGACCCTCCTTCACATAGAAACCGATGCCACCTCGCCCATCATCTGACGTATTTATTTAGTTATTTAATATTTATAATATACATTCCAAAAGTAGTTGGCCTAGTCATACGATGTATGAATCCCCGACTCACCACAACGTCGCCTGAGTGCTCGAATGTCCTATGTCCCCTATGGGACATAGGATATTCTAGCACTCGGGCGACGATAAGGTCAAGATACTTTTGGGTTTTGGAATGAGAACTTGTTTTCAATAAGTCAATGTTAAAGTCGCCCATAAAATATGCCTCTTTATTTTCATGCTTAATTTCAAAAGATCTATATCTACTTTGGGTTGAGTATTAGGTCTATGTCAACGACTTTTTATATATTATTTACTTTAATTTCGATAAATAGGGACTCGATTACATGGGGTATGAAGACAGACAAGTCATTTCGTATTGTAGACGTAAGACCCCACTACACATAGAAACCGATGCCAACTCACCCATCAACTGACATATTTATTTATTTATTTATTTTATGTTTATAATATACATGTCAAAGGCATATATCCAAAGATGAATATATGTATATCGACAGGGGAAGGCAAAGCCAGACTGCCAGTCTTATTGCCTTCCCCGAGTAAGAAAAAAGAAAAGAAACAGAGATGCTGATAAAAAGGTAGAAGAAAGGAGGAAGAAAAAAGGCTGGAAAGAGTAGAAAAATACTAATGCAACATCATGAATTTACTTAATCGTCCTGGGGTTGATCACCTATTGCTTGAGCTGATGGTGTGTATTGTTGTCGAAGCCTGATTCATCTGGACTATCCCGATTCTGGGCCCACCGTTGCATTCATTATCCTTAGGTGTCAAAGCGGGAGTGGAACTGTCCACGTGTCACAACGATACAGAATGCAAGGGTGAAAAACGAATCCCGAGGCCAGCAGGGACGAGAATACCAGACAAATTACGGTTAAAATGAGTAACTTACATGAGTGAAGCTTATCAATGCACGTATTACTGTATCAATCTGTACACTATATATAGTACAGCCTAAAGAACAGGGATACGCATCTGGGGATGAGTTTGTTGAATAACATTCTAAATAACACAATCCGAGTAGTAAGTATTTGAACAAGAAATATTACGAAAGTAAGAAAAAAGTAACTTTGCAATTAATTTTGTCCTGAACTCGTTCCTGTTTCTCACTGTCCTGATGTCTATTTCTAATTCGTTCCATAGCAAAGACGGGTAGCTTTTCTAATGTTTTTGTTCTGGTTCTATATCGGTGCAAGTGTCCGTCGGGCTTGACCTGTGTTTGATTGTTGACAGTAGAGAAAAAAGTCGCAAAGGATGCCGGAAAGTTACCGTTATGCCAATCGAACAGGAAGAAACAAACATGCAGACTATACACAGTTTTATGCTCAGAATACCATTTTTGAAGAACAGTGGGTCAGTATGAGCATATCTAGAATGTCGCAGTCAACAAATATATATCAATAAAATCGGTTCAGAAAGCAGGACGTTAAAGTGTGGTGTTCCTTAGGTCTCAGTTCCTGGACCACTCTGGTTTACTCTGTACACTTATTCTCTGGTCGCCTTCTTAAAAAGCATGGCATATCATATCATCTGTATGCAGACGACACCCAACTGTACATCACATTCAACCCATCTGTTCCAAGTGACTCATTCGCCGCAGTCAATAACATGGAAACTTGCATAAATCTCGTGCGGGAATGAATGATAGACATTAAACTGAAAATAAATTACTCTAAAACTGAATTCTTAGTGTTATCCGGGGTTCGCATGCCTACACCCTCAGTTACATCAATTCTGGTTGGAAACAACATCACTATGAAAAGTGAATCGGCCAGGAATATTGGACTGATTATGGACTCAAATTTAAAACTAGACATCCATATCAATAAAATATGTAAAAAATGCTACTGGCAGCATCGTAATGTTGGAAGACTGCGACCTTAACCAGTCAGCACTTGAAAAACTTGTGCACTCCTTCATCACCTCACAACTAGACTATTGAAATTCAGTGTTAGTGGGGCTGCTCCAGTGCCTGATCAGAAGCTTCAAAAAGTTCAGAATACTGCTGCTAGGATAATTACTGGTACCAAACGCTCTGAACACATAACACCTGTTTTAAGACAACTACATTGGCTTCCAGTTACACAGAGGATTGATTTCAAAATATTGATCTTAGTATTCAAATGTATCCACAAACTGGCTCCAGTTTACCTGCAAGAGCTCCTTACTGTATATAAACCACCATGCAGTCTCAGACCAAAAAATTAAATTCAACTAGTTGTGCCTTTTAGCAGACCTAATCAGGCTCGTGATCGTGTGTTCTCCATCGTGGGTCCCAGAATGTGGAATTCCCTGCCGATTAGTGTCAGAATTTCAGAAACTCTCGATATCTTCAAAAGAAATCTTAAAACTTTCCTGTTTACTGAACCTCTCTAAGAGGCAACCAATACAGATGTGACTCATTATTTCCGAAAAGTGTGTTTATTTCTGTCAAGCGTACTATTTGTGGTTTTACGCTCTAGAAAATCAATTATTATTATTATTTATATGCCTTATTGTTAATGATTCGTATTGCCCGTTTGTGTAATTTGAACAGCCGAGTACATGTTTTCGATACCCAATATTAGGATTCCGTAGATAAAATGACTGCCTTAATGTGAAATATAGGGTCTTCATAGCTTTAAGAGGGAGAACGTTCTTCATCCTGTTGAGACTGAGATTGGCAAGGAAAACTTTCGAGCAAAGTTTGGATATACGAGCATTGTAAAATAAATTTCCTTAAAAATTTTACCAAGAACTTTTACAGATTTTTCGTGTTGTCTATCATCGACTTTGTCGACAATATTATTGCTTATAGACATATTCCCATGAGAGTAATTAGTTCCTTTTGTTTGACTGATAAGTATATATTTTGCTTTCTTGGAGTTCAGAACTAAGTAGCTGGCAGTGCACTAATCGGATATAGTTTGCACTCCCTCGTTCAATTCTGAGCCTAGTGGGTTTATCTCCACCCCAGATCTGTATCCAGTGGTATCATCTGCAAACGATAGAAGGTTTAGCTTTGTTGTTTATGTCATGTATATAAAGAAGAAACAATATAGGGCCTAATATCGAACCTTGTGAAACACAACATGTTATTTCCGTGAGATCAGATTTTCTGACACCGAAGGAAACATACTGAGTCCTGGTCAGAAGATAGTTTTGAGGCAATTATTAGCGTTACCTCTTATACTATAATATTCCAGTTTTTTTCAGTAATCTCGCTTGGTTGATGATATCAAAAGCTTAAGGTAGATCCAGGAATAGTACTAGAGTACCGCCTTTACTAGCTTTATTGTGCGTTTATGTATTTTAGCAATTGCATAACTGGATGTAATGTACCGTTGTGTTTCCCAAAGCCGTATTGGAGGGAGAAAAGGATATCAAATTTGTTCATAAACTTTATGAGTCTTACTAGCTTGAGCTTTTCTAGAATTTTAGAAAAAAACTACCAAAATAGCGATTGGTTTGTAGTTTGTAAAGTTGTTTTTGTCACCTGATTGGAAGATTGGGGTTACTTTGGCAATTTTATTCTGTTTTGGAACTATTCCGCGACTGAATGACTCGTTCATGAAAAACAGAAGTGGGATAGCAATTAAATGTATTGAATGTTTCAGGCTGTCGTATGAAATATTATCACAGTCTCGATTTAATTTAGATTTCATTGACTTTACGACATTTATTATCTCAAAAGATGATGTGGGTGTGATAAATTGTTTTTTATGCTGACTGGTATTAAGGTACTCTGGAAATAACTTCAGAGACTTGGGTATGAGTTTACACGTTTCATTTCCTATGTTTGCAAAGAAATTATTGAACTCCTGTGCGATGTCATCTTGCGCACGGAACTTTCTATCGCCAAGATTGAAGAACGGGGACATAGTACTCTTGTTTTTATCCCCATTTGTAGGATTATTTAGGACTTGCCATTTGTTCCGCGTGTTATTCTTATTTTCCAAGAAGGCTTTTTCACAGTACACAGCTTTACATTGTTGTTTTTTATTCTGTTAAATAGCCTACAGTATTTTTTTTAGTTCCAGACAACTTCTATGGGGGATCTTAACTTCTTATTGAAAAGTTTATTCTTTTTGTTAAATGAGATTAGAAGTCCCTTTCTCATCCATGGCTGATGTTTAATGAATTTATTATTCAGCTTGTGCCTTTTTAGAGGGAAAGCTGTTTCAAAGCGGTCAAGTAAATATTTAGGAAATTTTCACAAGCTGTGCTGGGAGAGTATGATTCCATAACTCTGGAAAAGTCGCTGTGGGATGGAAGTGATTTGACGTGTTCAATACTTGTCGAGATTATTTTCCAGGACTGAAATGGTATAGAAATATCAAATTTCTGATTTGACAGTTCAAGAAAAAAAAGTCCCAGAAGGTCAGATACAACTGTGAGGATTATTCTAGATTTAACATTTGGGGGTACATTATTGGAAAAGATGTGTTCTAGAAGAGTAGCAGGTCAATATTTGTTGATTTGATGATAACAGTTGAGAAGATCTTACTGAAGATTAGTTCAATTACTAAGTTTGTTTTGGATTGAGAGCCTACTTTTAAAAGATCAATGTTGAAGTCGCCCATAATTTCGGTGTTGATTATATCAGTTATGATGTTTATTTTGGTTTGAACTAGGTTTATATCTACTTTTGCGGCTGGATTCGGTCTATAGATTACTCCAGCCATTCGCGAGGAGTGCTTAAACTTCAGTTCAACAAATATTGACTCACAGACATGAGGTATGAAAATAGAGAGATCGTGGCGAACACTCAAAGTAATATTATAAGTTATCTCCGCCAACATGTATGTTATATGGAGATGTAATACCTGGATGCCGGTTTTTAAACACTGAGCCGCAGGCGAGGTGTTTAAATGAGACATCCAAGTATTAAATCTCCATATACCATACATGTTGGCGGAGATAACGTTTTTGCTGTCTTTGAAACACAATACAAACATAGTGGAAATAAATTATTTGTGGGCGCATTTCTCACGCTCCGCAATCACTTGGATCAAATTCGTGAATAGGTTTTGTTTTTTATAAACGCAGAAGACAACAGATCGCATCCCTTGGGTCGTTAAGGAAACGGGTACACAGTATTTTGAAGACATATCGTACCCTGAGTTCCAATGTGTTCTATGTACCTACTGGCACTTAGAACACATTGAAACTCAGGGGACAATATTTGCTCGTATTTTATTTTTCTCAAGTTGTTTAGTTACTTGACTATTTAATTTATAACGGCAAAATATGATCGAATTGTCGGAAATCTGATAATATTTGTGACTATTTTCAGTTTTTTTTTGGTTCGATTTTTATACCCAAGCGAGTGAATGCGAAAAGCTTTAATTTAAATCATATACCCCCGATGTATCGCGTGCTCATATACCCCCCACCCCCCCCCCCCCCCCCCCCCACCCCATGTTGCACGCTCTCATATACCTTGGATGTTGGGTGCATCCTTTGCCAAGGCTATTTGTTCAAGGCATTTGACCAATCAAAAGACAGCATTTATCGGGATATAGGGACATATCGCCTATTGTCGTCACTGAGTCTTGTGTTTTACTGTAAAGGATGGTGTACTTCTATCTAGATTATAAGACACATTGACAGAGATTTGGAAGATACCTGTGAGGCCGATGACATCAACTATGTTCTCTGCGTCATTTAGGTCTGAGAGTAGGTGGTGTAAAGGACCCCAGTGAGCATCAAGACTTTGACAGTTAGTATGGAAAGCAGAGAAATATCTAAGCGCTCTGCTTAGAAAAAAATACTAATTGTTTCCCATATTGTTAAAACAGAAGAAAGGGTCATTGTCGTTGGATAATGCCTCTATTTTATTATTTAGTAGATTATTAAACTCATATTCTGGATTTGTCGGGATCTCGTCCAAGTTGGTACTGCCAGCCATGATATCAAAATCGACCACCAACATCACCAACGCACACAAAAAGATTACTGAAGTTGGTACTTCATCGAGCACATCTTGTGTTAGCGTCAATCTTTGAAAGGTGTCATTTTTAAAGCTTATAGGAGTACTGCTGTAACTGAAGAATATCACAGAATACAATGCTGCATACAGGAAACAAAAGAACAATGTGAGAGTTTATGTACAAGAATTATTATCTGACATTCAGGGATGATGGGATTGTATTGTTCTCAAGTTCCTCATAATGATATTAGTAATTTCCTCGTTGGGGCTATTGTACAAAAAGATCAATTTCCACAACCGATTTCTATGCGTGCCGACGAAGCTCAGATTAAGTCTATGGTAATAAAACAACTTTCTATCTTAAGTGACGTCAATAAAATTTATACTGACCTATTTTAACCCTTTACCCAACAAATCAGCCACATTTACCCGCGTAATATGCAAATTCAGCAGCTGAAAAAATATTATTTTTCAAAAAATTTCAACAAAAGCATATCATGTGACCCCTCTTTGGAACGAGCAACGAGGGGTCACATGATATGGTTTTGTTGCAATTTTGGAAAAATTGTAAAAAAAAAGATATTTAAAATAATAAATTTTGATATCGTCTGCTTTGGGAAAAGAGTTAAGGCTTAATCCAAGTAACCCAGTACAGGAACGTCGTTGATGGAATGAGAGCGGAACCTCCTTTTACTCAGGCATAACATCTCCTGTACAGGAGACCTGATCATAAAAGAACATTTTGAGAGGAGAAACTTAGTTGGATTTTGAGAACATCCCGACGATTCGAAAATTATTTCCCAATCAGCGCAACTCGAATTGAATCATCAGTACAATTTCGAACCAAAGCGAATTTTGAAATTTTACACTGCCCTAATATATATTTTGCAACCATGACAGTGTTCAAGATGTCGATAAAGGTGATGATGGTAGAGAAAATGGCTTTTTTTTTGCTCGAAAATGTATTGCTTATTTTCGTGGCATCGCCATTTCGTTTCAAGAATTATCAAACTAGCACGTTACTTTGATAGTCAGTCGCGAGATAGATGGTCATACTGTTGCGATTGTCGATCATGTCGCTACAGTTTGGATAATACTTCCAGTCTGGAGTGGCGCCAGGGTAGTATATAACACCTGGTAATGATACACTTATCTCGCTTGCCTAAACTCTCTGATTTCCAGTAGCGTTGGTTCATTCCATTTTCCATAAAATAAGGAACAGCGTTTTTTATATTTTAGAACTCTTTTTTTCTGGGAACAATGTGCAAGCTAAAATACGAAACATCTCCAACTGTGTGTTCTTAGCTAATTTGTTCGAGAGAATTACATTAACTGATGTCTATAATGGAGCCAGGCTCCGAAATAAACTAATAATTTCACACCACTTCGATATTGTGAAGCGTAGTTGCGCGGCACAGGCAACGAAGATAGTATTTGATATTCGATTCGATGTTTAATACATGTGAAATCGATTCGATATTCGATTGGGTCGAAAATATTCGCCAGTCCATACAAATTACATGCTGTTACGGTTGTTTGGCGCATTAAAATGCACAACTGTAATAATCAGTTCAAATTTGGAGCACGGTGGCTCATTGGTTAGCGTACACAGATCGGAAGGTGGGTGGTTCGATCCTAACCCCTACATCTGCGTTGTGTACTGGGCAAGACAAGTGATTGCTAAATGGAAGCACTTGCGGTGTCGCATACTAAAGCTCACACCACGTTGATGTTGGACTTGCCTTGGATGACCACTTACACTGCGTGTATCGGGTTAGCGGTAGCAGACAGTTAATCGCCGCTGCTCGATGGTTTTCTCTGGTACGTTGACTTCCTCCACTCGTAAAACTGTCCCAAACAATATAGTCCTGATTGTTGCATTTGCGGATAAACCCCCATAAACAAACAAACGTACAAAGAAACCTTAGTTCAAATTAACTTTTCATACAAACAGGTAAACATGGGCAAACATGAGGATGGAGAGAAATTACGTTCACGTCTATCTGTTTCTGCCAACCTGAAACCCTTTGTTTTTCGTTTGCGCTCATGAAACATCACCTAGATATAATTATCACTGTCATATTATGCCCAGATGGTTGAATCAAATTCAGGGTTTTATCAAGAGACAATATAACCGACGGACATATATCAGGACAACGTCAAGAATCTAATGCAAATATTTGTACATACACCAAGTGGTGATAATTCAATTACCAAACATTCGGGCTCCATTAAGCGAAATGGACGAAGGAAACACGTGTCACCCTAAGAACACGCGATGTGCATGCGCATTACACTTTGTATCACCACCGCAATGACCCCAAAACATTGGCTACCATGACCACGCACGTGACGCCAACAACGTACTGCTATAGGACGTCATTGTGAAGGTCATAGTAAGAAAATGTTTTCCCTAATATACTACTCCTATCTGATCACAATTTGGGTTTTTTCTTCCTCTGTTTTTTCCCCGTTTATACGGACATTAACGAGGTCAACTAATTTACATACTATTTTGTTTACACCCCACCGATAACATACCATTCTGTTTATTCCCAACTGTAACATGAAGAGAATATTACTTCGCTGTTACCGGGTTGAGGATCTTCTTACCTCGAACAATGAAGGGCGATTGTCAGTAAATATAAAACTGCAGGTACTCACAAGAGAAAGATAGGTTTCAGGTGACGGTATTTGGACACCCCAATTTTCGGACGGTTGTGGTGTTATGGCTTAAATAATAAGTAGGTTCCCCAACAACCCCGTTCTCCCAGTGGAGGCACCAGAGGCACCCATGACGTCATTTGATTTTTTTTTTAATTTTTAAAGTTTTTTATTTGTTTTTAAACATTAAATTATTTTTTAATTTTTAGAAAGAAATTTTTTTTTTTTTATTTGTTTTAATTTGTTTTTTAAGTTTTTTATTGTTTTTTAATTGATGTTTTAATGATGGGTACTCATGTGATTAAGATGGCGGACCCCTGCATGCGTATGACGCCATTACCATAGCGATATGATGCATGATGGTACTCACGTGATGAAAACATTGCCACTATACATACGAGGGGGCCATATTGTGATGTCATTCCCCTGGTAATATGATGCATGATGAGTGCTCACGTGATCAACACAATGTTACTATACCTGAGAAAAAAGGAATTCCGTCGATCACCATGTTTACTGGAATCCCATTTTATGATATGTCTGGTTAAGAATCCCTTTTTCGTCGTATGAGGGTATGAGAGGTGTGAAAAAATCACCCATTTCACACTCACAGACAACCCCTCACACCCTCATACGACGAAAAACGGGATTCCGTCGTTCACCACGTTTACTGGAATCTCGTTTTATGATATGTCTGTGGTCTCAGAATCCCTTTTTCGTCGTATGGCGGTATGAGGGGTTTTGAAAACAATCACTCATTACACACTCACAAACAACCACTCATACCCTCATACGATGACAAAAGGGATTACATCGATCATCACGTTTACTGGAATCTCTTTTGATGATATGCCTGCAGTTAAAGAATCTCTTTTTCGTCGTAAGAGGGGTTTGTAAAAGTCTCTCATTACACACTCACAAACAACACTCATACCCCCGACGAAAAAGGTGTTTCCATCGATCACCACGTTTACTGGGAACCCTTTTTATGATATGACTGTGGTTAAAGAATCCCATGAAAAAATCATTGATTACGCACTCACAAAACCCCTCACACCCTCACAAACAACCCCTCACATCTTCACAAACAATCCCCCACACGTCATACGACGAACAAAAAAAAAAGATTCCATCGATCACGACGTCTACGGGAATCCCACTTGATTCACTTGTTGCGGTTTCTCTACATAATTGCTCAGCTTATGATTCTTCAATGAGACAACGATTTTAGCCGAATCAAGTGCGTTTTGGCCGTGTTCGTGAGTTGCGCTGTGTTTTTCTATCCACTCAAACAGGGGTTCCGACGGAACATCGGGGTGAAATGTTATTCTCAAAGCTCAGTCCAGGTTGGAACACATGACTTCTCAGATGATTCTATTGGCGTCGTATATAGACAGTCGCTTGCCCAAAGAGGAGGCCAGCGAAGAGGCTAGATAATCTCCTGAAGACAGTGTGGGGGATTCCGTTTCTAAGACGTTTTACAGTGGAATGAATCGAGTACGGATGTTCAGACGATATCCGACCTACAGAAAAATCAAAGCAACTGCTCAGCGACATCGGTGCGATGAGGCTAACGGAATGACGAAGCTGAAAAATTCGCAATTGAGAAAACGAAAATTCATTTTTGATCCTTTATTAAGAACATGTAATTTTTTAGATGTGCAAAAAGAAACAGATGGCGATTAGAGAAAGCCCCAGAAGATATTTATATTGTGGTATTGTGTAAAGAACTGTAATATGTTTGTAGCCGAAATAAAATTTAAAAATCCAGGTAATATTTTTATAACGTATATAAAATTCACATCGTTGAAAATAAGTCGTTTGTTGTTTAGGGCTTAACCCGGTGTGCATAAAGTTTTGCGTGAAGACAAATTGGCAGTGGACGAGCAGACGAAAGAGAGAACAAAAAATCTGAAGCGAAGCTCGGTAATAATTTAATCCGACAGAGCTGTTGGATAAAATTAATTACTGAACCTCTCTACAAACCAGGATGGTTTTGTCCATTTCGACGTTGACAGTATTGACTAAAATGATACCTTCCAGGCCCAGTGTTAAAGGGTGAATCTCTTATTGGATGATTGAAAGAAATATACTTTATTCAATAATCGCAACACGAAATGTCTCAGACTAAAATTAGAGCAGACTTGTACCCTTACGAAACAAAATTTCCTATTATTCTATAGATAAAATGTTTATCTTGTAAACTTAACTCTTCGGACCAAAGCCAAGGTCAGTTGTTTGTTCAAAGAGGGTAATTTTATCAATAGCGCATACACGAATTGTCGCTGACTTTATTGGTGCAAACTTGTAAACAAGATTATCACTCTATATGTTTGGGTAACCACTTTGGTTTAAATGTTTGTGAAACAATATTATCGACATTTGTCCTTACATACCTCACAAGAATATTGATTGTTGATCAAAAATCAACTTTTGTTACAAAAGAGACTTTTCTATGATCTGTCAACAAGCTTTCAGACAAAATTTGCTCATTACTTTGAACTCCGGTCATAAGGGGAGTAACTTGCCAGCCTATCTATTGATAAAGTTATCGGACAGATGTGTGGATACATAGATGCATATTGCCGTTCCACGTATTCACCAACATGTAAAGAACCACTAAAAAAATAATTAAACTTGATAATTGAATTTAATAAAGGCTCTAAAATCACAACATACTGTTATTTGGGTACGGGTTATGGGGGAATGAACGGGTTGGAGGAGTCTCCATTCTTTGTTAGTTTGGGGAAAACCATGTTTGAAATTATAAAATCAAAAATTAAACTTGAAATTCAAATTGAAACTGGTTGAGCCAGAAGTTTGGTCAACTCTTATAAAAAAGTACCGTGGCAAACCATGGTAAATCCCAAAATACCCTGGTAATACAATGGTAGTACCAGGGTATTTTGGGATTTACCATGGTTTACCATGGTACTTTTTTATAAGGGAAGGATAGTAGTATTGTTTTCATGACGTGAGTACCCATCATACATCATATTATCAGTGGAATGACTTTACAATATGGCTCCTCCGCATGGATAGTAGTATTGTTTTGAACACGTGAGTACCCATCATGCATCATATCGCTATGGCAATTACGTTACAATATGGATCCCGCGCATGTAAATTAGCATTATTTTGATCACGTGACTATCTATAGTAGCAATGTTTTCATCACTTGTGTAATCATGAAGCATCATATCGTAAGGTAATGATGCCACATGCATTATTTATTTATTTATTGGAGTTTAAGGTCACATACGTATGCACAATGTATAATAGCATTGTTTTGACAGAAAAATTATATAAATCATGACCGTGACAGTTTTACGGTGGAGGAAGCCTGCGTATCCGGAGAGAACCACCGAGCAACGACGAGCAGCTGCCAGCTCCCCAACATCGTAACTCCACACTGCAGTACAGGTGGGGTTAGATTGGTTGAAAACATGCGCACTATCGACATGCAGTTCGCCTTAGTACACGGAGTCATCGTGCCCCCATGTGGACAAAGGGGATTAAGTGCCTTGCCCAAGCACACAGGGCGGGAGTCCAAATCGATCACTCAGACGGTCACCCATCCGAGGACTAACCGGACTCGACGTCGCTTAACTTCGGTGATCTGACGAGAACCGGTTACCGCAACGCCACCGCACCCCCGTCACACACATGCACATGTAGGGATCCGCCATCTTGATCACGTGAGTACCCATTATTAAACATCAATTAAAATGCAAAAAAAAATATAAATAAAAAACTTTAAAAAAACAAATAAAAACATGTTTTTTTTAAATTAAAAAGAAAAAATAAAAAAATATTATTTTTTTTTAAGTAAAAGACAAATTAAAAAATTTAAAAAAAATTAAAATGGGTGTCTCCGGTGCCTCCTGTGGGTGAATTGGGTTATTGGGGAACCTACTCACTACTGGTATAAAATATATTAGTAAAAATATTGTTGGCACAATTTCTCTCTCTCTCTCATTTCCCGTTCAAACCGTTTCCTGAAAAAGTTGGATTGGGGGACTTCGTCTTGTCCCCCGGTTCCCATGCCTCTGCTTTGAAGCGTAATAGCTTGCGATAATGGTTGAGCGCTTTGGACTTCTGCAGTTTTTATTAATATCAAATCAAAATTGGAACCTCTGTATAACAGCGAACAGCCACAATATTGACCTCACCCTCAGAACTCCATATATAAGACATGGTATCAATATATGGACTTTGCATGGACTTTACACGCATTGTGTGTAGATTTGTAGATGTGGTGAGTCAGTACAAGACCTCTACATTCCGGTAAGGACTTATATCAACACTTACACGTTTATGTGGGGGACAGGTTTATTGAATTAACAGGTCAATATTTGACTGACTTTACGAAGAAATCAGTCAGACAAAATGTGTTTTTGTTCACTGAGATTCAATAACTCTTTCTACAGATATGATATGGTTATCCCATTTTAGATAGATATCTGGAGAGAAGCACCGATCAACGATTAGTAACTGTGCCATTTTTAGCAAACTGGCAGAATAGCACGTCAATATCATGAAGTCAAGCCAACCAAAAATGAGATCAGTGGCGGACCCAGGACTCTTGGTTGGAGAAGGAGCACAATTAAATCATGTATATGGATGTTATAACCGGGACGTGTTGCGGTGAGTTAGAAGCGTCAACGAAAGTGGTTGTGCGCGTTATTCCATTGTCGTCAGCGATTTTCCAGCGGAACATCTTGGAAAATGGAAGGTCTCTCTCAGAGGCTGTGGAACCAGGGGGTACAGGGGACACATGCCCCTCTACTTTATTTCACAGACATGCTGCGTGGTTACACAATGAGCTAAAATGGGCGCATGCAAACGCGTCAATATAAGGCATTCCTGTAATATATTATTTGTCCAAACAATATTTGGCCACGGAATCCCACCTTCGGTCGATTCGGTCAGTTTCTTCTACTTTGAACATCGCTCAACCCGAAGGCTAGGCTTCGGGTTGAAAAATGCTTGAAGTAGAAGAAATGGACAGGACAGTGACCACACCGCGACATGCTCATCTAAACGAGATGCTATAGTGTGTCACGCTACATTTACCAATATGCGATTGTAACTTTTTCTCCCACTGAGCCGAACTATGGTAGCCTTGAAAATGTGTGCCTTTCCACTTTTATCGAACTTTGGCCGTTTCTGATCCCTCTGGACCTCCGATAGCTTCTTTGCACATGACGACCATTGTTTTCCAGCCCAAGTTATTACCTAAATTTCGGCCCTTGTAGATACACAAATGAATTCATGTGACGTCATACCGCGGTGCATGCTGGGGGTCAGGTGGGTTGTCACGGTAGTGCGCATAAGACGCTATGTTGTGACATCACTTCATGCTGATACGTCGTGTTAGAAGATTGAATGTATTTAACGGGCTCATTTCTAGAAGCCCGTTTTGTTAATTTATTTGTTTATTTATTTATTAAGGTTTAAAGACAATTCAATAGCCAAGGTCATATCGTGACGGTAACAGTGTTACGGGTGGAGGAAGCCGGAGTTCCCAGTGAGAACCACCGAGTAACGACGAGCAGCTGCCATTTCCTCAATATCGTAATTCCGCACTGCTGCACAGGCAGGGTTAGATTGGATGAAGACATGTGCACCATCGACGCGCAGTACGCATTAGTACACAGCGGCATCGTGCCCCCAAGTGGACATTCCACAACGCAGGAGTCCGAATCGATCGCTTAGACGGTCACTCATCCAAGAACCAACCGGGCTCGACGTTGCTTAACTTCAATGATCTGACGAGAACCGGTTACAGTAACGCGCCCTCCTCCCCCCCCCCCCCCCCCCGTTTTGTTAATATGATAGGGTACGCAATATAATTCTCATCTTCTCACTCGACGTTGTAGTGAACTGTTTGTTTACAATCTTGCGTGAAGTTTGGTGATTCTACCCTTATTTATTTATTTATTTATTTATTTATTTATTTATTTATTTATTTATTTATTTATTTATTTATTTAACGACACTTTCGACAGCCAGGGTCACCTCGTATTGGACATTTTACGGGTGGAGGAAGCGTAGAGGAAGCTGGAGTACCTGGAGAGAACCATCGATCATCGGTGAACAACCGTCAGACTCCCCAACGTACTATCTCCGCACACATAGGGTTAGCATTAATTTAAGACAAGTGTCCCATCGATGTGCATTGCTCCTAGTACACATCGCCACCGTGCCCCCACATGGTCAATCAGGATTAAGTGCCTTAAACAAGAGCGCAACGCAGTTACTCCTGGTGGATCTCGAACCATGGACCTTTCGGTTTAAAGTCCAATGAGCAACCACGCTCCCGACAACTACCGATGACGAATGTGATTTCCCTTTAACTGATAGGGTGCTAATTATTTTTTTCCATCAAAATTTGTTAAATTGTCTTCGCCATGTTACAATTCATGGGAGAGTGCCTGTGGGCACTCTCCCATAAATTGTAACAAGGCAAATCCTGACAGACTAAATAATATCACTTCAAAGATAATACGAAGCATAGCCACAGAATTTGAAGCCTTTAAGTTGCAGTACCTTCACTTCATAACAGAGCCCAAATATGGGCTTCCAGCACTCTACCAGTTGATCAAAAAATATACAAATAATCTTTTCCGCTCCAGTTATAGACATTCCAATCAGTAAGCATTTAATTCACCTTGCAAATATCAAGATATTAGCACAGTTAGTGGGACTACTCAGCATAAATCTACCACTGTGGTGAATCTCATTTCATAATATTTAGTAAACAAACATGTCTAAAAGTAGTGTCAGTAAAGATTCAGCCAAATCAAGTCTCGATTTAGAAACATTATTATTATTATTATTTATTGGGGTTTAACGACACTTTCGACAGTCATGGTCACCTTGTGTCGGACAGTTTTACGGGCGGTGGAAGCCAGAGTACCCGGAGAGAACCACCGAACAACGGCGAGCAACTATCATACTCCCCAACGTACTAACTCCACACAAGCATGGTCAGCATTGGTTGAAGACAAGTGCATCATCGATGTCTGGTACGCCTTAGTACACAACGCCACGTGCCTTCCACGTGGGCAGTTGGGATTAAGTGTCTTGCCCAAGGACACAACGTGATTGCCGCAGGTGAGATTCGAGGACATCTCGGCTTGCAGACTGCATCTCCACCTACTGAGTCACCGCGCTCCCATTTAGAAACATTTCTTGCGTTTATTCAAACAAAATTAATGTTTACAGTATTTTAAGATTCAGTTGGATGAAATATTTCAGTTAGTCGGAACGGCGAACTGTAAAGGTCGTTAAGGTAGTACGAAATTGTTTAGTAGTACCAAGAATGGATCACACCTGAGACGCCTATCCAGACGAAAATGTCCCAACCTGAGAAATTATTAGGGTTGGGGTGCCCTAAACCCATTTAGTGACGCTCATGCTGGTATACAATATACGCTAGCTTTGCGATGGTAATGCGAATTTTCCACAAACTTCAATTCACTCTTGGTCAATTCTCTTTTGGTCAATTCCCTTTTGGTCAATTCACTCTCGGTTAATACTTTTTAGAAAATTTTCTAAGATTTATTGGTGAGGCGGACGTGTCAAATGAGACAGAAAAGAAAACAAAGCTGAATAACCATTTTCATATTTATTAACTCATTAACTTTATTATTTATATATCAACATTTGAAACACTTTCACTTAAAATTTACAGAACAGGAAAGGAATATAAAGATATACATGAACTAGGGTCATAAGATGTGGTCTGGAAGGAAAAAAATAAATAAACTATTAAATATGAAATATTGAAAAATCGGCGACCATTTTCTTTTATTTTTTCATTTTTGTTCTTCCAAAACATATCTTATGACCCTACTTGGGGGTCATAAGCTATGTTTTCGAAGAAAAAAATAAATAAAACTTGGGAACTATTAAATATGAAATATTGAAGAATCGGCGACCAATTTCTTAATTTTTTAAAATTTTTCTTCCTTCCAAAATATATCTTATGACCCTACTTAGGTCTCGGCGTATAATAATTCTTTACTAGCACTAATACTTGCTCCAGTAACACCTGGCTGCAGGTACTTGGATTTTCTATACATTTGCAGTATCATTGTCATTACAATTATCCCAAACCGAATCGGCGTATTCCAATAAGGGTCTGAGAAAAGCTAAATAGATCTTTTCCAATACGCTTCGATCAAGTTCAAATTTATGGATTCTCATCAGGTCTATACGAGCCCAAGCGTTAAAGCAAATTTGTTCAATTTTTCAATTTGATTAGTCCATGAACAGTTGGTGTTTAGAACAACACCCAAATGTTTGCAACTATTGACTTCAGATATTTGCGAATTAGAAAAAAATGAAGGAGATATGTCGGAGGAGGTATTTCCGAGATATAAGCATACATTCTGTCCTTTTGTGGATTAAATTCGACTCAACTCAACTTGACCTAACTTAATGTAACTAGACTTGATTGACAAATTATTAATGTGCCTAAATTTTGATAAATTGCCGGTTGTCATATGAACCTTCCCTTTGTCATGTAGCAAATTGTTGCTGTCCATACGCATATACTTTCTCATGGCCTAATTAGTCAACCCAGCTGGCTAAGCACTGGAAACATTTGACATGCAGTCTCCAATCTCTCAATCCAGGACGCCTGCCAACCTAGACAATTCTGGCAACAGTACACTATTTTATCTACAGAATATATGCTTTGTTATGTTGATAAATCTGACTAGGTCTTTCCTTGAAACAAAAGCCCTGCTGCTGAGTATTGATAATGACTAACACTCTTACGTTTGATGAGACACAGAGCGGCAGCTCATTCGATTTTATTTCTCAGTTCAATAATGCACTTTCTGATAACGAAGCTGCCGAATTAAATTCCCCACTCGCCATTGAAGAACATAATTGTGAATATTTCACCCCGGAGAGATTTAATAACGAAATTGCGATCAAGCCCAATTCCCTCTCGCTCTTCAATCATAACTGTCGAAGCCTTAATGCCAACTGGGAGTTTTTTCATAACTTGATATGTAGCCTCCAAAACAAATCGAACTTCTTAGATGTCATTGGTGTAACAGAAACATTCCGTGTAAAAGATAACATTACCTATTCCCTGGAGGGCTACCACCCCTTAATCATTCGACAAAGACCAGATAACGATGATGGCAGGGGAAGTGTTGGGTTATTTATTAAAGATACCATCCCCTTTAAAATTCGAGAGGACCTTACCGTGTTCGTCCCTCGTGTATTTGAATCCCTGTTTGTGGAAATTTCGACGAAATACAAAATAATCGTTGGAATTATCTCTAGACCAAATTCAGCCCCTAAAGCGGACCTTGATCTATTCCTAGAAAAACTCACAAATTTAGTGAATATCCTAGGTGACTCGAAGAAAATTGCTTATCTCATGGGTGATTTTAACATTGACCTTCTTGGTTTTTGTAATCATAATAAAACCAATTTGTTCATTGAAACTATGTTCACTGCGGGGTTTCTGCCACTTATCACCAGACCAACTAGAGTCACAGATCACTCGGCCACCATAATTGACAATATTTTCAGCAATAAGCAACATCCGGAATAATCATCACGGACGTTAGTGACTATTTTGCTACATTTTATATCAATGAATCGTCAAAAAGACATACCAATCCTATACAAACCTTCAGTATAAGATCCTTTAAACAAGATAATATAAGGCGGTTCAAGACTTTTTTGTCTGTAAGCGACTTCACCAATAGACTGAGTGAATCATGTCCGAACGAAGCCTATAATATCTTTCAAGACGTTTTTGATGAGGCTTTCCCCGAAAAACTTATAAAAGTCCACCCAAAGTTTGTAAAACGTGAACTGTGGATGACGGCGGGACTTTTGCGATCATCATCCGAATAAACAAGTTTATATATGAAAAAAATAAAATCACCAACCCCACAAAACAAATTAAGATATAAAACACATTGCGCTACTTTCAATAGACTGAAAAGGGCTCGAAAGTCTGATTATTATAAATCTATTCTTCAAGAAAATAAACATAACATGAAAAAAACTTGGGACATCCTGAAAAGAGCTATCAATAAAGGTACTTCTGCCTACACATTCCCGTGCACATTTGTCGAAGACAATCTGGAGATATCTGACCCTAAAGAGATAGCCGATAAATTTAATTCTTACTTCGCTAACATTGGCTCAAAATTAAGCAATTCAGTACAGTCCTCTTGTCATCACTTTACTGATTATATCAGAGGAAATTCCATTGAGGCATTTTTTTATTTCCCCCACTACCCCACATGAAGTGATTAACTGCATCCGAAAACTGAAATCAAAAACAAGTAAAGACCTTGACAATATGTCCTCCAAAATCCTAAAGGATATTACATATGAAATAGCCATCCCTCTAACTCACTTGATCAATTTGTCGTTTTCAACTGGTATCGTCCCAAATAAAATGAAAATTGCAAGAGTAGTTCCTGTATTTAAATCTGGCGATCAACAGTTATTCTACAACTATAGGCCCATTAACATCCTATCTAGCTTTTCCAAAGTACTAGAAAAATTAATGTACTCCAGGCTGATAACTTTCCTGGAAAATAACAAGATAATTCACCAAAACCAGTTTGGCTTTAGAAAAGGACATTCAACAATACACCCCGTCCTGCACCTCATAAACAATATTGCCGAGATGAACGATAAAACAACCAAAGACTGCACGTTAGCCGTGTTTCTTGATTTTTCGAAAGCATTTGACACCATAAATCACGATATCCTACTGAAAAAAACTTGAATTCTACGGAATACGACGCCACGCAAATTCATGGTTCAGAAATTACCTTACAAATAGATCTCAGTCGGTTTCCCTCCCAAAAGCGAATTCAGATTTCCAGGTCATATCAACAGGTGTCCCCCAGGGTTCTATTCTTGGTCCTCTTCTTTTTATAATTTATATTAATGATATTATTAACTCCACATTTTTGAAGGTTTTATCATACGCGGACGACACTACTGCACATACTTCCGGTAACAGTTTGGAAACAATTACAGGTCAGGTTAATAATGAAGTCAATAAAATATCTCACTGATGTGCGGCAAATAAACTTGTTCTAAACGAGAGTAAAACAAAAGTCATCATATTTCACCCCCGAAGTGACTTATACTATCTTGGGAGCAATCGAGTGAAACTTAAAAATCCATCTATCACGATCGTTGGAAATAATCAAGATGAAAAATCCCTTAAGTTTCTTGGAATTCATGTTGACGAACATCTGAGCTTCAAGAAACATATTTCAGTTGTTTGTTCAAAGATGTCCCGTGCAATTTATGTTATAAACAAGGTTAAGAGGATCATACCCAATACATGCCTCAAGACACTATACTACTCTCTAATTCATAGCCATATGATGTATGGTATTCACACATGGGGCCACTCGTGTTCTACTCGAACAATCACTAAATTACAAAAAAAAGCAATTCGTATCATATCTAACAAATGCTATAATGCGCATACTGACCCACTGTTCAGTGAGCATCGTATTCTAAAATTCAATGACCTGTACAAACTTTATGTCTTATTATTCATGCATGATTGGCATAATAACCTGCTGCCGGATAGCTTTAAAAATACCTTTAAAGTGCACCAAAATCCCTCAGGAATGGACACAAGACAATCTGGCAGACTGTATACGCACAAACCAAGAACTCAGTTCTCTGCAAACTTTCCAATTCACACTTTCCCAAGGATGTGGAATACTGTAGAACCATCGGTACAAAACCTATCAAGATTGTTATTCAAAAAGGTCTTATTGGAACAATTTCTGAACTCGTATTCAGGTAATATAGACTGTGACAATCCCACTTGTCCAGACTGTAGGTCCTAACTCTGTTATCTCATCAATACCCATTGACGGAGCTTAAATGTGGTATCCTCAAAAATGTGCAAAATAGTTAACTTACAAGGAAAGAACCATCTTAATCAATAATGGTCAACCCATGTTGCTCTTTGCATACGCGTTGCTGTCAGAATTGTCTAACTTTTATCATCCTTCTGGGAATGACAGGAAGACAGCCCTAGAGGCTATGTCATCTCCTTGTAGTGCAATCATGCCAATTAAAAAAACTACTTTACCGTTTATGACTTTAAAAATGTATTTTACTGTTTATGACTTTGTAACTTTGTGCATGATGTGCTACAAAATAAAATCATTTCATAAATCATTTCACGAACCACAGCCTAGCCCAGTTTTCTTTTGTAGCCAAGTCATGGCTGATTAAATTATCCGTTTGTGTAGGGTTTTTCTCTATCAAATATAGAGATGTGTCGTCTGCAAACAGATGTGTATTGCTGATCAAATGTTCCGTTATATCATTAATATAAACGTGAAATAGAAGCGGACCAAGGGCCGAGCCTTGTGAAACTCCTGGGCAAACAGATCTCCTAGATGAGGCTTCGTTTCCTATGACAACACGTTGACATCTATTTAAAAGATATGATTTTAAAATATCAAGTAATTCATCTTGAATTCTGAATGAAGCCGACGTGCCATACTTTATCAAACGCTTTGCTGACATCGCAGAAAACCACCCTAACCTATTTGCCTTCGTCAAGAGCATGACAAAATTCGTCATATATATCAGTTAATTGGAGGACAGTCGAGTCACCTGGTGAAAAACCTGATTGGAATGGACTAAGGATGTTATTATCACCTAGAAACATCCATAGACGCTTAAAAACACATTTTTCAAACACTTTACCGCCTCAGCTAATCAAAGATATTGGGTGATAATTGGTTACAAAATTGGATGGTTCTTTTTTAAAATGGGCGAAACATTGGACTTTTTTCATGCATGAGGAAAGTAAGAGTTGTTAAGTAAAATATTAAAAAGGATTAAAAGTTGCTCACACAAGGACGTTTTACATTCTTTCATAGACGGGGGCTAATAAGGTCGGGGCCGGATGCTTTCGATAAATTTAATGATTTTAAGGCTTCGTATACCTCGCTATAGTGAGCGAATTGTTATTGACAATTTCGAGAATTGACAATTTATTTATATAGTGTTAAACTATCCATTAAGGGGGGGGGGGGGTGGGTGGAGGACCAGGATGTGGGAGGGAAGCGTCGGAGTCGTCAATAGCAGATATAGAACTAAAGTAGTCTTTGAGCACCTCGACTTTCTCAATGTTCGTCGAAAACGTTTTATTTTGAAAAGTGATAGTAGGAATCCCTAAGGTATTATTGTTTCGAATGAATGATTTCAGAGTCTTCCACGATTGTGCGGATGCGACCTCTGAACTTTTGAATACATTTTGAACTTTAGTAACATGGGAGAGTTTAGCTTTCCTAATAGCTTGGTATAAATCTTCTTCTGTGGATATGGACGTGGCTAATCATGACGTATACAGACATGATTTTATTGTTGGTTACGCGGTTTGTGGGTGGTCCGGTGTGGCGTACGTGGTTTCGATTGCTTCCATATTGGACGAGAGCGTAGCTTAAGTCCAGTGTGGAAGAAACTGATGCCACGTGTACCATATTGGGTTACCGGCGAATTGCGTGTCCATGTGGCATCCTTATACCAACGAAATGCACAGATATTAGTATCATGCGGGCGATATAATATAGCTAGTTATGTTTAAAGTGACTTCAAACACACAAACATTGTACAATTACTAGTTGGATGATCTTCATTTAAATAACAATATTCAGCGCGCTATGGGTGGTTTGCGCCGGCTCGTGGTGGTGGATTTCCACGCAATCAAAGCTGGCAAAGTTAGCGGTTTACGGACCGCCGTCATCATCCCAGTTGTCCGCTGACTGACAGTTTACCAGTCCCCCCTTGTACTATGCAGGACTACTTAAACAGATAGTGTAGATGACTGTGGTGTGGTGTCCCTGCCCTGCCATCTTACGATCGTGTTCATAACTCCAAATAATTAAACTGGGAATGGCACTGCCATTCTACGTTAGCACAGGTAACAATCTAGGCCAAACTAATCTGCAATCTGTCGAACGCACTCAATGCTTTAATTTTCCCAAAACTCCTTTTATACATTCTATAACCTTCGAATCTTAGTAGCATGTAATTTGTATCTGTAACTTCCTGCCACGTGAATCTTTAGTGCATATTCTTTATTGGTGGAGACAGCTTACATAAGCTCTAGTTTGCTGCTGAATCCAATTTCCATACTTCGCAGTTCTTTCACCATCTAATTTTGTAACATGCTTGTATGAAGTATCTTTCTTGAAATAAAATACTGTTACTACTACTAATAGCTGAAACTACTTCGTTCCTCTTAATTTTATATTTCTCCCACGCTTGCGGAAGGCCGCTACGTTTAGTAGCTCGAAATAAGCGTTTTATCTGTATGATAAGCAGTCTTAGGTGATTGTGGAACCATTTTAGGTGAGTAGTCCTAGAGGTAATAAGTTTGTTTGGGATATGCTGTGATGCAAACTCGAGTTGTTTATTAATAAAGTTTGTAACCACAGTATCTTGATTAGAGTTATTAAAAATTTCGTCCCATTGCTTATTAACGATGGCGTTGTTCGAGTTGGTGTAATTTCATAAAGCATACGCCCAGACACGTCTCTTAAACGTAGAAGGTGGTGGTTTCACGAATCTCTATAGAAATTGGCTTATGGTAACGGATCATGGGTGAAAAAAGGATCTAATACCTCACAGGATAAAACATGAACAGTGTTACTTTCGAAAAAGATGTCAAGCGCTGATTTTGATGATTCGGTAAAGCATGTCGGCGCATTCACAAGCTGGGTGAGGTTAAAGTATCAAACAGTTTCTAAGAAACTGCTTCCTTTTGGAAGAAGTTGATTGTCGTTAAAATCTTCGGTAATGATCATATGGGCTATTCTGGAGTCTCTAGCTTTCTCAATGGAGACTGAAATTGTATTCCACCTATCTGCTGCACTGTCGCGCAGGCGGTAAAACATACCCAGCAGTAATGGTTTACCGTGTTTTGTGAGCATTTCTGTCCAGAGTAATTCAATAATGTAAAGTTCGAGGTCAGGTCTATGTCGAAAACCGATGCCTTCGTTAAGATACACCGCCACCCCCCCCCCCCCCCCCCCCCCCCTTATCAACGTACTGGGTCCTGGAAGTCAGGCAGGTGGACTTTCGATGTTCAGTCGTCAGTATTGCACCACGTCTCGGTGAGGGCCAGGGTATCATTGGCTAGAGCTTCACATTTAAGATTATCTAGCTTGTGAGGTACATTCGACTTTGTATATTAAGATGGCAGATATTTAGAATATTGCTTTTGTTGTTTGAGTCAGCTGAATCTTGGTTCGGGTTCAATTCAACGTCACCTGATATCAAACTCAGCAGAGAAAGCATCAATAGAACTAATCCGATAAGAAGCACCGTAGATGTCCTAGTGAATATCCTGCACCCGGTGGTCCATGCGATGAAAATTTGCAAGTGCCTCTTGTGCTGCTATAAACAAACGCAAAAACCTTTCGAGCCAATAGTACAGATTGACTGGGACAAAAAATGTACTCACTCAGCGCGTTATCACACCAAAATAGTGCACGATACAGTCACAAGACCTCTAGTTGCAACTGTATTGCGTAATATACTTAAGAAAGTATATTTTGCCTGTGGAGAAAATAATTACTCACCAATATGAATTGCTCCAGTCTGTCTGTTACTTGTACACTTTGTATCATTGGGGAAGAAAGATTCACTAGCATTTTGTTATAACTGTAGAATCTACCAAGTAGAACTCTTGGCTACTACATATACAGTAGGTAGATAGGTAGAAAGTGAACCCCAACAAAACCGCCCACGGAGCGGTGTTATCACCCAACGTATCACTGTACTTATGAAAAAAGCAATTTTTCAGCCAAAGGACCCTCAGGTTTATTAGCCCAAAGGATCCAGCGGCTCGAGCCTTGCCTGTGCCTGCTATGATTTACAACAAATTTGCAATTATTGTTTGGGTGGAATCCAATACACTCCACACGCACTGAAGTGCTTATACTATTGTGAGTACTTGGGTGTTCAGAACCTAGTAGGCTAAGGAGATGAACTTGGCTAACTCAAAGATATCAATCATGTCAATCAGAAAAATCACACCCAAAGGTGAAATACCCCAGCAGTCAGACGAGAAAACACAGAGAAGTGGTAGATTGAGAATAATATTGACAATTTTAAGAATTGAAAATTTATTTATTTGTGCATAAGGTCACATACTTCTACACAGTGGCTAATCATGACCACGAACTGTCAATTATTCAATTGTATATATATTATTAGTATTATTATTTATGCACATATATATATACTGGAACTATAGACAATTATATATATATACAATGCACAATTGCGCAATGCACTTACACTCACTATAGAACAATAATTGAACAAAACAAGAATGCTGACCTCCGGAATGTTTTGCTACGACAATAGATTAAACGGTAACTCCTGAGTAATGTTCATTGCCACATGAGGTGTCGCTATTGCCCATTGCGTTGTCAGTATTGGTACCTTAATTGGTTGATAAAACGGAGAATACCAGAGCAAAAACCCAGGTTTTCTTGCTCGTTTTTGAAGTTCATTCAAACGCACATAATCTTTTGTTCATATAAACGTGTCATATTACAAATTATCGGAGTGTATCCATCGGCACCCTCCAATAACTTGCCACAAAACAAGTTTTGAATAACAAATTCAGACCATCAAAAATAATCTCGTCCTCAATCAGGTAATCGGCTCTCTAAAGCAAATTACAGTGGCATTAGTTTGTCCATTGATGCTTCATAATCAGCTGAAACAAGAGCTAATAAGTTTGAGGTTAAGTTTATACCTAGATGTGCAGTGCTTAGGCTTCTTGTTTAAACAATATTTATTTCCAACTTTCAAAACAAAATACGCGTAACAACATAGGATATGTGTGGATCCGACAGAAAGCTCTCAGCTTATACGTGGTCGTTTCCACTCATAGTACACTTATAGGTAACATTTACGAGATGATCGACCGCTGTACATCTGTTACAATCAAAATCTCCGATTTCAGACTTTACATATATGTACATATATATCGCGACAAATCAGCGGCCGGCCGAAGTGTTATATGTACTCATTGGTTAGTTCAGTAAGTTATCAATAGACAGCTTGATAGGAAATTGAAACAAATTCAAGAAAGTAGAACTCCCAATAGAGAGAGAGAAGAAAGAAACCAGTGAAAATATCAGATGGTAAAGGAGGCTTGTGGCATTGGCTGCTGCATAAACTCAATGAGACCTCCGTATAAACCAGAACAGACATCTGACCATCAGTAGGATTGTGGCGAGTACAAATAGGCCAATTCACCCAGCCTGTATTTCCAACAGTTAACCCCGACTCTGTTTTCCTTGCACGATGGCAGACGGCTCACGCCATGGCATATGGGCATTATACGCCATATACGCCATCGCCATTCAGGATCGCCGTGGCAACTTCAGTGTTAAGCTCACGGGTGGAAGAAGATAACACAGCGCAGTCGTTTGAGACGTCAAATGAAAACATTTCTTCCAGAATATGTATGACAAACAGATGGCAGGAGACCCTGGGCCCGAGTTTCTATTCGGGGGAATGCGGTTGGACCAATTCCCTGAATTGGAAGACCTACACAGGTAAAACAGTAAGTGTTGGATCGAAACCGGAAATAACACAGATAAAGTGAAAAAGGCAAGCTCTCAATTACAGGGATTATACTGATTTACATCAAGGTCCGTCAACGAAATGATAACAGTCAACCCCCTTGCCCAACACAACGGAATATGGCCTGCAAAGTTCGAAAAAACTCCAATGACAACTTATTTTATTATGCCTCACGTTTGTAACATCATCCGTGATTGGTTAATTTGACACCTTCTAAAAGTCATAGTACTGGAGTTTTGGGGCAAAACACGGGTACTATCGGAACGTTTTTCCCTGGAGACAAGAGAACGAAGAAAATGTAAGCTCCACTTCCATTGATCAGCGTCGATTGGAATTTCTCAACACAAACGCTGGCTCCGTGTCCGTTTAACTTTTTTCGTCACCGGTAGACACAAACTTACCAACAAATATATCATCTTCAGTGGGTGTGTTTTCAATTTTAACTGCAAACAACGAATTCAAAAGAATCAGAAATTTTAAAAACTCACGCGTTTATCACCACTTCAGTGAATCCTGAATATGAGTTATGACTTCAATCAATTATATTTCCACAAGTTTAGCACTCCTCGACCTCACTGAGCCTCCGCTTCAAGTTCAAAATAAATTGTTTCACTCCGCTTAATTCTATCAACTGTCGTCGTTCGAGAAACATGAATTTATATTCCATTAATTTATACCACTTATCACACAAGCATTAACAATGAATTATAACATGAACAGAATGATGCAGTTGTAAACACTGGCATTTGGTTATTTTGAAACTCCCAAAGCGACGGCACTTGTGACAAGTCATTTTCGAAGAGACGTCATTCGTTCGAAATGACGTCATGTTTTGGAATTCGACTACATTGTTATTACAAGATTGATGGCATGTTGCAGTTAACGCTTAACAATGAAAGTTATTTTTTGTTCGGCATAATAAAATAATTAGAACGCTTCGCTGCTTCAGGTTTTATTTCAGAAATCACACAAACTCACGTACTATCGACCGATAGAACATGAAAAGGAACGTTCTAATATTATAACAGTCACCCACCCCTGCCCAAGACAACGAAATATTGTCTGCAAAGTTCGAAAACTCTCCAATGGCAACTTATTATAGCCTCACACTCCGTCTCAGGAGCACAGCATGAGATTTTCGAGCTCGTTCCAGCGGGGGATCACAGACCAAGCCTACGGGGCGAAAAATGAAAATTATTAGTCACTCGAACATCCTACTACTGGTTGGACATAGAGTTAACCTAAAAATAATTCATCTGAGAAGAGAGTTGTGTGGAGTAAAACACAATGTGATTTGGAATGGTGTTTATTCATTTGTTAATTAATTAACTAGTTAATTAATTAATTATTACTCACCTCTGACCCCAGGCTCCCGCAAATATGCTTCCACTAATACCTTATTACAGTTATGAAATTAAATCAATTATTGCTTGCGATGAATGTCGAGCGCCTCAACTGAAATATGTACACGAAAGATGGGTCTCAGAAAAATCTTTCGGTTCTGAGTATGAAGTTGTGAACAGATTCAAAAATTATTCGATTGCCTAAGCTGCTGTAAAATTCACATACAAAGAACAATATACTTACATCAATTGTATAAGTGAGAAGGCCTAAAGTCTCATTCCGTATGCTGGTGTATGTGCGACAATTTAGTAAGAAATGTCCAGTAGTTTCCGGCTCACCACAGAGGCAATTAGGCGAGTCCGCAAGGTGGTTCGCGTAAAGGTGATCATTAAGATTGTCACGCCACAGACGTAGTCTACAATGATAAATTTGTGCTTTGCGACTTGTCAAATGGGAGAAGAATTGTGGTGGTCGGCCAACATTCCAGTTTAGATTATTTGTAAACTCAACCAAGAAACTATTGTCTTTAACACCAACGGGTAAGTCGTTCCATAGTTCAGTTGTTGAAGGAATGAAAGATGTTTGATAATTTTTAGTTTGACAGAAGGGAAGACGTCGGTTGTTAGCTGTACGCAGGTCATGAGGCTGATTAACCGATACAGGAGGAGGGGTTCTCATGGATAGATAAGGGGGCACCAAACTGTGGACCATTTTGAAGTATTGAAGCAGTTTGTGCTTTGTTCGTCTTGCTTCAAGCCGTCCCCATTCAGTTTCAGCATAAAGAGAAACTTTCCTAGCGCTTAAGGTAGCACCAGTTACGATACGTGCAGCTACAATTTGATTGCTCTCATGTTTCATGGAGTCCTGTTCAGTGCAGTTGTCCCAGAATGAGTCAGCATATTCAAGTAAGGGGCGGATAAAAGCAAAGTATATTTTCTCCAATGTTTTACGATCAAGCATGAATTAGATTTTCCTAATTCGGGATATGCGTGACCATGCCTTTCCACAAATATAATTAACATGTATCGTGTATCGCGAGTTAAGTAAGACGCCTGGGTGCTTGTGCTCAGTTACTTCCTTTATGGGGGTATTAGCCAGTACTAATGGTATACAACCAACAAGTACGTGTTTCCGAGATATGGTCATCGATTCGGTTTTCAGGGGATTAAACTCAACTAACCATGTCTGTGCCCGTTGCTCAATTTTGGCTAGGTCGTTATTTAAGACGAGAGAAGGCCTGGGGAATGGGCAACAACCACCCCCTTCCCTATCTTTATTGTGCTATTTTTGCTATTCCGTTTTCTCTCGTCAGTTTCCAAGCACAGAGAGCAGTGGATACAACTTTTATTTCGCATACGCGCCGTCAACTATTCCACGGGTAGGATTTTCCTTATGTGAGAAGAGGGCGGACCTAGGCACCTCGATCCGATCGCGATGATATCGTGATCCGGTCAAAGTGCCCTGTCGCCCATGCTTGATACCCAATTTGAGGATAATCCGCGGTGAGAACTGTCAGAAGAAAGTAAGGAGGCATTATCCTGTTAGGTGATACTTGGACCCCTCCAAAACTCACCCCACCCCACACCCTTGTCATCACAGACGGCTGGTCGAGAGCAGTGTTAAATTCGATGTGTTTGTCCTGAGGGTTTTATTTGTAGTGGTGGTCATTTTAGGGCTAATATCACGGCCCTGTTGAGGTGCCCTGTCGTCCTTGCGTTAACTTCCATATTTACCTTATACGTGGCTTAGTGCTTGGTAAATTGCATGTAGAACAACGTTTATTTACTCCTCACAGTCTTTTCCATGGATAGAAATTTTCCCACTATGGGAAAAGGGAAAAGAGGGGCGACATAGGCACGTCGACTCGATCGCGATAATATTGCAATCAGGTCGAGGTAACCCGTCGACCTTGCCGCTTTCTAATTTTAAGATAATTCACTGTGTTCACATAGCCATTTTACATGGGTTGGATTTCCCCTACTATGGGAAGAAGGGTCGACGAAGGCACCATCCACGAAAATATCGGGAACCAGTCGAAGCCCCCCGTCGCCCCTCGTTGGCTTCGGTGTCTACATATTACGTGGTTTAGTGCTTAGTAATATAGAACAACTTTATTTAGTATTCACAGTCGTTTTTCGCGAACGGGATTTTTATCACAATGGGATGAGGGTCAACATAAGCACTCTGACCCGATCCCGAAAATATCGTGGTCAGACCCAACCACGACAATATCGCGATCCGGTCGAGCGCCCCGTCGCCCCTCATCATCTGCGGTGTTTACATATTACGTGGCTTAGTACTTGGAAATTTAAAACAACTTTGTTTAGTATTCAAAGTGTTCACACAGCCATTTCACGTGGGTAGGATTTTCCCTACTATTGAAGGAAAGCTGACGAAGGCACCTCGACCCAACCACGACAATATCGAGATATGGTCGAAGCGCCCCGTCGCCCCTCATTGGCTTCAGTGTTTACATATTACGTGACTTAGTGTTTAGTAATTTAGAACAACTTTGTTTAGTATTCACAGTCGTTTTTCACGGATGGGATTTTTATCACAATGGGATGAGGGTCGGCAGAGGCACTCTGACCCGATCCCGATAATATCGTGCTCAGATCAGAGTGGCCTGTCAACCTCACAAAAACCTATTTTAGTATTACCTATTTTAGGACGTTGCACGATGTTATCTGGTGGAGTGAAATAAGGAGGTCCTTTCCATATTAAATGGCGGCCTAGTGCTTGGTAAACAGCTTTAGCATTATATATACTGAGTCAAAAAAGAAAGTATAATAGAAACAAATGTTGTGAAAAAATAGCATAAAGGATGAAATATAATAGTTCTAATGTTGCATGTTTGTGGACAAGAAGTCGCTCAAAGAGTTTAATGACATGTTGTTGTTGTCTGCCTAACCGTATACAATTTTGCTACGAATTTCAAAATAACACGCGCTACCCGAGAATGTCAAATTAAATGGGTGACCGACAATTTTCGTTGTGTTATGTTGTGCTAGAGACCCTGGGTTATTGAGAAAACACGCTAGTCTTTGTCTTCCGACATTTTAAAAATGCAAAGGTTAACCGAAAATCAGAGGTTGCGTGCCATTGGTATACATGAGGCTGGATACCTCCAGATGAGCGCATTGCTGAGATCGGAGTCACTGTGGCCACTATTTACCGTCTCAGTGGAAGATATAGAACCTCTGGATCTACTGCCGACCGACCGGGTTCGGGTCGACCAAGAGTTACGACCCCTCCAGTAGACCGACACATCAGGACGTCTCACTTGCGGGGTCGCTTCCTTCCGGCGACGAGGACAGCAGCAATTACTCCTGGTAGAACTAACAATAGAATCAGTGCACAAACTGTCCACAACATACTCGCTGAACACGGCATCCGAAGTGGGCGTCCATAGCACGGACCATTCCTTACCCAACATCATCGTACCGTCAGAATACACTGTGTACGTTAGCTTGTTCGCTGGACTCAGCAACGTTGGAGCACAGTTCTTGTTAGTGATGAATAACGATTTTATCTACGGCGCGCTGATGGTAGGGCAAGAGTGTATCGCCGGAGAGGTGAATGGTTTCGGCAGGGGTAGTGTAATGGTTTGGGCAGGAATTTCCTTGCACCATCGAACCTAGTTGATCTTCATCGGTGGCAATCTGAATGGACAGCGATATAGGGACGAAAGTCTTAACGCTGTTGTTGTCCCGTTGTCCAACGCTAATGTCGGATTGCAGTTATTCCAGAAAGGCAATGCCCGATGTCACGTGGCGTGTATCTGTTGTGACTTTCTTGAGGAGCAGAGCATCGAACGTCTTCCCTGGCCCCAACTTTCGCCAGATATGTCACCAATCGAGCATCTTTGGGATCAATTGGACCGTCGGGTACGACTTCATGATCTTCAGACGTTAGGCGATTTACGTAATGTTCTAAGGCAGGAGTGTGGAACGCAATCCACAGGGTGACATCCAGAGACTTTTCAGGCCCATGCGCCGTCGATGTCTTGCCATTCAAGAGGGAAACGGTGAGCATACACGCTATTGACTGCATGTGTGAACTTTTCATTTCACCCCGTGTCTGAATTGCGACGTCCTGACGTGACGCTGGTAACAGTAAGAACATGAAATTATGCAAATTCATACAGCAAGACTCGAAATATGAATTTACAATAAGTTGTTTGGGATTAAAGTCGATGATACTAATAAATTGCTCCTCAAAGTTTATTATACTTTCTTTTTTGACTCAGTATATTATATTATTAGATGGTACGGCCTAGAAGCCATGATCCGCCCCCTTTCTCAACCCTCCTGCACTCACACACGGTGAGCCGGAGGCATATGGTTCAAGCTTGGTATATTGTCGTTAGAGTTTTGTTTGTTGGGGTGGCCTTCTTAGAGAAGATTGTTTGTTTGATTTTCTTTTACATAACTTGAGTTTTGGGTGGGATTGTTCGGTGATGTTTGTATCAGTTGATTGTATCGGGTCACTGTTGAGAATTACGAATGGTCACTACTAACTTAAACTTGTTTTTGACTTGAGACATTTCGGACTTTTCGGACTGAAACTCCATGAACAGTGTTATCAAACTCCTTTACAAAAATAACTCCGTCGTGTGTCCAAGAACCGGCCACTTTCTTGTCTTTAACTAGAACTCGACCTCTACGTGCTAGTGAAGTTCTGTTTTCGTTAACCCTTTACCTAACATGAAAAGCAGACGACACTTGCAAACAAAATTCTTGAACTGATTTTTTTCATTTTTTGTCTCAAAAACATAGGTTATGACTCCTCTTTGGAACGAGCTCATGACCTATATTTTTGAGACAAAAAATGAAAAAGATAATAAAAATTAATTGGCGATTTTTCTGAGTAGCGCTGGAAGGTTTTGGCCGTTACTTTGGGTAAAGGGTTAAATTTTCTTTAACATACAATTTCTGTGTTACAGGAAGTGACTTTAAGTTTTTTACGAGCTCGAAAGAAGGAATCACGAGTCCGGCAGATCGTGAATTTTACTAGAATTGTTGGTGTACGATCTCTTGGGGGGTACCGGATCGGTGACTTCTCTCTATGTCATTCAGCTGCAGCGTGACTTTCATTTTAGCTCCCACGTCCAGAATAATATCGTCAGTATTTTCACCTGTGGTTTCGGTAACACCAGCAATGCGCAGTGAGCTTCGCATGCCGTATTGCCGTACATCGTCCAACTCACAATGAAGACTGATTATCTCCTTTTCTTTGGACTCAACCAATCTTTCGAGAGTGACAATTGTTGTTTCCATACGCTCAATATAGACAGACATCTGTATTGACTGAAACATATTTTGGAACATGGCCGTGTCTGATGGGTCATTAGGGACTTCAATAAACATCTTGGACATTTCAGAGATAGGCTGAGGGTTCAAATCTGGACCCACTGGGCTCGACATAATAGAACTTTTATCAGTGATGCTCTAACAATACGAAGAAGCGACGAGATCGGCCACATATGAGTCAGAGAGTGAACCTTGCTTAGGCCTTTTCGAAATAAAATCTATAAAGACAACACTCTTGCTTCATTCGCGTCTCCTTTTTTCCCCGAAATTGTCATCTTCCATAAACAGTATATTGAAGAAATGGGATAATTGAGATGACTTTGGCCCTGAGATTCTAAGGTACTACACACATATTTTGTAAAGCTAGTAAAATGTAATCCACGATGAGAAGTGTAAATACTGAGTTCAACGGACCACGCTTTCTTCAACGCTCAGCGACAAAAAGAACCGTTACGGACACACAAACACTGACTTGTGTGTGGCGACGTTTATGTTTATTACCTGATCAGAGTCAGTTCAGGCAGAAAAACAGACTAGTTGGAGTCCACGAAAATGGATCGATAGATTATTGGTGATAACAGTCAAATAATTATGAATCAGCAAAAAGGTATTCTCAAAGTTTATCAAAGTTACAAAGTAGAAAAATTTACATAAAGTTTTTCAGCAACTCCCTCGTATCCTAAAATGTCCATGAATCGAAAGTCGCACACTATTACACTCCAGAAGATTACCAAGCAAAACCACAACAAAGGCACATCGAATGGAATCGCGTCAGTAGCACATCACATCCCATCCCTCACGAACAATTGCGAAAAAGCCCTTAGAAACCACTCGATCAAACACAAATTTTACAGCACAAAAAGTGCTTGACAAGGATAACATATTGGAAGCTTGATATATAACCCTCATGAAGGTATAACACCAATTTGTATGCAATTCTTCCAATAGGGAAGGAAAATACCCTTGAGTGTTGATGTCAAATCACGGAATCCAAATTTTACGGAATCGGACAAGAATCTCAATTACGGAATGCCTTATATCTATAGCCCGTTTATATGTATACAAGGGAAGTGAAGCAATCAGCTTCAACCTTGATCGATGTTATAGTTGAGACTGAGGTGGGTATAGATATGAAGTTGTGTTACAAGTCAATATTAATGGATAATAGTATAGCCAATAGTACAGGCACAAGGCCGCAATGGCACAAGGTTGTTGAAGAAGCTAATGATAGGACAGATAAACCATATATAAGTAGTGGCCTTGGAACGTTGGAGATACGATGGAAGCCGTTGGTAAGACTATCTGTGTAGGAACTGTATAGGAGCCATATAGGAGATAGGAACTGTATAGGAGCTGGATCATAGGTATCCTTAAATACCGAAATGAGGCTAAGAGGGCTGGTAAATTAGACCTCATTGAGGGATTTTTTAATGGCCCTCATGACCTCAACAGAAATGAGGCCAATAGGGATAGTAGAATATAACTCATTGAGGGATTCCTCATGGCCCTCGTGGCCTCATACGACAAAAAATGGATTCTTCAAAAAGTTTCCTCGATAGGTATCCTCAAATAATACAATACCAGTCCATAGGTATCCTCAAATACCGAAATGAGGCTAAGAGGGATAGTAAATGAGGGCTCATTGAGGATTTTTTTCATGGCCCTCATGGCCTCAAAAGAAATGAGGTTAAGAGGGATAGTAAATTATACCTCATTGAAGGATTTTCTCATGACCCTCATGGCCCTCATGGCCTCATGCGACAAAAAAGGGATTCTTCAGAAAATATTCTTGATAGGTATCCTCAAATAATACAATACCAGGTCATAGGTTAGTAAATTAGGCCTTATTGAGGGATTTTTTCCTGGTGCTCATGGTCTCAAAAGAAATGAGGTTAAGAGGGATAGTAAATTAGACTTCATTGAGGGATTTTCTCATGACCCTCATGGCCTCATACGACAAAAAAGGGATCCTCCAGAAAATATCCTTGATAGGTATCCTCAAATAATCCAATACAGATCATAGGTGTCCTCAAATTCCGAAATGAGGCTAAGAGGGATAGTAAATTGGGCCTCATTGAGGGATTTTTTCATGACCATCATGGCCTTAAACGAAATGAGGTTAAGAAGGATAGTAAATTAGACCTCAGTGAGGGAATTTCTCATAGCCCTCATGGCCTCATACGACTAAAACAGAATTCCATAACAGAGACGTTTCACAAAAAGGGATTCCATGAGACGTGGCCATTGGATATAGAGGTGATGAGAATCGAAAAGGACTTCGTTGTAATAAGGCGAGATAACTCTGTATAAAGATTTCGGGGATCAAGCAATCTGATTGGTTAGTTAGCGCCAGGAAAGTGAACCGCTTGGGTGATCTAGATAAATGAAACAGCAAGAGTAGTCGGAAATGGGTCAGAACGAACTAGAACAGACCACGAAAGCTAAATATAGTAACAATAAGCAAAGCTGTTCCACATGATAGGCTCTTCTGCTCTACTGGAGTATACTCTGGTTCAATTGAACTTACCCCCGGGCCCTCCTTGGTACTATAGCACTACGTGCTAAGCCGATAGAATGGGGAATCCGTAGTAAATAAAGTCGTTTTTGATGATTTGGAGGGGTTGTCGAGTTGTTTGTGGTAATTCTTTGAATCGGGAAATTACTCATGTACAAAGGAACATACCTTCCGAACACACACCTGTCCTATTGTAGGCCTTTGTGTCACATAGCAACCACGTTCTACCATTGAAAGCAAGATGGCGGCCTCCAGTATACAAAATGGCCGACCGAAACACGTATAACCCTAACAACATGAGCTGAGCATGAACACTAACACGATGTATCACTATGGGGATGACGTCACAAGATGACCGCTCACGCGAGTTACCATCACAACACAACATAGCGTCACCAGGTTACGTGACTATGACGTCACTTCCACCTTCCGGCTCTCCCTCCGGCCAATTGTCCCCGGTTCATCCCTCTCCTTCTACTAACGAGATTCAGAAACTCCGTATCAAATCTTGACGAATTTGAGATTCTTTTTATCACATGATGTGTAATTTAACTTTTTCCCCAACGCAACGAGTAAAATTGGCCAGCGCTGTTCAAAAAAATCGCCGCCAAAATTGTGTTCTTTTTTTTTAATTTTTGCCTAAAAAAATTTAGCTTAATACACCTCATTGGAACGAGATCGTCGAGCACGATCCAATGAGTGGTCATAAGCTGCGTTTTCGAGACAAAAAGGAAAATATTTAGTTAATCAGGAACTGTTTTCTGCAAATGTCGTCTGCTATTTGTATTAGGTGGACAGTTAACCATTTGAACCCTAGTGGCCTGTTTTTCCGGCCCATGAACGTGATATTTCATAACTTAATTCGGTGGGATGCCTGTTAAATTGTGTTGGGTAGACCAATCAATATTTTCAACGTGCAGCCCCATCGCTGCACGTTGAACATATTAATTGGTCTACTCCCAAATAATGAATATGAATTTCACTAACTCCTGACATTGAAATGACATGGAAGATACCATCAGAGTTCAAAGGGTTAATGAAAAATAAGGGACGATTAATTCAATTCTCATTCCGAAACCAACTAACTCACAACGTTACGACGTCAACGTTCATTTCTAGCGCCATTCTCGTATTAGACGAGTTGTGGATGATCTCTCCCGTAATGAGCTATTTGATGGCGATTATGTAACAAAAATATATTCTCATCCGGAATCGTTATTGCTGACGTTAGTGATCGTTTCGCAACTTTCTACGTTAACGTCTCAGTATCCTTGGCAAAAAAACCAAACGATCGTTTGATGCAAACAATATAACATACTTTAAAAGACATTTACCCGAGTGTGACTTCCTCTCGAATGAGACTGGCCCAAAATGAGCACATTCGTAATGTACTCACTCAAGCCTTCTCCATTAAAGTGACTTCGATTCCACACATCAAACGCCAACCTTGAATTACAACATGCCTTCTGCAAGCATCCATCACTGAAAACAAACTCTATATTAAGAAAACTCAGATGTGATTATCTTACGATCCAAAATTCATTGTACCATTTTTAATCACTTGAAAAGTAAACGCAAAGCGGAGAATTATAAACCGGTCTGTGGGATTATAATACAATATTAAGAAGTCATGGAAAACTCTTACGTACGGCTATTAACTGCTTGGGGCTAGATTATTTTTTGTGGTTGGAATTCGTTCATCAAAATTTGTTTTATTTCAGATGATTGGAGCACAAGCTTTGAACATGTCAGCTTTGGCACTGGTACCCTCATTTTTATAAAAGCCAGATAGTGGCTTCCAGCACTCAACCAGTTAACAAGGGGGTAAAGCTGAAGATTTAGGGACTCTGTAATTTATTTTAAAAGTACCTGCTTTTCACCATTGTTATGTGTTTATGGTCATTCCATATCCTGTTCCCAACAAATAATAACTGTTTAAGGTCCAGCAATATCATATTTATTAGTTATTTTAACCCTTTTCGTGCTATACATTTAACATACTGAGAAAGAAATCTCCTTCTTGAAGTGGGCTAAAATGGAAGACATCCATAACGGTTTAGAGTCAATACAGTAAGGGCAACGGCTAGTAGTGGCCTGCTAATCCTTATCCTTACGGTACTGACTCGGACGATTTCTTCCCAGTTTAAAATGTTTTTTTTCTGGCAACAGTGGTGCTTTATAACACCTTATAATACCAGCAGAGCATAGACAGGAGGAACGTACAAAAATAACACAGGAGGATTAAATCCATTTTTTTCTAAATGTATTAAAAATACGATGGAGAGTAAAAGTGTTAGGAGACCAGGTAATTTTTAAATCAATTGCAGAGCCCCCTATTCTTCAGCTTTTCTACAACGGCAATAGTACTCGAGTTTTCCATCTTTTTTCGTGCAGGACAATAATGAACTGGCTGATCCGAAGGAGATAGCAGATAAATTCAAAACCTATTTCATCTACATTAGGAAAACGTTAGAGAACAGATCTCTGATACTACAAAGCATTTTTGTTTAATTTATTAGTAACAACAGCGCCGATACTTTATTTATTTCGCCAATTAACATTACAGAATGTAGTCTTGTGAATTAATAGTTGGTCTCCAATATCAAGTTAACATTACGACAGAATATCTACTAAACTACTAAAAGTGCGAAATCAGATATCCTTAACTCATCTTGTCAATCTGTCCTTTCTCCAATGGTATAGTTCAACATAAAAATGAAAATGGCTAAAATTATTCGCATGTTTTACTCGTTGAACGTTGAACACTGGTGGTATCTTCCATATCAGTTCAATGGCAGGAATTGGAAGAGTCCATATTCATTATTGGGGGTAGACTTACTAATATTTTCAACATGCAGCCTTGGGGCTGCATGTTGAAAATATTTATTGGGAAACCTCACACATTCACCCAGCAGCCAAAATGAAATTATGACGTTCAAGTTCCTGGACCAGAAAAGCTGCCTCGCGAGTTCAAAAGGCTAAAGCAGGAGGCGAGCAACTCTTTAACAACTATAGACCTATCAGTATACTGCACTCATTCTCAAAAGTTCTTGGAAAATCAATGCACACTAAAAATTCTTGGAAAATTAATACACACTAAATTAAGTCACATTTTAAACGAATATGATTTCATCCATAAGTACCGCTTTGGCTTCACTAAAAACAAACACTCCACCGTTTGACCAGTATTTAATCTGATTAACAATGTGGCGGCAGAAAACGACATCCCGACTAAAGACTAATGCACCCTTCAATATTTCTGGTCTTCTCAAAATCGGTTGAGAAAGGGTGAATTAAAAACTAGAGTCCTTTGACATTACAGGACTAACGAACTCCATTTTAATGACTCGCGAGCAGGAGGAAAACAATTATTATTTATTGTTCATCAACGACATAAACAGATCAACCTTAGTTAAAAGCCGACCTTCGTTGATGATACTACATCCTATACCCCAGGGAATAACCTAGATACGCTATTTGCTGATGCCAGTAATCAACTCTCTGACATCCACGAATGGTGTGCCGCTAACAAGCTATCATTCAATGAGAAAAAACGAATAAAACGAAATACATCCTACTTCATCCAAACAACAGCCCAAATAAAATTGGCGATAAATTATCAACCTTAAATGGCATAAATAAATCCCTGGCTAGTAGCAACCAGGACGACAAAGACCTGAAGTTTTTAGGGAGCTATGATCAGCATTACCCCCCCCCCCCCTCCCTTTCTCCACCCAAGAATTACACCTCCGAGCTCGGTTAAAAATCATGTCTCTTGGTTTCAAGCATTTCATTTTCTCGCCGATGCGGTGAGCCCGCAAACACAATCACTTAAATTGTTTTAATTAACAGGCGTAGATCATCGCTGTGGGTAATATTGTATTTTCTAAAACTGATTAGTACGGATTGGTGTCTGGACATGTCCAGTAAGTTTCCATGTCCATCCATTCTAACAACTAAGTACACAATTAAGTCCATTTCAATCGAATTAAATAGTATTGTAATCGTGACAACACAATAGGGTGTTAATCAGAGCAGTATAAATTCTATAGCTGAAGAAGATCATACGTAAGTCCTGAAACATAATTAAAAATCGCCTGTGGGATACCATTCGTGCTGGTGCGCCCAATGACGCATAAAGCTCAATGCCGCCAAAACTCAAAGAGTTTCGTTCTTTAAAAAGCAAAGAAAAAAATCAGTCCCCAGTATTGATCTCCAGTTATAAGATTACAAATGAGAAGCAAGCAACGAGGCTAATTTTGGGGATTTATACTGGATAACAATCTCAATCTAAACAGTCACGTAAACTCCATTACGGTAAGAGCTACTAAACGTATCAATTTTCTGAAGATGATCAGAGATAAAAATTGGGGAGCAAACGAAGACGTGCTTCTCAAGCTTTACAAATCATTGATACGCCCGGTACTAGAATATTGTGCCATAATAACAAGTGGCCTGAGCAAAACCAACATTAAGAAACTACAGAGGGCTCAAAATCATGCCTTGCGCGTGGCACTTTGCAAGCCCGTGTGGACACCAATAAGGGAACTTCATGAGCTAGCAAGGGGAGCGCGGTGGCTCAGTGGTAGACTGTTGGACTCTTCTATGCTAGAGGTCCCGAGTTCGATCCCCGTCCTGGACGACCCGCGTTGTGTCCCTGGGCAGGGCACTTTATCCAGGTTGCCTCAATGGAGGCACGATAAGGCCCTGTACTGAGGCGTACTGCACGTCGATGGTGCACATGTCTTCCACCGCTGTAACCCTGCTTGAGCGGAGTTTGAACAGGGTTAGAATGTTGAGAACTGACAGTTGCTCGTCGATGCTAGGTGGTTCTCTCCGGGTACTGCGACGTCATCCACCCTTAGAACTGTCACGGTCACGATTAGCCATTGTCATCTCCGGTGACAGTCTCTCTCTCTCTCCCTCTCTCATCAAAAATAAAGGTAAAGCCCTCCGCGCCCTTAAACCAACCCAAATAAAAAATAAGGAAATAAAGAAGACTTACAATGGCCTTCATGGCGAAGTCCAAAAAGCTACCCAGGCCGATTAACAAAGTAATTGGGAACGGGCCACCTCCCAACTCACCGACTACCTTCAAGGTGCTAACAGGTCAAAAAAGCAAAAGCAATAATACTTCGTCCGAGTCCCTTACAACAGAAGACGGCACTACTGCCGTCAACGATAAGAAAAAGGCCGACACCTTTGCAGACTTGTTAAAGAAAACGCACCGCCTAATAAACGTCCCCACTTCGATGATATGGTTAAAACCGAGATCGACAACCTCATAAATAATTACCCCGAAGTCGATCGAGACCCTAATTTTAATACTGAACCCGAGATAGGGGACGATAACGACCTCGTCGCCCCTATCACGAACGAAGAAATCATCAATATCATAAATAATTGTAGAAACTCTTCCTCACCCGGGAAGATGAAATCAGCTATAAAATCCTAAAGCAGTCGCCAAACTCATTCATTTCTAGACTGAAAACCCTCTACAATGCATGTCTCACCCACGGTTACTTTCCCAAATACAGGAAATCAGCTGTGGGTGTCATGATACCCAAACCTGACAAAAACCTCAGTAACCCAGTAACTATCGACCTATAAGCCTCCACAGTTTCATTGGTAAGATATTCGAAAGAATTCTTACCAGTCGACTGAGGGAGCACCTACAGGACACTGTTTTATCAATAAATGGCAAAGAGCTTACAGGAACGAAAAAGAAGGCATGGAACATATCTATCGCCTAGTAGAATTAACCCTTTACCTAACGAATCGCCCGCATCCGCCCGTGTAATATGCAAATTGAGCAGATGAAAAAAGTAAATTTTTCAAAATATTTCAACAAAACCATATCATGTGACTCCTCATGAGAACGAGCTCATCGAGCTCGTTCCAATGAGACGTCACATGTTATGGTTTTGTAGAAATGTTTGGAAAAATTGATAAAAATAGTAATTAAAATAATAAATTCTGATTTTCTCTACGTTGGGTAAAGGGTTAATGAAAACGGCCATCCTCAACCAAGATGTGGAAAAAGTGTTTGACTATCAGGCATAACAGAGTACACTACAAAATATCCAAACTAAAACTCCCCACTAAACTCCTAATACTCCTCTCTCCTTCTTAAACGACACGACAATTAAGGTTCGGGTCAATAAAGAAATGTCCTGCGAAGTCCCTCCGGAGGCTGATACCCCCAAGGGTCTGTCATCAGCCCTCTTTTCTACATTATCTACGTTAACGACCTCAAAATTAAGAACAACAGGGTCCAAATTTCTCAATTTGCTGACGATAAAGGGATCTAGGACTCTGGACCTCGAACCTCCCACATAAAAAAAACCCAGAGCGCACTCGACCACCTAAAGAGCTGTTGTCCCAAGTGGAGAATTAAACTAAAATGTCAACAAAACTCAGCGAATCAATTTCACTAGAAGGGTTAAAGTCTGCGACTTTGACCTGTAGCTACAGGGCAAAGTTCTTTCAGTACGCATCTAGGCGAAATTCCTCGGCATCACTCTTGACCAAAGACTACACTTCAATAAGCACATTAAAGACATTGCTGCTAAAGCAACTAAGAGAATTAATCTTCTTAAAATTCTACGAAGCAGTTCTGCTAAATCTCTACAAAGCTTTCGTGTGTTCCGTACTAGAGGACGGAGCTCTCGTCCTTTGCAGCACTAATAAAACTAACTTGCCCGAACTCCCAAGAGTTCAAAATCACGCGCTTCGTGTCGCTCCCCACGCGCCCTCTGATACACCATTCAAACTCCTTCACGAACGAGTTAAAGGCGAGACCGTTAAGGACCGGCTACTCATCCTAGCCAATAAAAATTGCGAGCGCTCCAAAGATAGCGAACTAATTCATGAACTAAAAGAGATTGCGCCAGCCGCCAGAGACGAAAATACTCAAAATAAGTCTCATCCTATCTCCAAACATACTCGCTGCGGGATCGGGCGGGCCAAGAGTGGGCCCGGATCGGACGGGCGGAGTGGCCATGAATCCAGATAGATCCATGTCCGCCCCACCAATACGCCCGCCATGGGTTCGCTCCCGACCTGATCGACTACGTAGCTACTGTACCCACCCATCGCGTCCCAGCAATCTCACCCATCTAAAACAAAACGTCCACTAAATCCCTCCCCCACAAGTCAACACTCATCAAACCATTAAACCGTTAACCATTGTACCACAACTTAACGAAGCCACCCAGCGAAGCGTACTAGGGTGGAAACAGGCAGTGATGCACTTCGGCGAGACCATGTGAAATCATGGGCTGCCTCCACCAATCATGGGGGTTCTATAGTAAAAATAGGCAGTGAAACACTTCGGTGAGACCACGTACAACCATGGGCTGCCTTCACCAATCACGAGGGTTCTATGGTGAAAACAGGGAGTGATACTCTTCGGTGTGAGTCTGAGCATTCATTGGCTGTCATCACCAATCACCACGTCAGAACCACGGCGGTTCTGGCACCCATCCATGCGTAACTATGATTCATTTTTTTAGACTCTCTAATTTCAGGAGGATCCAGACAAACGGAAGTGCTCGAGGCAGCAGACTTCTTTTTTTTTTTCTTTATTCCCAAATAATCGTCATGGAACATTCTTAACCGCTATGGATATTATAATATCCTTCACTCCATCCCCTGAGGTTGTCATCCAGGGGAGGCAAATGTTGGTCCGGCGCCCCGCTAATAGCACCTTTTTGTAAACGTCCCCAGGATGCACTTCTGTCCCCGCCAAATAAGTTTAAAAAGCAGGCCTGCCCCCGAACCAGTGAAGTTCGGATCTCCTTTGGGTGGCGCCCTGAAATGGGCTGTTGTTTTCGTTTGGAAGTCAATTTATCTGACCGCCGAATCCCAGAGTGCTCGCATTCTACTATATCAGCCTGAGGCAGATTATACTTGCCAATGATGGCAGCTATAGCAATACAGCCAAGCGGCAGATAAAACTTGCCTGAAGATTCCTAAAATACATCACCACCCTCGGGGAGAGGTAGCACCTTTGTCCAGAGGTCAAACTCTCACCCGAGGATAATAATAAAAATAACCGACCAAGAAAAATACCATAAGGAACCGACTCCCTGGAACTCTTTCTTCTCTGCTGCGACCTGCCATGATGATGATCTGCGAGACAACAACATTCCAAAAATACCAGAGTAGGGTCGAAAGGGGCTTGCCCCAAATCGTCCCCGCGCATCCCCGGCGTGCAAAACCATTCATCTTGCTTGTAGTCATTGTCGAAGCTAAACTACTAAAATTATATAAAGCATTCGTTCGCCCTGTACTGGAATATGAGGCATTGTGTTCAGCGAAACACACAAAACCAGCCTCAGTAAACTTCAAACGGACCAAACTCACGCGATCAGAATTCCTCGTCGTGCCCCCACCCCCGCCCCCCGCGACACCCCAACAAAACTTCTCCAAGAATGGGTCGACATCTCAATCATTGAAGACCGCTTAGCCAATATTGCTGCCAAAAACCGTCAAGGCTTTCAGAAAAGCAAACTAATATCCGAACTAAACGATATCTGTGCAAGTCGACAAAATCCAAAAACATAAAAGAATAAAATCCGACCCAAAGCCCATCAATAAAAAGCCTTGACCATGATTGATTTGTTTGGGTGCGCCTGAAAGAAATCATGGGCTGCTTTCATTAATAATGCATAATAATGACCGTTGAGTAGAACAGACAGTCATACACCCCATCTCTCTCTCTCTCTCTCTCTCTCTCTCTCTCTCTCTCTCTCTCTCTCTTCTATGAGAACAGTGTCACTTCCTGCGGAGCCGCCCGGGGCCAGTAACAATGCCTTCTCCCTCAGCCTTTCCTCCTCTGCTGTCTCCTGCCATGGTCGTGATCTGTGGTAAACTTCAATCCAAATCGTCAAAGGAGGGTCGAAAGGGTCTTGCTCAGAACCGTCCATGCGCGCCTTCGGCGCGCGAAACCATTCATTCGTGTGCAGTCATTCTAACAAGCAGCAGACACCTTCGGGTGTGGCATATAAGAATCATAGGCTGCTCTCCTCCAAAAAACCTCACCTACCATTGAATTTCAGCTTAACAAAACTCTAATAAAGTCTAACAAATTACGAGGGCTGTATGCTGAAAACAGGTAGTGAAACACTACAGTGCGACTATGTGCATACATGGGCTGCCTTCACCAATCGCCAGATCAGAAGCACTATACAACATACTAATTCAGTTTTCTTCTATTTAAGCAGATTTTTTTTTCTACGAGAATAATGCTAACCGCTATGAATATTCAGTAACCAATATGGATTCTGATCATCCTGCATTCCATTCTCAGAACTAGGGAAGTTATGGTCTTTCTTTGGGTGGCCCCGAAAGGGGCCTGTGTTTTTTGAGGGAGTATATCCAAGAACATTACTGAAACATCACATCAACACGACCAACAGCTGAGAACACCAAGATCCCGGACACCTGCTGAATACCCTCCTTTCTCCTCCTTTGACGAGTTAAGATATGCTGCGAGAAAATTTATTCTACTGTTAAAGAGGGTCGAAAGGGGCTTGTTCAACGGCGGCCCTGCGCGCCTTCGACGCGCGAAACTATTGATTTGTTCGTTCGTTCGTTCGTTCGTTCGTTGGACTGACAACACGGACGCGTGCATTGGAAGAACATGCATTATGTAGTGCAAAGTCGCGACCGGGTGACGTCCGTAGTGCCATTTGTGCCTATTAGTGAATAAATTTATTCTAACGGACAGGAGAATTCGGAAAATCGATAAGTATATTAAAATTTATATTTATTATTATCCGCCGACAGGCATTTTGATGGAAACATTCTTTTTATAACTAACTGATTATCAGACTAGCAACTGTAATTAGATGAGTAAGAGGGACCGCGGTAGCTCAGTGGTTACGACATTGGACTTCAAACCGAAAGGTCATTGGTTCTATCCTCGATGTGTAATAACTGCGCCATGTCCTTGCGCAAGACACTTAATCCCGATTACCAAAGTGGGACACGGTGGCGCTGTGTACTAAGGTGGCGCTGTGTACGTCGATGTTGCACTCGTCTTCAACCAAATTGAATGCTAACCCTGATTGTGTGGAGTTCGTTCGTTGGGGAGTCTAACAGTTGCTCGACGTTATTCGGTGGTTCTCTCCGGATACTACGCTTTCTCCACCCGTAAAACTGTCCGACATGAGGCGATCCAGTCTGTCGAAACTGTCGTTAAACCCCAATAAATGAATGAATAATAAATAGATGGGTGAGAAGGGCCAGAGTTATATAGATTAGTTAGCTTGATGCAATAGACGGACGAATAGGCCTAAACTCCGAGTTAAATGAATAAACGAGCAAATAAATAATCATTTGAATAACTGATTTAGTAATCAATAAATATACAAAACCGCACATACGTTTGGATGGGTTAAGATTGATCGCACGAAGACTCGAGTGATATCCTGGGCCAAAGCAATCGAGTGCGATAATTCTTAACCCATTCACACGTATTTGCGGTTCTGCATTCATCACACATCTCCCACGTAACAACAAGACTACACAAAAATTAAACTATATGCACATTTTAACTGGATAATCGCTGTGTTTCCTTCGTTGCCAACAAGACATCAGTGTCATTTGGCGGGGTACCATCCGTAAGTTTGCTTTTTAAATTTTACGGCATTCAAATGGTCGAAACCATTTGACACCGATCAGTGTCACGGTCACGATGATCGGACTTCAAATATTATCTCAACTGCAGTGAATAACAACAAAAAGTGTTTATACAGATATGGTGAGTTGTGGAAAGTATTTGTCAAGGAACTAGCAGTCGGAATGTTATTTTTATTTTGTAAATTGTTTATTCGAATCTGCTTGTTTAAATATCCCGAGTAAACAAATCTTAAATGAGGAACTTGGAATTTCCAAGCAATCTCGACTGACTCCGGTGCCTTCGACCAATGATTGACGTGATTTATTTAGACGGGGTCCTTCTCTGTTTACGTTGGAGACGAAATCGAACGTGCTTTGTATCACCACATGTGCGATATAACTTTATTTTTATCGTATATGCAGAACAGTGGAAATCCCGTGTTTTACATTAATAGGTGTGCGATAAATAAATAAATGTGAAGTATGTATTTTTCTGTGACAATTTTACAATTTTCTATGAATGCAGTACTTGAGAGAATATCCTCAGTGTGCGAGGTTTTGTAATTATTTTATAAAGGGTCGAAAACGATGTACTTAAGTGATAAATCACAAAGCATTAGAGAGCCCTACCAAAACAATATTTTGGGTGCCAAATTTTGGTGCCAGAGGCCGTATTTTGTGAGAAACCAATTTTCTAGTCCCATTGGCACCATTGGCGCCCAACAACGTGAACACTATCGGCCACACAGAAGAATACAATCGTTATTGGATATAATAAGCCCCTACAGTACGGCCGCCGTGGACTGGTCACTTTTCACGGGTGAGCAAAATGTTCACGGACGCAATGAAATTAGATTCCAAACACTAATATGGGAATACTCATCAAACATTTAATTAATGAAACACCGGGTACAACCCGGTGCTTCATTAATTAAATTTTGTTGCTGATGATTTTTATTACCTGGTAAACGCATGCGTAGACATCACTGACCACGCGTGGATTAAGACCACCCCCCGCCGACTGCACTGAACCGTAAGCACATTCATCACAGAATTTGCGCCTAAAGACCTTTTCGAACTAAAAAGAAATATCACGTGAAGTTGCCCGCGTTGTTTTGAAATACCAAACTCAATGTGGAAGTTGTACCATTTTACTACCACGTGGGGAACCCGAGAAGTGGAGCAGTCCTTGTTTGCGCTGGTGAAGAAGCTCTTATTAACTGGTAAAATAGGACCTGGGATCAACACCTATAATGGAAGTCCTCAAAAGGGAGTTCCACAGATATAAATGATTGGCAAAACTCGACTTACAATCTGATTACCGAACACATTACCGTTCAAAGCGATTGGGCCAATCCATTTTGTGTTTTCTGAGGAGGTTTGTGGCAGCCTCTCCCGCAGCACCATAGGACTATTGGAGTCAGACAGTTACAGAGCCTCCTTACAAATACAAGGTGGGTTGACAAATCCAAAATGGGTGATCCTGAATTAGTACTGACCTTTCAAGTTATCGGTTGCTCTATTATGCCATTCGCTGACCGACCACTGAATTTCCTTTCACGTAAAATTTCGTCCACGTGAGACAAACAAATTTTGAGTCTAGTCATGCAATTATGCGGGGTTAACCCTTTACCCAACGTAACATCCAAAACCGGCCAGCGCTATTCACAAAAATCGCGAATTAATTTTTATTATTTTTTCAGTTTTTGTCTCAAAAATATGGGTTATGGCCCCTCTTTGGAACGAGCTCGTCGAGCTCGTTCCAATGAGGGGTCATAACCAATGTTTTTGAGACAAAAAATGAAAAAAATAGTTATTCAACAATTTTGTTTGCAAGTGTCGTCTGCTTTTCATGTTAGGTAAAGGGTTAACGGAACTGATTTAGTTCCGGACTTAGTATGCTTAGAAGTAACATATTTCCTGTACATTTCGTGTAACGTGAAGAATTCTTGGAGCTCCTTATATATCCCTTGCCTAATACCTGAGAGTCTCAATCAATCGCTCATTCTTAGGGGACGTGATAAAATCAGTTGATAAGGAATGTCGAATGAGGAACTGATGATAAGTAACGGTCGTCACGTCCGCACATTCTTATACAATACTATCGAGTAAGATATCTCCGGTGTCTCAGAAAGTCATTTCTCCCTCCACTTCCTATGCAAGATATGAGTGTCTCATGTGAGAAGGCCATGTTAGACAAGCAAATCAGTTTTTTTTAGAAATGGACAACAAAATTGTTCGATATAGCTGCACGTGTCCTGATCTACTTATTTTTGATGACCTCAGACTGTTTTGGTTTTGGGGGGGGGGAGAAAAATTATCCCTGGTGGGGGTGGGGGTGAGATGGGGAAATCTCACCTTCGGGACAAGATGTTTGGTCCAGACACTTGGCAAGCCTGGTGTCTGGCCCAAATATCTTGCCCTCGGATGAGCTTTCCCCATCTCACACCCACCCCCATCAGATATAATAATATTCTACTCCTCGTCTGTTTATCTTGCCCAAATTGGCTTCCCTGACCAATAAATACATACAGGTGAAAACTGTAATTAAGTAGTGGTACAAATAACTATCTGAGCATTACCGCGCAAATTTTTTCCTTCTCGGGTAATAATCGGGGAAGCCAGTCACCTGATCCAAAGACGGAAACTCTTTTCTTTCCTTGAATTAGCAATACTGTGCATACAGATTATCACGACAATATGCATATCCTGTGATTTGTATCAGATTAGATGTGGTGTCCAGAATGGGATCTCAACGAGCCGGCTTTGACACCACCGAGAATCTGATGCAAATCACAGAACATGCACATTATCATGATAATTCATTTATCTAACAATTCTGTCACATAAACAGATTAAATCTTAAATTATTAATACAGTTTTTGGACATAATGTTGGGCGAGAAAAAGTTTTAAAAAACCCATATTTTATGGAACAATATTGTTGTGCACTTTAACAACCAATGAGTAATGCGGTTACCGCAAATTTTCAAACTTGCGTTGTAAAATTATTCACTCTCAATGTCACTTCCTATAATGATACGATTGAATTTATAAGTGTGCAATATTCAATTGTGCAGTTTATATTTATTGTGAAGTGTGTGTGTGCGTGTGTGTGTGTGGGGGGGGGGGGGGGGTCATTTGCTATTAAAAGTCCTGCCGCTAATTATAAGGAATTTGGTTTTGTTGTGTAAGCAATCAGCTCAGTCGCTCACTGAAACGCACATAGAATGCATTCATACGTCCGTTATGATAGCCCGTTGCGTTCCCGGACACGAGTCGTCTATATGGTCGGAATCAGAATGAGTCGTCTATGTGATACGGAATCGGAACACATTATGTGATGCGTACCGTTTCTCGTGGTTTTCAGGCCAAAATCTTTATAATTGTCAGATAAATTACAGACTCGTAAATAACTTTTTCTCCACAATTGTTTTTTGTTTTCTCGTTCTTTTCCTGTTATTTTTCCTCTTGGTCTGGACACAATTTTATATAACATGTATCTTCATTGGTAGACGACAGGAAGACAACCAATCTGGCTGTGTTATCCCCCAGCTGTATGTTTTGTATGTCTTTTGTTCGTATATTATAGTATCTCGCTCTTTGTAAAACATACATACTGCAATAAATCCAAACCATTTTGATGGTTTTTGCTTTGGTGTTTTGCATGGTGGATTATTTATGTATTGGATCGTGCAATTCACTGCAACATGGAATCTTCGTTGAGGGAAATTATACACAACATTCATTCGAAAACAATTATTCAGTTATTGAATAGACTGGCCTGAACGGCTTATGTTTACCACTACCACTGAAATACTCCATGATGCGCGCGAGCATTTGTTTTTCACAACGTCATGTGTCTGTATTGTTACTGCAATAACGGTACAAGATCTGTTGTCGACGAAGTTTTAACGCTACTAATATTGCTATTTGTAATTGCTTTTTGTGGTCAATGGTAGATTAAAACGTTGTATTTCGTGTATCCTCGAAATAATGAGCCGATTTGATTTGATATCACAGTGGACGTGGGAGTTTCTATGAGTCAAGCAGTTCTTGAGATAAAATATTGACTCAACACAAACGTCACACAAAGACTCCATTAATGATAAATATGTGTAGAAGTTTATTTACAAATTCAATCAATTCTCTATTTGTATGAAATTATATACAATCAATATGTCACATAGCTACCTAAGCTGTGAAACCCTAAAACGTATAATTAAAATAACATAAGTATACTTGGAATAACCATGTTGTGGTAGCTTAACCCTTTTAATGAAAAAGGTAATGTGAGCTGTTCGTTGTCAATCTGGCTGCAAAGAGGTCATCGAACTCTTCGAATCTCACATTTCGGGTCGAACTGAATTCCGAATCGATTCAGGTAGAGCATTTCGAATCGAATATCGAATCGAATCTTACGGCTGTACATGCTGTAAATACTGCGTATGCTTCACCACTTGAACGTTGTTAGTATCTTCCAAATCAACTCAGTGGCAGCAATTGGAAGAATCCATATTCATGATTTGGGGCTAGACCAGTTATTATTTTCAACGTGCAGCCTTGGGGCTGCACGTTGAAAATATTGATTGGTCAACCCCAAACATTCACTTAGCAGCCATCCTACTTCAAAAAATTACGACGGATCATGTTCCTGAGCCGGAAATGCAGCTCCCCCCCCCCCCCCCTCCCCCTCTAAGCTCTAAGGATTAAAACCGTAAATATTACCAGTCTCTACTCAAGTATTGTATTCAACGGCAACTCGTCCGTTTGGGCAAATCAATCAAAAAAGCGGAATATTCTAGAACAGAATCATGTAGTTTTGGAAGCGGAAGCTCCTTGAACTACTTTCCTGTTATCGGGTCTACTGTACCGATGACCTGATGATAGAATATGGGGCCAAGAGGAGACCCTTGGTCGGATTTTGAGAACATATGAACGATTTGATAATTTGCGAAGCAGCATCATTTAAATTGAGTCTAGTCGAATCAAGGGGAAGATTTCGAATCGAATCGTATTTCAAAGCTTCATGGGACTCTATTTTCCACGCTGATCGTATTGCAGGCACATAAAAAATTAAGAAGCGAAAATAGAGATATTTATTACTTTCCAAAGTGTGATTTACTGGGATTTCCGGGTTTGATTATAAACGATAACTTCACAAGTGAATTATGCAATCAACAATTGTGTCATGTATCCGTGCGCGCAAACCAAGACGCTTTGCCGTGGGTGTAATGGGGATTTCATTGTTTTGTTTTTTGCTTTTTTAACCCTTTACCTAACATGAAAAGCAGACACAAACAAAATCTTGAATACCTATTATTTTCATTTTTTGTGTCAAAAACATAGATTATGACCCCCCATTGGAACGAGCTCATACCCTATGTTTTAGAGATAAAAAATGAAAAAAATAATGCAAATTGATTGACGAGTTTTGAGAATAGCGCTGGCCGTTTTTAGCCGTTATGTTAGGTAAAGGGTTAAATAATATAATTATCGTTAATAATGAAAAGTAATAAATACTGGACTGGTTACGTGAAATAATTCATTCGCGCACTCGTGTTTGTACAATGTCCCTCACCTCTCATGAATTATTTCACGTAACCAGTCCAGTCAAGCGATTACTCTCAATATAAATATTCTATCCTACAGCTGACAGACTTCTATGATGAATTCTGTCATGCTCTTGACGAAGGAAAAGAAGTTAGAGTTGTCTTTTGTGATGTTAGCAAGGCATTTGATAAAGCTTGGTATGTTGGTCTTGTTCACAAGCTCGAGAGAATAGGAGTATCTGGCGACTTGCTTTGTTTCCTAAAATCTTACCTTTCTGATCGGTACCAGCGCGTCATTGTAGCCTCTGAGGCATCCATCTCCTTGGAAACCAATAACGTCTGGTGTCCCGCAGGGTTCGATCCTTGGTCCCCTGTTATTCCCGAATTACATCAACGATATTACTGAAAACCTACTTAGCAGTATACGTTTATTTACAGATGATACATCCCTTTATCTTATAACTGAGAATCCCGACCAAGGTGCCATCATACTCAACCGTGATTTAGCCACAATTGAACACTGGGCTAACACTTGGCTCGTTGAGTTCATCCCCCTTAAAACGGAAACCATGATTATATCACGTAAAAGTAACGTTCCGGTGCACCCACCTATATATTTACGCGGAACTCAAATTTCCGAGGTGAGTAGCCACAAGCATCTGTGTGTAATCTTGAATAAAGGTTGTATGTGGAACGACCATATCGATCATGTGTGCGCTAAAGCCTGGGCACGTATTGACATGCTCAGGGTCCATAAGTTTACACGGGACCGAAGAGTCATTGAAAAGATATACTTTGCATTTGTCCGACTTCTTTTAGAATACGCTGACTCCGTCTGGGATAACTGCTCAGCAACTCAAGCTGCTGACCTGGAGAAAATACAAGTAGCTGCAGCAAGAATAGTTACTGGCGCCACTGTGAGCTGCAGTAAAGACCTTCTCTACACAGAAACCCAGTGTGATCCACTGGAAGACAGACGCCGAAAGCACAAGCTTATCCAAAGTTTTAAGATGTATCATAAGTTAACACCTCCATATATGTCCAATAAGGTGCCACCAATTATTTCATCTATTACCCAAAGCCGCTATCTCCGATCCGAAAATAACCACAGTGTTCCCTTTTGTCACACCAATTTATATCAGTCCTCCTTTATCCCGGAAGTTACCGACCAGTGGAATAGATTACCCCCTCAGTAAGAGAAAATTGTTCCCTCATAAACTTCAAGACGTTTATAAATAGTGCAAACCTACGGCCACCAATCTTTCACTATGGAGCCAAATCCCGTGCTGCCCAAATTTACCATTGCAGGTTACGCCAGCACTGCAGTAATATCAACGCCCACTTATACGATAACCATATCTCAACATCTCCACGTTGCCAGTGTGGGGATCTCGAAACCACTGAGCATTTTCTTGTGCTCTGCCCAGTCTATGTCGATGCTCGTGATCCCACAATCAATGCATTGCCATCTACTCTTGAGCTTTCCACACTCCTATTTGGATCCGAACGACTGAATAATAACGAAATCCTTCTTGTCTTCAGAGCCGTGCGGGACTATATCATACTGAGTGGACGCTTTTAATAAGTAACAGTGCACTCTTAGACTTTTCCGGTATTTCTTGCCACACACATGGGCCACCGTTACCGATACACCCATTGAGGCTGCCCTATTGAATATTCTTTGGTAGCGAACATTGAATTCAGGTTGTGAGCTGTGTTTTTGAGACTGACTTTGGAAATTTCCAGTTATTCGAAAACTTATTCTTCAAGTGTCGCCTGCTACACGTGTTGGGTAAGGGGTTAAGTTTCCTTTTTCTTTTCATTCACTCATTCTCCCTATTGCTCTCCTTACTCTCTCTGTTTTCTATGTTTAAACAATATTTTACTTAGTGTTTGCAACTACTATTAAACTTCGTCAGTAATCCAAAGGAGACAGCTCATACAAGCTGAAAGCTTACTGCTGAATCCTTTCAACAAATCTCGTTCTTGACTCATTACTTTAATGCATACCATTGTATTGCGCACTCTGTATGACAATCATGTTGTAGTTTATTATATGTATGCATCATACTTTTTCAAAACACCACCACTTCCACAACACTTACCTCTGTCAAATTTGTTACACAAAATTTGATACACAAAACGGAATTTTCCAGAACAAAATAATTTATCACAAAAACTACGAAGAGGCAAACAACGACCAGTGAGCTCAGATCAAGAACTGTTAATACAAGCCAGGACGCAAGCTTAAGCAGCGCTAAAAATAACCTGCAAATAAAATAAATAAATAAACAAAATGCATTGGACCCGTAAATAAAATAATTTCTTTTACTGTAAAAATGAAATTTAGTCACTACCACAGTAGTAGCTGATGACATTTGTGGCCAAGGATATACCCAGAGAGGGGTACATTGGAAGCACGTCCTCCACCCCTACGTATTCCCTGCTGTGAGTTGATCTCCAGAGTCTCTTCCCTATGGGTATCGATACACAGTAACTTTTAAAGAGTTAGCTGAGCGATTACAAGATACGCATCGCATCCACCTCCCAAACCACCAGACAAATTCTGTAAGGAATTCGAAGCTGGTATGTCCTGGAATCCTTTTATCACACACCTATTAATCTAGAAGACGGGAAGTCCACTGTTCTGCCTGTACGTTAAAAATAAAGTTGTATTGCACATGTGGTAATACAAAACACGTTCGATTTCGTTTCCAACGTAAACAGAGAATGAACCCATCTAATGGTCGAATGCACTGGAGTCGAGATCGCTTGGAAATCCCAAGTTCCTCATTCAGATTGGTTTACCCGGGATATTTAAAAAATCGGATTCGATTCCACAAAATACAAATAACGTTCTGACTGCTTGTTCCTTGACATATACTCTCCAGAACTGGTCATATATGATGGAGTGTGCTGAAGTTGTAGCTATTTGAAAAATCGTTCTGTTATTCCCGTCAGTTTCAGGTAGTTTAGTCTATATTTGAAGTTCGATCATCGTGACCGTGACACTGATTGGTATCTATTGGTTTCCACCAAACTGAATGCAGTAAAAACTGAAAAGCAAATTAGGGTTGGTACCCGGCCGACTGACATAGATGTCTCGTTGGCAATGAAGAAAACGCAGCAATTATCTAGCTGAATAGCAGTTTTAGTTCAATTTTCGTGTAGACTGGTTGTTACATGAGAGGTGTGTGATAAATACAGAACCGCACATACGTTTGAATGTGTTAGGAGTTATCGCGCTCGATCGCTTCGGCACAGGATATCACTTGAGCCTTCGGCTCTCGTGATATCTTGGCCCAAAGTAATCTCGTGCGACAATTCTTAACCCATTCAAACGTATGTGCGGTTCTGTTTATTTATAGTCCACCCCCTGTGTTTAGATTGAATCGTCTCCGGAATATTTCAGTTGTCGAAAAAGCGAACCAACCAACCAGTCGACTAGATAAATAGAGGATATTTACGCTGTTTTAGTGAATATCGAGAATTATCTCTTGAGCGTGGACCTGGAAGTTTTATTTTTTTCGTGAAAAATAATACTTTCAGGTCTACACGAATGAGATAATTTCAGATATTCACAAAAACAGCATAGATTTTCTTTTTATTATATGCCTCGTCACATATTACTGCGCAATATTCAGCCCAATTCGACTGCAAACAGTTTCAAGACAACAACAAAAAGCTGCTGGTCGTTCCTTCAAGGAGACGTTCAATGCGATGTCATGCGCAGAAGAGTAACGTCATTTTGGAAGCTACTGAACAAATTCATCGTGTGGATCTGAAAATATTATTTTACACTCGCGCAAGCGCTCGTGAAAAATAAAACTTTCAGGTCCACACTCATGAGATAATTCCAGATACTTATTAAAATAGAGGAGATTTTCTTTTTTATTATATGCTATGAGTGGTAGACTTCTATGCTATAGGTCCCGAGTTCGATCCCCGTCCGGGACAACCCGCATTGTGTCCTTGAGCAAGGCACTTTATCCCGGTTGCCTACATGGGGGCACGATGACGTCGTGCACTAAGGCGTACTGCACGTCGATGGTGCACATATCTTCAACCACTGTAAGCCTTGTTGAGCGAAGCTTGAACAGAGTTAGAATGTTGACTGATGGAAATTGACGGGTGGCCTGAGAGCTTGGCACCAACGTAGAAAGCAATGTTTACAACAAGAGGATGTCCGCCGCCCTCGAACTCGTCTAGTTGCCAGAGTTTTTTTTTTCAGAAAGCTTAGTCCTTCCCACGTTTCACTATCAACCTAAAAGTGTTCACCGTCTTTAAAAGACGTGAGTACGTCCCTGTTTGTGGCACGTCGCGATGCTTTGCTTCTTTAATCGTGGACCAGACAAGACTAGAAGACGACACCGGCAAAAACAAATTCTTGAATAACTAAGCATTTTCAGTTTTTGCTTCTAAAACATAGCTTACGACCTCTCCTAGAACGAGCTCAGTGAGCTCGTTCTGATGAGGGGCCACAAGCTATGTATTTCGAGGCAAATTTGAAAAGAAGTAAAATTTGAATGGCAATTTCTTTTTGAATAAGGTTGGCTGTTTGTAAGCGCTGTGTTGGGTAAAGGGTTAATTTTAGTAGTTAAATTCTATTGTCGCCAGCCGCCTGCCTGTCCGACCGCATTCACTGCACACACACCATCACAAAAATTGAAGTTTCCCACGCCAGTGACATGAAATTAATTTTCTCCATTTATTTCGTCATTGCAGAATATAAATCTACGGCACACAATGTGTTAGACATAAATGTTTAGTTTTCACCAGCACCAACTTTAAAAGCGTTGAACAATGCCAACCGTGACAATGAACCGAGGGTATCAATAAATTACACAGGCACCAATTGACGATATTTGTGTAGTCCATTACCTTCATGATATTAAAATGTTTCCGTGCTACGGTGCGTTCGTGGAAAAAAAACTCAGCCTTTGTTCGGGCTTCCCAAGAACTGGATTTGATATAATTATGTTTTCAACAGCTCTGTTGCAAGAGGAAAACTATTTTTTTGGTACACAATTACATCGGAATCGCAAATTGAAACTAACGAAATCCTATAACATCACCAAGTAAAGAAGGCTGATTCAGCAAAAAGCCAATAACAAGCCCAGCGTGGAAGGAATTTTAAAATTAATATTCATGTGACATGCGATGTAGTTGTTGAGGATACCAATTCGAGAAGGTCGCAAAGATATCGAACTGTGGTTTCTGAGTTGTGTCTCAGTGATTCAACTTCCCCCATCAATAACAACATACAATTAAAAGTACGTGTTGTTTCCAGTGATCCAACAACAGCATTGAAGCAAAAGTGATGTCTCAGGTGAGTAGACAACAAATTGGATTTCGAATTCAGTAACATTTTATTATATAGAGTATATCTGCGCTGTTTTAGTGAATATCGGGAATTATCATGAGTGTGGGCCTGAAAAGTTTTATTTTTCACGAGCACAGCGTAGATTTTATTTTTATTACATGCTACGTGACATTTTACTGCACAGTATTCAGCCCAATCCGACCTCACACAGTTTCAAGACAATAACAAAAAGCTGCTGATCGTTCCTTCAACGCGACGTTCCAGGCGACGTCATGCGTCGAAGCTTAACGTTATTTAGGGAGCTACTGATAAAAATCATAGTGAGGACCTGAAAATATTATTTTTCACTCGCGCAAGCGCTCGTGAGAAATAAAAAATTCAGGTCCACACTCATGAGGTAATTCCAGATACTGACTAAATAGAGTAAATTTTCTTTTTTATTATATGCTACGAGATATTTTATTGCACAATATTCAGCCCAATTCGACGAGAAATGCGTACGTTTCAAAACAATAACAAAGACCAGCTGATCGTTCATTCAAGGCGACATAATGCGGCGTAGCGTGATGTCATTTAGGAAGTTAATGAGGAATATTTCTCGATATCTGTCGAGTCGATAGATATCGAGATATATTTGTTAGATAATTTGCGATAATTCTTCACAGGCTAGCATATAATAAAACATTTTATTAACCATTTCAGAAAGACAAGTAAGGATATTTTTTAAAGACGTGGCGAACTAAAATTTTGGGAATAAATATTCCAATCGCATCCACGCCACTACTCTCTCGGGATGGCTGGAACGTTCATTGGTCAAATAGAAAGGTACCTCCACCGCTGCCATCTTTGGGTGAGAAGGTGGGGGCGGGGTGCTATATAAACATTGCGCAACCAAAATATGTTTCTAGAAGGTTTCAGTTTTCCGTCGCCTCGCAATCCCCGATCGGATTTTTAAAAAATATATTTTGATGTCTGCGAATAAGGAATATGTTGATGATGTGCACATTTTTCCCTGAATTAAAAAATTGAATATTTACAATATATTTTAGTTATTACTGAGAAAAACAAGTGCCGAAATTGGAAAGTTTATACGGTGTAATTGGTTTTCGTAGAAGGTAAACGCCATGACGTTTGTTGAAGTGAAAGCTGTTTCGCTACAGAGTAACAGCTTTTACGTTATCAAACGTCACGGATTGGGTAGGGAGGAACTACCACATTGATTGACTTGACGCAATCATAAAGGCAGTTTGTGTGCCTATGTTTTTCGCTGACGTTTCAGCAATCCAGTTGTACAGTGATCAGTGATCCAACCCAATCCCCACGCAGTTATCAACTGGGGGGGGGGGGGGGGGTGGATTCTCGGGCACTTTAAACACGTGATTACTACATTGGGAACGCGGTTGATCAGCATGAAAGACAAGGGCAAAATAGCCGTGGCTGCGGTCTACAGTTCAATCTCTGATCACTGTACAACTGTATTACATGAATCCTCATTGGTCGCAAACAGAGACGTGTCTCACCTGCCGACATTTTTTTTTGGGGGGGGGGGGGGTAGTTGTGGCGATGGGGAGGGCGGTGGCGGTGGCGGTGGTGGATTTTATTATAAATAAATAAACAATTCTCAACAACACAAATTTTCTCGAAGGTATTGAATTCAATCGCCAATCGCTTTTAAGAGGAATGTAAATTTTTAATTTATATTTTTGGATGCACTCTTAGTACAGTTGCATTCTATACCATTTTTAAGATATGCTTATGTCTCCAAAACATTGTTTTAAAATTTAAATATTTAATAAACTCACTTTAAAGAATATATTTCCGGGCATTTATTCTCATTGTTGTGATGAACAACCTCCGCAACACCCATGTCATCAGTTCTCTCTTTTTGGGGTATTTATGACTTGAGGCGCGGATGTTTATACACAGTGAGGAAAACGAAATAACAGTGAACGTGTGGTAAATATGTTAATGCAACTGAGATAAACACAAAATAGCCATCCCGACGTATGTTGGGCTGAAGGATTGTATCAGTAAGTATGGCATGCAGTACCAACCATAGATGAAATCCAGAGTGTGTTTGGCCCAGATATTCTGAGAAAAATAGTGCAGAAACACAGCAATCTCACAGATGGTCGGGTCTCTATTGTTTGATATACCTCAGTGATTGTTTTCAGACGACACTTTTCTTGTTTCTTGTTTGGCTGTGATGCAATTCATACAGTTGGGATCACATTAAAAAGAAATGTCATCTCGAGTACATAATGTTTGACTTTGAAGAGCTAGAAATATATCAATGTTAGTTATCATTTCTCTTTCAATGTAACAGGTGCATTTAAATTGTAATTATATGTACACTTGAAGCGTGTTGCTTGAAAAATAAAGTTTGTTCCGATCACATTCCCAGGTCATATCTGAGTTTTTCTTGGATTGACTCGTTTTCAACACAGTTCGACTTGTACTATTGACTGAAATAACCCACCATACTGTCTAGACAAAAACTGTTCGCCTAACCAGCATGGAGGATTTTAATTACATCAGCTTCATTAACAACTTTTTCAAACTTTAAAACTTTATTTCTTTGTGGCACAATATATCGAATTCGCAGGCCTTAGCTGATAGACACCACAAAGAGAGAGAGAACCGTTGGTGGTGGTTTTGTCGATGTTGGACCTCATCACGATGAATAATAATGCCTAGAAAAAATAGTTTTAAAATGAATTTATTACATATTTAAATTGCTAAAAAACAAACTACAGCTATTAAAATATATTATTTATTCCATAGAATGCAAATAAACAAACGGTACCGCAACTGCAATTAATAACCCTTTCTGGCCAGTGTGCAATTCGGTGATTTCCACATATTGTTTCTGTTTAAATTCTCCGTAATACACAGAACGACACACGCGTGTGAATGGGTTAATCGATATGGCACTCGTGCCAGCTCGGAGGCATAAAACGAGAGGCCGCAGGCCTCGAATTTTATCCTTCCGCTATGTCACGAGTTCCATATCGATTTACGCATTCACACGCGTGTGTCGTTCTCGTTCTGTGTTTGTTACACGCCTTCACGTCTATAAAAAACAATTATTAGAAAGACACTCAGCAATTCATTTGACAGCTATCAACAAAAGAACACATTTTATCGCCACCCAGATTTGCGAGGGGAAACTGTGTTATTATTTAGTCACCTGAGTTCCAATGAGTTATATGTGCCTGCATGGTTTAGTGTTGCCGCAGGCGAGGATTGCGTAGAACAGGCGTGTAATAAAGAATATACTTTGATGTCTGTGAAAAATGAATATATTGATCATGTGGACATTTTTCACGACAATAAAAATTGGATACATGTAGTTACAACATATTTCAGTCCGAGATGGGCAATATACCACAAAACCGAACCGATGCGATATCATGGGGATACCGGAAAACCGAACCGCACCAATCGTTGTATACCGTCCAAATTTTCAAATTTCCTGCATTCGCTATTTATAAGTCCCTGTTGAGGCTTGATAACAGTTGAAACGTTCATTTTCATGAAAGAAGTGACTGTTTTTCTTTTCAGTTTTGTTAACCCTCAATGGACTGGACAGCTGTTCTGAATTCCCCTTAGACTACAACCTGTACATGTCTAATTGCTTAACAGTGATTTCTAGTCAGGTCTTGGCTGCCTATAAAGGCAGCCAAGACCTGACTAGAAATCATTGTCCAGGTGTTTTGCCTATTGTCAGCAGGACCCCCTAAAGATGACATGATCAGGACACATGCTGTGAGATAGTAAAAGCCCGCAATTGGTCTTTAAACATTAATGTGCGTTCAGAACAAGTCACAAAAGTACTGTAGATATGATTTGAATGCCATCGTTGAGCTCATTTGTTTCATTTATACTGTTATGGTAAAATGATTCAACAAATTATTCTGTTTTTCCTGATGTGAATTCCTCTTTGGTACTATCAGCAAATCTCAGTCAAGTCAGCTACGCTACCGAATACCGAACCGATACTGAGGTATACCACCATAAAAATACCGAAACCGATAAGGAACTCAAAATTGCAATACACTCCATCTCTAACTTTAGTTTGGATTGAGAAAGAACAAGTGTCGAGATTGGAATGTTGATACACTACCTGTTTTCGTGCAAGACTTTCGTTCGATGTTTGATTATGTAAAAGCACTGATCCCAATCTAACACACAATGGAAAAGTGTCCCACTTACCTCCATTTTGGAGGTGGAGGTTGGGGGCAATTGTTGCTATAAATAGACAATGCTCAACAACACAATTTCTTGAACGTTTTCAATTTTCCAACGCCTCGCAATCGAAAGTACAGTCGCCGAGGACTGGTCGTAACCCACACGTGGGCAGAGATGTCCACGCATGCGTTTAGCAGGTAATGAAAACATCATCATCAAAATGTTAATTAACGAAGCACCTGGTTGTACCCGGTGCTTCATTAATTAAATTTTTCATGATTATTCCTGTAATTAGTGTTTGGAATCTAATATTAGTGCGTCCGTGGAAATATTGACCACACGTGAAAAGTGACCAGTCCACGGCGGCCGTGCTGTACATTTTTCGCGGCAATGTAAACTGAATACTTACAATATAATTTAGTCATTATTGATAAAAAAAATAAGCGCTGATATTGGGAAGTTGATAGTGTGGCATAAGTTTTCGTACAATGTAAACACCATGACGTTCAGTGAAGTGAAAGCTGTTATACTGTGCCTATAACTTCCACGTACCAATTGGAGGAGTTACAGCATTGAATGACTTGACAACATCTTTGGAGGAGAGATTGGGTTGTGGCGTTTACGCTGACGTTCCAGCAATTCAGCTGTATAGAGATCAGTGGCACGCCCACAGGTCACCAGTCTAGTTATATTCGGAATTCGACGCTGTTAAGAGCTATTTGTTCAACCACTTTTGTGAAGTTTGCGCGCAGACGACGTTGATACAATGTGATGTTTCTTCACTACCAAAGATTTACTAATACTAATATTCTTTCGGCTCCAGTTATAGATATTCCAATAAGTAAGTATTTAATTTACCTCGAAAACTTCAATATACATATAATAAAAGTACAGCTGTCGCTGATTTCTATTCATAGTGGTAAATATCATCATTCAAAGTCAGTCTGGATTTAGAAACGTTCGTGAGTTTATTAAAAAAACGAATTTTTATCGAATTTTGATTCAATTGGATGAAATATTTCAGTTGGTTGGTTGACTTTTTAACCCACTGAAATATGCCTATCGATTGAATCTAAACATAGACTATTGCATGACGAGACTGGTTCCAGGCCATAAAGCTTCAAATTCCTTACAACTAGACTGGTGGCTTGAAAGTTTGGATCAGTGTGTTACACTTGACTACAATCAAAGCGTAATAGATTTTACGACATCAAACATCGATGAGAGAGGTTAATCGTTAATTGACTTGACGACATCTTAGGGATGAGGTGGAGCAGATCGACATTTTTTCGCGCTGACGGCTGATACATTCCTGTCTTTCTCATATCTTTCGCGTTCTCGTCAGTGAGGCTATGTGATTTATAGGCATACGGGAGTCCATATTTCGAACAAAAACGAAAGCTCAGACTACAGATTCCTGATTTAATTTCAATCCTGGCATCAGCTGGGATTTTAGCACGATTCAATGTTTTAAAAAACCTGAAGGAAAAACTTCAAAAAGTTAAAAGTTTCCGTCGCCGTTCGTCATTTGTTTCTCCCTAAAGGTCAATAGTTCCTTCAAGTTTACGTTAAGAAAATTCATCGGTCAGCTCATACAGCATAATAAACAGCAAAAAACCCGAAGAAGATAAGTAAAATTAACTCTTGAATTTCGATTTTAGAAAAAAACAATGAGTCAAAGACACGCGAATCTTAAATGTTTGGTCGAATCGAATCCCGAATCGAATCAGGCTGATCATTTTCAAAGATTCGGAATATCTCGAATTGAATTCCACTGATTTTCATGTTTATAGATATTGCACATTGTTACAACTTTTAATATTGCCTCTCTCCACCCAAGTATTGCATTCAGCAGTAAAAAGTATGTGTGGGCAAGGCAATCAAAATCAGAAGGCGGAATATACCCAAAATGAAATCAAAGTTGGTTCGGAAGCGGAACCTCCTTGAGCTCTTCGTCTAGGCCTGATGATAGAGGGAGGGTGCAAGATAAGGAGACAGTACGATTTTGAGAAGATTTTAACGATTAAAAAATGCCCGAATCAGGTCGACTCAATTCGAATCGAATCAAATAATTGGAACGATTTTGAATCGAATCGAATTACTAAGCTTCTCAAGGCTCTACATAATGTAACGATTACGCTGGAATATATAAAAGTAAACACACTATCTGTAAGTTCTAAAGTTTTTAATTACCCCTTGGCTGCGCATAAATCAAAACAAAGGGATATTAATATATGAAATTAGTTAATCTATGCACTTCAGTATGGCATAGTCGACGTCAAAGCGTTAATGTAAATACCCCAAATCATCAGTTCCATCAAGATAAAAAACATATTTCAGAGTTTCTAATAATTTACCGTAAAAAGCCCATTATCTCGGACAGAAGTTGGTTATCTCCTCTGGAGAGTCAATTCCCCTTTTCTCATTTCGAGTAAAAATCCCATAGGCTCTAGTGGAACCATATTGATTCCACGTAATAACTTTTTACACCGTTAACCATAGAATCTACATGGTTCATTTTTAATTTACATTACTCACACATCAGCAATTCAGTAATAATAAATGGGCTAGGGACCCGCGAAACGGCATTTCTATCCTCCAATTGAATCTCGAATCGAATTGGGGTGCGATATCGACATTGGATACGAATCGAATCAGAAACTGCGTGAAACAATTGTCGTAATATCAATTGTTATTTTACCAAATTACCTAATTACCATAAATATCCTTGCAGTTTTCGCGCGCAGTAGGAAGCATGAGTACCAGAGTCTTATAGTTTCCGCGCGCAGTGGATAGTATGAGTACCCGAGTCGTGCAGTTTCCGCGTGCAGTAGGTAGTATAAGTACCCGAGTCTTGAAGTTTCCGCGTGCAGTAAGGAGCTTGCGTACCCGAGTCTTGCTGTTTCCGCGCACAGAAGGGAGCATGAGTATCCGAGTTTTGCAGTTTCCGCGCGCAGTAGGTCGCACGAGTATCCGAGTCTTGTAGTTTCCGCTTGCAGAAGGGAGAATTCGTACCCGAGTCTTGCGGTTTCCGCGTACAAAAGGGAGCATGAGTGTCCGAGTCTTGCAGTTTCCACGCACATGCAGTAGGTAGCATGAGTATCCGAGTCATGCAGTTTCCGCATGCAGTAGGTAGCATGTGTATCCGAGTCTTGAAGTTTCCGCGTGCAGTAGGTAGCATGAGTACCCGAGTCTTGCAGTTTCCGCGTACAGAAGGAAACATGAGTATCCGAGTCTTGTAGTTTCCGCGCGCAGTACGTAGCATGAGTATCCGAGTCGTGTTGTTTCCGCTTGCAGTAGGGGGCATGCGTACCCGAGCCCTGCATTTTCCGCGTACAGAAGGGAGCATGAGTATCCGAGTCTTGAAGTTTCCGCGTGCAGTAAGGAGCATGCGTACCCGAGTCTTGCAGTTTCCGCGTACAGAATGCAGCATGAGTATCCGAGTCTTGCAGTTTCCGTGCGCAGTAGGTAGCATGAGTATCCGAGTCTCTTGTAGTTTCCACTTGCAGTAGGGAGCATGCGTACCCGAGTCTTGCAGTTTCCGCGTACAGAAGGGAGTATGCGTATCCGAGTCTTGAAGTTTCCACGTGCAGTAGGTGGCATGGGTATCCGAGTCTTGCAGTTTCTGCGTGTAGTAGGTAGCATGAGTATCCCAGTCCTGAAGTTTCCACATGCAGTAGGTAACATGCGTACCCGAGTCTTGCAGTTTCCACGTACAGAAGGGAGCATGAGTATCCGAGACTTGCAGTTCCGCGTGCAGTAGGGAGCAAGAGTATCCGAGTCTTACAATTTCCGCGTGCAGTAGGTAGCATGAGTATCCGAGTCTTGCAGTTTCGACGTGCAGTAGGTAGCATGAGTATCCGAGTCTTGCAGTTCCCGTGTAAAGAAGGTAGCATGAGTATCCGAGTCTTGCAGTTTCCGCGCGCAGTAGGTAGCATGAGTATCCGAGTCTTGCAGTTTCCGCGTGCAGTCGGTAGCATGAATATCCGAATCTTGTAGTTTCCGCGTGCAGTAGGGAGCAAGAGTATCCGAGTCTTGCAATGTCCGCGTGCAGTAGGTAGCATGAGTATCCGAGTCTTGCAGTTTCCACGGGCAGTAGGTAGCATGAGTATCCGAGTCTGCATTTTCCGCGTGCAGTAGGTAGCATTAGTATCCGTGTCTTGCTGTTCCCGCGTGTAGTAGGTAGCATGAGTATCCGAGTCTTGTAGTTTCCGCGATGGGAGCATGAGTATCCGAGACTTGTAGTTTCCGCGTGCAGATGGGAGCATGAGTAACCGAGTTTTGCAGTTTCCGCGATCAGTTGGTAGTATGAGTAGCCGATTCTTGCAGTTTCCGCATGCAGTGGGTAGCACGAGTACCCGAGTGCTGGGTGCTTATTATGTCCTACGTTGGACAAGTATCTACTGCGTAATATCTGCTACGCAGGACTTAGTGTCGCTTATGTAGGACTTATTATCTCTTACCTTGGGTCGTTGTATCCTCTCCCTAGGACCATGTGCTGTTGAGGTTATTGGGAAAGGGACCTCATCAATGATTTTTCACCACAGTTCATGATAAGTGTCACGTTGTTTGCCAGAAAAACGCGCGTAAGATGTCATGTTTTGTTTTACGTTGTTACTATATTGTAATGTTCTGCTTTAGTGCAGAAACACGCGTTGTCTAATTGACGTATTTGTGTCGTCACTTTGAATGACTAATGCCATCACTTTTGTTTTCTGAAATGATTGTTGGGTGCTGTGGGAGGCATGTTGTACTTTAGACCTGAAAACATGCACTTGTCTTTTTATTGGGGTTTAAAGACACTTTCAACAGTCATCGTTATTTCGTGTCGGAGAGTTTTATGGGTGCAGGAAGCCGGAGTACCCACAGAGAACCACAGAGCAGCGGCGACCAACAGTCAGACTCCTTAGCATACTCACTCTGCACGAGCAAGGTTAGCATTAGTTGAAATGCTGTTGTGGTGTATTTTATCCAACCGAAGTACTCGAAAGAATATACAATACGCATTTGTACTTGCTAATCTCCTGGGTCATGTGGTATCTTATACTCCTCGAGCCCATTTGAAACAGAGAATTTATGGGATCCACCAAATTAATTAACAAAAGGTAACATTCAGAGATTCTAAGGGATGGTCGCTGAGGTCTCCTTTAGTTGATTATTTGTCATATCAAAGAGATTTTTGTGGAATAGCCAAGCCCTCTCATTTTAGAGTATCATCATTTTGACATGTTGATGTACATATAGCACATCACAAAATGTAATATATATACGATAATACATAGTGTGTTTTGATATGTTTGATATCTCAACGAGTTGAAAGTGAGTTTTTTTCGCGAGGCTTGCCGAGCGAAAAAAACTCACTTTCAACGAGTTGAGATATCAAACATATCAAAACACACTATGGTATTGTTGTATTTATCTTATACCGACCATTTTTGTTCTTTTCTGCATTTTTAAGAGGGTTTTGGGGATGATTTCCTGTCAAAATGTCGACTCATCTGGAGTGGAGTCGACTGCTTTCTCTTGTTGGGCATGAATACATGTGATGTGCCCGGAAAAGCTGTTGGTGCGTAACAAGGCTACAAATTCAAGTGAATGATAGAGTATAGTTCCCCTTAGAAAGTGGACCTGTAACTGGGAAAACAATTACAGAAAATATACTTACGCCTTAATTCTTATGATTTATGACAAAAATATGTTTGATAATCAATTTCACCAGATTTGACACGATTTATAAACAATTTTGCGAATGTCATCATTATATTATAACATAGAAAAAGACTATAGTCCGTTCTCCAATCTATATGACATAGGGGTATGTGTTATAGATAATCTATAACACATGGGCTATATCTTCAACAGGTATAAGATAAAACTAGATCAGTCCTCGAAACACGACAGCCCTCACCCACCACCCACCGCAAGTATTTAAAATGGTTAGAAAAAACAACAGAGATTATTATTATCCCTGATGGGGGTTGGTGTGAGATTAGGAGATCTCACCCGAGGGCAGGATAGTTGGGCTAGACACGAGGCTTGCTGAGAGTCTGTACCAAATATCTTGTCTGGACCAAATATCTTGTCCCGAGGGTGAGAATTCCCCATCTCACACCCACCCCCATCAGATGTTTCGCCCCCATCAAAACACTCTGACGTCATCAGAAAACGTCTGGTCCAAAAAAGAGTTAGTGTAAGTAATATGGAGATGTCAGAAGACAGCCATCCGGATATATGATGTCTCCAAACAATGTGCCAACTAACATACACAGGGACCGATCAGGACTATTTAAAATACGCTCTAGCCTCGGAGCCTATTTTTTTCAATTCATGCGCCTGATTTCAATTTACGGAGTCACACTGCTGTTTGTAACACACACTGCAAGTATGTAATAGCTCTCATCATTTTCATTTAATACACTATAGCAAACATTAATCTTCACTTTGGTTTCTGATCAAGTCTTGGCTGCCTATTTAGGCAGCCAAGACTTGATCAGAAACCACAGTGAAGATTAATGCTTGGTAATTAAGACTTGAAGTATTAACTTAAGCACTCTACAACAATGATAAATGATAATCATATATATAATACATGTAAGAGTGTCTCTCTCGATTATCCATCGAAAGAATATCAAAATATGATCTGAGAAGTTACGCGCCAACTGAGAAGCCTATTTCTGAGATTTAAGAGCCAGGTCCTGATGTTTCAGAACCAGATACGCACTGGCGCATGCCCAGGCCGGTCCCTGATACATTATGTGTAATGTAATCCACTGAACGTTTATATGCTCATTTCCACAGTTTTCGACTGTTCATTTTGTTATTATTCATTTTTGATATTGTTTGATTGTGAGATGGTATATTGTTGAATAAATTTCCATTTCGTTTCATTTCAAAAGTAATCCAGGGGCACGTGTTGCCATATATGCAAGATAAGGGTTAAAGAATTGTAGTGAAATGAACATTGACACATTCAGATGAATTCTGCAATGTATTCGCGCAACTTTCCGACGGGAATTTTGTGCAACTCTCTCCACTCATAATGGCGTTCGCCAAAAAAATCATAAGAAAGAGTCAAGTGTCCTTTCGTTTTGCGGTCTGTGTTTTTATTTCTATTTTCTTCGACAAATGTTCGTCTGTTAATATTTCCGAAACGCGATGCCATGTTGTTTGTTTACGGAAAAACGTGCGACGATTGAATAGTACGCGCGCTCATTAAATATGCAAATACGCCGGTCACGTGGATTATGTGATATATACTGGGATATTATCATAACAGTGTGTTGATCCGTATCGTAGTATCACGTCGAGTTGAGGTGACCAGATTTTCGGATCACACGAGCTGCCGCAGGCAGCGAGTGTGATCCGAAAATGTGGCCACCTCAACGAGACGTGATGCGACGACACGGATCAACACACTGTTATGATGATATGTTTATCATATGACATTGTTTCGATGTCAAATTCACCCAAATTTGCCATTTTAATTAATATGCGGTGAAAAGCCGGTTACAAAATAGCAGACGAAACAACAACGACTTCCCTAGTTACGAAAACTATTCACGGAAACTCTCGGATATTTCGGTGGGAGTGTGATATGGATTTTTGATTTCCGTAAGAGTGTGATATGGACTTTTGATCCGGAAAAATCACACCCGGTGTGATACAACAGTTTGGAAAACATCGTAAAACAGTTGTGATATTTAGGGTAAAAATGTCATAGTCATATGATAAAGATATCTATCTCACATGGCCTTCTTACATGGGACACTCTTATCTTGAATAGGAAGTGTGGGGGGGGGGGGGGAGAGAAAATATGTTCCCATTTCCATGAAACGTGTTGGAATGAGAAGACAATTTTGTACAATTCATGGCAAGGACTTTAACTCTTCAGGATACAGGTTACCTAATGTCTGTCTACCGTTCATATTATTAGGACGAGAGCTCGCATAATGTTTTCTATGTTTACACCTCCGCAATTATTCAGTTAAAGTAGTGACTTGCAAACCACTTCATTTTTCTAGATTTTCCACACGTACAGCAGACGATGAAAATGAAGTGTTGTTTAAATTACAAATCAGTTTACGATGTTAACTAAGGTGGAGTGACCTCGACCTTTTCTTGATTTATTGATTATTTATCCAGTGAAGCCGTAGGGCACGCGAAAGGTTTATTTTCTGAACTTGTTATCATTAAAGTTGTTTTGTTCATTTCAAGGCCTTGTGGGTTTTTTGGCTATGGATAGGGTCTTATTGGAACATATCCGCGTCTCGGTTGAACATAAGCTCTGGCTCTTAATCCTCAGACCATGTATCCGTAAATTCATCACAATAACGTATATTGTCCCAACAGCCCGATAAATTCTGTCCTTTGATTGGTCAGAATGCCTTGAACAAATAGCCATGGCAAAGGGTGCGCCCAACATCCAAGGTATATTAGAGCGCGCAACATCCAGGGTATAAGCGCACGCGAAACATCGGGGGTATATTGTTTCAACGAAAGCTGTTCGCTTCCGCTCGCCTCATTATAAAACTCGAACCAAAACACCCGAAAATAGTCATAAAATATAATCAGATTTCCGACAATACAATCATAAAAATAAAATAAGAGCAAATAATTCGTCCCCTGAGTACCAATGTGTTCTGTGTGCCAGTAGGCACATAGAACACATTGGAACTCATGGGACGATATGTCAACAAAATACTGTTTACTCTTTTCCTTAACCATCCAAGGCATGCAACTCTATCTGTTGACCTCTGCGATTATAAAACAAAATTATTATCACGAATTTGATCCAAATAATTGTGGAGCTGAGAAATGTGTCCACAAATTTATTTCCACTATGTTTATTTTGTGTTTCAAACGGGACAAAAACGTTATGTCCGCCAACATATATGGTATATGGAGATTTAATACCTGGACGTTTCATTTAAACACCTCGTCTGCTGCTCGGTGTTTTAAAATCGACATCCAGGTATTAAATCTCCATATACCGTGTACATGTTGGCTGAGGTAACTTATAATAGTAGGTTTGTCAAATCCGCTAAGCACGATACAAAGAGATGAGGTGACAAAGTGTCAGACTACGTCAAAAGTGGAAACAAATCATCGAGCCGCGATATGGCTATCTTTCACCCCATTTCATTGATGTGTATCTATTTTTTGTCAATATCTGTTGTGAAATACAGCAGGATATGTGATGCTGTGTTTTAGACTAAGTTTGAAGGGCCATATGTCTGGAACCAATTTTTGTACCACGACCTGGTTTTTCTGTGCATACACTCTAAAATCAGTTGGGTTAAAAATCATCTACCCAAAACAAGTGGGTTGAGTGAATATGAACCCATCTGGGTTCATATTCTCACAACCCAGTTGATTTGGATGACTTTTTCACCTAACTGATTTTAGAGTCTCTCCATCTTAGTGTTAATGTGTACCGTATTCTTCAAATTCCATCAAAAGCTGTAAGACAAGGTTCTGTACAGATAGATCGACAAGTGGACAGGTGACGCGATCGACATTCAGAATGGTAATGTAATTTTTATATATTCCCCCACCCTCCGATTTTCGTTAGCGGGGATATAAAAGGCAACAATAATAAACGCGTAACGTATTTGCAGGGCTCTTCATAGTATCTATGATCATATCCATCGGCAAAAATATGACTCGCATTTCCATAACTATTCCACACGGCACAAAAGTGAATCATTGCCTGGGTGAATGAACATACCCGATGTGGGTTTAGGCTGGCACATGATGGGCATAAAGACTTGGTGTGTCGGCCTTGAGCGATCGTTAGCTTTCCACTAACGCACTCAGGCGGATACTCAACTGTCAGTTAATACTGAGAATGGTACACTGTGCGGCTTCAAGAATATTCGGCAAAATTGGCAAATATCAAGGTTCGGTGTCACTGTGGTGAAAGCGGGTTTCAAGTACCAAAATTGTAAATCAAATGAAATCTACAATGGAAACTACGAAATGCAGATTACACACACAGTCATGTACAGACTTTTATACATGCTACTTTCTCTGCTTTTCACGAGTCCATTGTGCTCCAGTCCCAAACGGCAATGTCATTTTCACGCTTCATCGGCATATCTGCCTGTTTTATCGTCCATTCTTCCTTTATTTTTCTTACCGCAAATCATTAGGAAATGGGTTGAGTAACAGGTATTGCATAGTAACACGATAAAGGAATAACATCATGGGACAGGAAGGTTAAATTTCTTAAATGTTTTGAGCCTCGATTTTTACCAAAATTATTTCTCTACCCATGTACTTGCCCACTGCTGTGTATCTCAGAGTATAGGACTTAGTATCCCTTACGTAGGATTTAGTTTCTCCTACATAGGATATACGTCCCACGTAAGATATTCTAAGTCCTACGTAGGAGATATTATTAAGGTGATATTATCTCCTACCGAGAAGATATTTTTTCTTTTATGTGAGATACTAAGTCCCATGCAGGAGATACTAAGTCCTACGTAGGAGGTATTATATCCTGCGTAGGAGATATTAATTTCTATGTAGGAGATACGAGGTGCTACATTCGAGATACTGAGACAAAAAAATTCAACCTGGCGCTACATATAGAAATTGAGAAGTATTTGACAAAATGGCAGCGTCGGGCAAACAAACGGGGAAATGTTAGAAGAACTAAATCATTCGGGGTGATATATCACAGATCCTATTCAGATCGAGTTGCTAACAGCAAGTCCAGATATAAATACATTCCGCCGCACCCAGAGTTCAAATTTCTTCTTTAATGCTAAAAAATAGTGCTAAAATAAAACCGTTTGTTATATGTATTGTTCTTACTGCACTTACTAAAGGAAAGAATACTTTATTGTCATTCACACATATATTATTCAAGAAAAGAAGGGGATATTTGACAAAAGTGAGATATATGAAGAAATATATTTATATTTTCATCAAAAAGACAGTTGAGGCTTTGCTCTGTGAAATCTGGTGAAAGATTTCAGCGGTAGTTGGGTGTCTGACAAGCACACCTTCCACGCACTGAGCTGTAGAAGACATGGACCGTCAGTCAGAGAATTTATCACATTCAGTCCAAGACACCAATACCTTGTAAATCCTCCTCGGTTCGAGAGACAAGCGCGAATCCGACGAGGCATACTCATCACCAAACGCCCAATATCAGCTTGACTGATGTTATTCCATTCTTCCTGCAGTGCAGCGGCGAGTTCTTGGACATTGGTAGAGGGCTGTTGGCGTTGTCATAGGCGCATGCCAAGCATATTCCAGTCGTGCTCGATTGGTGAAAGGTCTGGTCTTAGTGCTGGCTGAGGCAGTGTAGTGATGTTCTGCTCCTGGAGGAACTCTGTAGCGACACGGGACCTGTGTGCTCTTGCATTGTCATCTTGGAAAATGAATCGGCGGCTGTCACGCGCGCAAATGGCTCCACATGAGCTGCTTACAAGTTGTCACTGTAGTACTGCCCTGTGACACGCCATTGGATGGTATGTAATGCTGTTCTGCTTGTCATGCTTATGCTTCCCACACCATCACCGATCCACCACCAAAACGATCGTGCTGCCTAACGGTTACGTCATGGTATCGTTCGTTCTGCCGCCGCCACACTCTGTTTCGCCTATCGTGGAAGTGGAGAGTGAACCTCGATTCATCGGAAAACATGACGTTGCCCCATCTACGATTGTCCCAGCACTATCGTGCTGCACACCAATTATGCCTTGCTGCGATGTGACGTTCAGTCAAACGTGGAATTATTCGAGGTCGTCGAGCGTACAAATTCAAGCTGTGTAGGCAATTTCGGATAGTCTGACCATTGACTCGCACATCTGTCGCTCGGTGCAGCTTCTGTCCAGTTTCTGAGGCATTTTGATGGCGGTTACGTAATGTTGTGGTTCGGATGAAACTATCCTGGTTAGCAGTTGTCGCTCTTGGACGACTTGATCGACGTCTGTCATCAACATTGCCTGTCTGACGGTAGCGTGACCACAACCTGCTAATCACCGATTGAGTAACGTTGAGAATTTGAGCCACTGCAATCTGTCTGTTGCCAGCTTCCAACATGCCAACGGCACATAAACGTTCGTCACGTGTCACTCTTCTCATACCTCAAAAGATACGTTTCGACCAGAAACTATTGATGAACAAGTTTATACCAAGAAAGGAACGATGAGACCTCCGGAAAAGCCCGTCCAGTACAAATGAAAATTTCAAAACGTACCCCACATACATTAACGCGACGCTCGTGCGAAATACCTGCACGAAGTTTTCGTGGGCCGGTGACATTCACGATCCACACTGAACCTGGTAACATATTGATGTGTCCAATCACGCGTATCCAGTACAATTTTTCAACATCAGTTTGGATATCCCCTACTTTTTTATATAGTATATATCATGCCCTATTGCAGGCATATACTTAGTTCATTGTTCACCATTTATTAACCATCTGAACCCTGGTGGTGGCTTCCATGTCGGTCAAGAGCAGCAGTTGGGAGAGTCCATATTCGTTATTTGGGGTAGACCAATTAAAATGTTGATTGGTCAACCCGGCAGCCATCCTACTTTATTAAATTATGACTTATCATGTTCCTGGGCTGGAAAAGCGGGCTGTCGTGTTCAAAGGGTTGACGTATCCGTCTTTAAATGATATTGAACAACTAGCATGCATGCCTTTGTGTTGTGTTCATGAAAAGCAAGTGCAGCAATTTAACAATTTTCAAATTGTAAATGTTAGTCGACCAGTGGTACATTTACGACAACGGTTAACCCTTTACCCAACGCAGACGATTTGAAAATTTATTATTTTAAATATCATTTTTTAAATTTTTTCAAAAAATTTCAACAAAACCATATCATGTGACCCCTCTTTGGAACGAGCTCAACGAGCTCGTTCCAAAGAGGGGTCACATGATATGGTTTTGTTGAAATTTTTCGAAAAATAATATTTCTTCAGCTGCTGAATTTGCATATTACGCGCGTGGATGCCGGCGATTCGTTGGGTAAAGGGTTAATAAGCTAACCATCATCGATTGGGTAAAGGGTTAATAAGCTAACCATCATCGTTAGAAAGTTATAGTGTTGACATAAATGTTCATCAACATCTATTGGCAATGGTATTTCGGGCAATTTATCTTCCAGTTCTTTCAGGTTTTTCGTCTTCAGAGTTGACGGACGGACTCTTTGTGATGACAATTTCTCATCCCGATTGTTCAACATCCTTTTCAGATTAGTCCTAATATCTTTCAGATCGCCTTCTGCGACTGTGGCTAAAAGAAGACTTTACTTTCACCAATAAAATTGGCAGCGCCCCGTTTCTTTCTACTATTGATCACGGAGCTCATGAAAATCTACTTTCGATAAAGTTATCCCCTTGAAATTATTAGATGAGCGAGGAAGATCCACTTTAGAAGCAAATTATTGTTGAGGAAACACCTATGACATCAACAGAAGATAAAGCCACCTTTCCTTTTGTTACTTTTATTAGAGGAAAATAAAAGACAGCTCTCGAAGTTGTCTGGTGTTTTCGTTTATTAAAAGTAACAAAGGAAAACTTGACTTTTTATGGCACGCCGACTAGGAGCAACCACTTCACAGATAATCTGTCATTAAGAATATATATCCTTCAGTATCACACATACCAACAAAAAAGTCTGCTTGGCTCTTTGCTTAGCGACGAATGTGTTTTTACAGTAAACTGCAAGTTTTTATGCTTCCCATGAAAAATAGCAAATCTCACCTTCTAGGCTTTTGTATTAATGCAAAGGACAGTGTCTGTATTATATGTCACGATGTCCATGCTATTGATGTAATGAATAGACAAAAGGTCACAAGACATCAAAAGATGGTGAAAATGCCGTTTGTTTTCATATTTTTAAATGGGCTTTAACAGAGAATAATAGTCAAACGTTTAAACAGATTGGGGAACAATTATAAAAAGCCAGCTTCTGTATTTTATAACCACTTTACAGGAAATTGCTGGAAGTTTTTGGAATGATGCACATATCAATGCCACAAATTCGCTAACATTTCAAAATTTCAGTTTTGTATGAAATCCCCATCACCCTTAGTGTTAAATTTACTGACGGCTTTAGAAAATTAAAGGGAGCCAACGTTCCCGTAAATCTCTCCCAGTGACGAAAATTGTCAGCAGTGTATAATTCCTATATGCCCCTGCTAGATTATAGTGTCGCTTTTCGATACTATCGATCTCATTCTTTAATTCAAACTCATTGAGCCTGGATTATCGTGTGAAGTGAATTTTCTTCTAATTAGAAGTTTATCTAATCTCAATACACCCACAGTCAATTGTCGACCGGCTAACTGAATAGACCAGGGCTGAGCAACACCTGCGGCTCAGTTTCACTAGTTCATTACTCTAGTAACGGGGTACAAGTATACTTGAACAAGGCAGATCAGGTGACAATGTCTGGTTTCACTTTACATATTTACCACAACTAAAGCTGTAGATAATCGACAATCTCCCCGCTCGTATCCAGAGATTACCTTGTACCAACAGATTGATAATGGTTATGGTTTGTTCAATTACCAATTTAATCCTGAACACTCAAACCAGAGTATTGTCCATTTTCCTATTTTGTTATTTACCTCTACCCTGGTAATAACATTAACTTCCATGTCAGATGCAGAGAGACATGTTCGATAACCATGTTGCATAATCGCAGCCTACACGTAAAGCTCTTGCCACATATAACTGTTGCATTTGTGCATTGCAGACAAGATCAGGGCGTCATAATCAAATGCAGGCGAGCATTCCAGGTGTCTCTTTCGTGCAATTTGTCGCATTAACTGAGTTATAGGGCTAGTATCTTTCCCTCGCATTATTCTGTCTGTTTACCTGCTTTTGTATTTTAGGCGTGAACTTTATTTTTCTCTGGGCTGTATGTAGCATATGGTTCGAAGATAAGCCACCGCTAAGACATGCAATAGGTAGAAAGGATTCGTGACCATTAAACCTTATTGCTGCCAATGATGCGTTATTAAGGTCCCATGTTTCTGGATTATCAATATCAATGGATAACTTTGATTGCACCTCATTCACTGCCCGTGGAATCGTTCCACGTTTCAATTTAGTCTCATGGTGGCAGTCAAGCTCTCAAACTACCAGTCAAATTCTGTATGGAATTCAACGCTGTTATGCCATAGAACCAGTCTAGGTCTTAAATAGACCATGACCTACGTTTAGATTCACCGGATGGAATATTTTAGTTTGTCGAAAAACCGAACCTACGGTTCGTTTCATCTACCAACTGAGTTATTCCCTGCGACTGAATCTAAAACGTATCATAAACATACATGTTCTTTGAATCAACGCAAGAAAGGACGGGGGGTATTCAGTGACGCCACTTGAACGCTGGTTCCATTATTCTATCAGGTATTTCAAAGTCAGTTACCAACGTAGCTGACTGTATTCATGGATTTGTATACCAGTACGAAGTATAGTCACTTCAAGGCATCATATAGGAGCAGTTATGGTTTATATTGTTGATTTTTGGAAGATATGTGCGATATGCGGTGATGAAAACTTTTCGTCAAAGAAAACTTTTAAATATTTAAGTTTTTTCTTCTTGAGATGAATTTAGGTCACCAACAAATTTTCTTTTTTTATAAATGGGGAATTTTCATTAATCCTTTACCCATCGCAGGCGATATCAAAATTTATTCTTTTAAATTATTCAAAAATATTCCACAAAACATTATCATGTGACACCTCATTGGAACGAGTTCCAAAGGGGGTCACATGATATGGTTCTGTGGAAATATTTTGAAAAATAGTATTTATTCAACTGCTAAATTTGCATATTACGCCGGCGGATGTGGCCTTTTCGTTGGGTAAAGAGTTAAAACGTGGTTTAATTGGCGTGCATTTTGTTTTTCTGTAACAGGAATGTTGTTTGCCTTACACCACATATCTAACTTTCCAATCACACGATTAACATTATTGTGAACAGAGTTATAGTTGTGCCAGACGCATAAACGTTAGTGACGTCAGAAAAAACACACTAAAATGCAAACATTTTTTACACGTTTATATCATTGATGAAAAGCAAAAACATGGGCCAAGTATTGAGTCTGGGGTCCCTGGCGATGTTTCAAGATCCGATGACGATTTGCAGTACGTACCAAACTGAATTCGAACAATTAGATCGCTCCAAAACCCCAGGGTTAGCATTCGTACAAAATGAGTCATTAACTTCTCTGTCCGATCATCACATGCATTTCCCTTATACTGAAGGGACTGTCAGTACCACCAATGCAATTTTAGCCCAATATCTCGAAAACTACAGTCACTATGCAGCACCACTTACCTTTCGTCGCAGTTCTCATAAATCAATGGGTTTTCGTGTTAGCCCTAGCGTTCCGAACAACATAACTTAGCTAACACCAAGCAAGGTTGTCTGACGGGATGACGCTATATAATAAACGTAAACTTATGACACCCTTACACGCAACCACTCACTCATCAATATACACCCCCACGTATTCAAGTTATCCATTGAAGAAAGTCGTTCTAGTTAATGCTATTCACGCCAACACCCACCTTACCTATTTTCGAAGCAGGGGGCTAAGTGTCTGTGATTCATAATGTAAGGCAATTCCAAGCGTTTTGGCCGCAACCTAGAAACCCAACTGACTTCACGAGACATTCGAGATCATAAACACACGTTTAGTATACTCACCTGCTGTCAAAGTTTATTTCATCTTTATAAAATCAAATAGAAATCTCATTTACCATAATAATGGTTTGTGAAATAAAAAAAATTGAAGTGTGAACCATTCGTTTGTGATGCCTTGAATACTATAAACCTTGAGGGATTTTTTTTAGCAATTTACAATGATTAACAGTGTCGAAGACTTTTGAAAAACATAGTTAAAATATATTAAAAATGTTGTCTTTAGTTGTTTTATTGTTATTTCCTATGAAATGATACAGGATTTGCAGGGACCGATCTGGGCATGCGCCAGTGCGTATTTGGTTCTGAAACATCAGGACCTGGCTCTTAAATCTCAGAAATAGGCTTCTCATTTGGCGCGTAACTTCTCAGATCATATTTTGATATTCTTTCGATGGATAATCGAGAGAGACACTCTTACATGTATTATATATATGATTATCATTTATCATTGTTGTAGAGTGCTTAGGTTAATACTTCAAGTCTTAATTACCAACCATTAATCTTCACTGTGGTTTCTGATCAAGTCTTGGCTGCCTAAATAGGCAGCCAAGACTTGATCAGAAACCACAGCGAAGATTAATGTTTGCTACAGTGTACTAAATGAAAATGATGAGAGCTATTACATACTTGCAGTGTGTGTTACAAACAGCAGTGTGACTCCGTAAATTGAAATCTGGCGCATGAATTGAAAAAATAGGCTCCGAGGCTAGCGCGTATTTTAAATAGTCCTGATCGGTCCCTGGATTTGTAACCTTGAGTGATTTTTGAATGGCATTTTTGAATCCATATTGATGATCGATACAAAATGTTAAATTTCTTTAGGTAACTACACAGCCCCCTCCTTCCAGTTTCTCCAAAAACTCTGAAAGACAAAGAGGTAAAATTCTGATTGTTCTTTAGTTTTCTAAGAGTTCGGAAAAAGACGATACCTAGTGTTTCTGAGTGGGTACCGAAAAGTGATCTCATGAGTGACCGAGAGAAATGCCACTCGTGATAAATAAACATCTGTCTCCGTTACTCCTGAGATAAATTTCGTTATCTGCTCAAAAACAATAGATTTGTTCTTTTTATTACATGCGTTTCAGAAGAGCGATATTCACCTTGATGAGGCTTCAAATGGAAGTACGGAAACCCACAGCTGATTGTTGCCCATTTACTCATTAATAGCCTGCCGTGATAAAATATAGTTCACATACAATTCTGTTGGTATACCTCATAAATGTATCAAATTTTAACAAGTAATGTTTTAAATGTAACAGTTAACATATTTAATCGTTTATAAACAACAGTACCATTGATACACGGAAATGATTTCAGCTTGAACAAGAGTGACCCCCACCCCAAGGTGCCATCAGGGTACTATTCAAAACCTAACTTCTCTTTACCACACAGGCCACCCAAAGACCTTTTTGATTTGTCCCCCTCTCGCCAAGTAAGGTTACAATCCTCCACCACTCTTTCTCTGACGATCTTTTTACCTTGGGTTGTCCCTACTTCTAAGTCCGAGATCCCCATCGTAGTTCTCTAATGACACCCTCATTTGAACGACCCATCCTCTCTTTGTGTTTGAGTTCCAAATATTCTGGAACACTAGTTCACACTGTCGGGAAGATTTACCAAATAGTTAAGATAACAGAGTTTCATTTAAGTCTATCCTGTCCTTGATCATTTTCAAACCAAGCTCATCCCTGGCTGCTTCTAGTGCCGCAGCATTAGTCATCCCCGTTAGCCATCTGACTTCATCGTTCTTTGGATTTCCAAGCTCTTTATATCTGTTTGGTTTAGAAGTATTACTTCCGTACCATACGTTGTACTTAGTACACCTACCATTTCCTAAATGTTTTTCCCCACGAAAACGTTTGTGAAGCTGTTTTCCCCAAAATGTTTCTTTTGATTAAGGATCCGCTTCCCATTCACGATTAATTTATGTTTATATTTACCCTCAAATACTCAAGGTCACTTGTCTCTCCAACAGTACGAAGTTTGCTGCTACCTTCCGTAACACAGAACATCCCCACTCTTCACCTTCCAGTACGTTCCACTTTACTACCCACGGGTATAACTTCTTTCATTTAGTTCGAGTCTCTAATTGTTCCCATATCTCCCAACAATTGCCAGCATTTCAGCTAGCAACCACCTTCTTTGTTTTCTCTCTATGCTCTATAGTTGATCGAATAATAAACCGTTTTATTACAAACAAGCGAATATGCCAGTTTATAAGAAAAACACCTAATGTGTTTCGTCTCCAAGATGCAAATATGGGCAATGTTTGTCTTTTATAACATCTGAACCATGTTTGAACATCGTGTTTCGTTGAGTTTTTAATAGATTTCCCTACTCGGTAAACATCTAGCCTGGAAACTTTAAACTACTGAGAATTTATTTATTTATTGGTCTTCAAGATCACATACTTATGCACAATGGCTAATCAGGACCGTGACAGTTTTATGGGTGGAGGAAGCCGGAGTACCCGGAGAGAACCAGCCAGCAACGACGGGCAGCTTCCAGCTCCCCAACATCGTAACTCCGCACTACAGCACAGGCAGGGTTAGATGTTTGAAGACATGCAGCACCATCGACACGGCGTCATCGTGCCCCCATATGGACTATCGGGGTTAAGTGCCTTGCCCAAGAACACAACGCGGGAGTCAGAATCGATCGCTCAGACGGTCACCCATCCGAGGACTAACCGGGCTCGACGTTGCTTAACTTCTGTGATCTGACGAGAACCGGCTAACGCAACGCCACCGCGCCCCCCAAAATACTGAGAATATACCAGCATTAATGTGTATAAATTAGAAGTGTTTTAAGTTAACTTACGGGAATAATGGAATGAATATCGTTTATCCAATCTGAACTTTGTTTGAACAGCCTGCTTCCTTATAGATGTTCAGTTCCATTAAGCACTTTTAACCAGGTTGAATCTTTTAAGAAAGCCCGACTATTAACTCTTTACGCAGCGCACATGATATAAAAATGTTTTTTTTTAATTATTTTTTTTTTACATTTTTCCAAAATATTTAATGAAAACCATATCACGTGACCCCCATTGGAGTGAGCTCGAAGAGCTCGTTCCAATCAGGGGTCACATGATAAGGTTTTCATGATTTTTCTTTTTTTAAAATAACTTTTTCAACTTCTCAATTTGGAGTTTACGCTGGTGAGTTGTTGGGTAAAGGGTGACCAGACACTTGAGCTTTTGGATATTTACTTTTGAGGTACACTGTGAACGATACGGAAAAAGACTGACAACCAGCTGCAGGTAACACTACCATAACACGGAATGGCGGATGCCAAGTATTAGTTTTCCAAAAGTCGCATTTTGATTCTACCTTCCAGCTGCAACAAGCAACTGATATTTATTCAGTGCACCAGGTGGCTGTTCAAAACTGATGGAGAGCAGACCAAGTAATATATCAGACAGGCGGTCGTTTTAAATGGTTTGAAATGAGAAAAGGATTATTCTTTAACAAATTATCTTTCAATAAGGACGGTACTATTTTGCAATTGTGGTCGCTGTGAAAAAGTTTTCTTCACTGAACCCGAGCGATCTTAAGCCTGTTCCCAAGGGTGCCATGTTGGAGAATGCCAAAGGTTTAACGAAAAAGTGCCTGAGTCACTAAGGACATTCGACCTTTCAACTAAAATAAATCTTGGGTAAGGAATGTATGTTGTAATACGGAATTTGTCCACATACAAAATAGAGACATTTATACCCATGGTATAAGGCCACCACTCAAATACGGTAAGGAATCGGACGCTGTTATAAGCTGTTTGTCTATCCACTTTTGTGGAGTTTGCGCTCAAGGTACCGTTGATTTAATGCGATATCCCAGTACTCACAGATATTCTTTCGTGCTGTAATTATAGATATTCTAATCTATAAATATTTATTTCGCCTTGAAAACAGACGGATATTAACATAATTGTTGGAACTGATAATAATAATAAATCTCCGGCCTTCCGCTGATTCTAACCGAGGAGGCCTACATTAACCCAGTGCCCCGCCGGGATATCCCCCCCCCCCCCCACCACTCTCCCTCCTAAAACATATGATAAATAAAACTAAAGCCGTGGTACGTCTTCATTCATAAGCATTTAGTTTACAAACATGTCTAACTGTATTGTACTGGGGATAAAGATTCGGTAAATTCAATTCTCGATTCAGAAACATTTCTTGCTTTGATTGAAGGAAAATGAATGTTTATCCCTTTACCCGACGTAACGACCAAAAACCGACCAGCGCTATTCTCAAAAATCACCAATTAATTTTCAATATTTTTTCATGGTTTGTCTCAAAAACATAGGTTATGACCCCTCGTTGGAACGAGCTCGTCGAGCTCGATCCAATGAGGATCATAACCTATGCTTTCGAGACAAAAAAAAATGAAATAGAAAAAGAATAGTTATTCAAGAATTATTTTTGCAAGTGTCGTCTGCTTTTCGTGTTAGGTAAAGGGTTATAGTACTTTTCAATTCAAGTGTCTGGAATTTTTTAGCTGGTCAGAAAAGCGAACCTGCCGTTCCTGACGCTTGAATCTAAAACAAAGTAGATGGACTATTTAAGAGCCAGGGTGGTCCCAAGCCATATCAGCGTCGAATTAGGTGCAGAATTGTGACAGTAGTATGTTATGTGGTTTTGGGGCCTTAGTTGGATGACCCCGGTGGATGACCCCGGAAGTGATGTCATGTCACGTGACCCAGTGGCGCCATGTTGTGTTGTCATGGTAACCCGCGTAAGCGGCCATGTTGTGACGTCATCTCCATAGTGATACGTGTTGTTAGTGCGCATGCGCAGCTCGTGTTGTTAGGGTGATACGTGTTTCCGTCGTCCATTGTGTGTACTGGAGGCCGCCATCTTGGTTTCTATGGTAGCACGTGATTGCTATGTTACCCAATGTTTCTGCAATAAGACGGGGTATGTTCTGAGGGTAGGTTCGATTGAATCGGAGTAAATCTAATTACCACAAACAACCCGACAGTCCTTCCAAATCACCAAAATCCACCCCAAATTACCGAAATTGACATTATTTATTACGGATTTCCCATTTTATCGGTTTAGCACGAAGTGCTATAGTACCGAGAGGGTACCGGGGGTGTGTTCCTTTGTAGAAGAGTAATTTTCTGGTTCGGATTTTCCCAGAATCCTCATTTAATTACCTAAATAAACCCGTCAAGTTGTATTATTTCGAATTCTTTCAGAATTCTCTGCTTCTATCTATATATGCAATAGTTATCGTTTATCTGGCCATGTTCCTTTATTCTAGAGTACACTCCAGTAGCGTAGAAGAGCCTATCAACTGGAACAGTTTACCTTATTATTGCTATATTTAGCAATTTCTGGTCTATTCTTGTTAGTTCTGACCCTATTCTAAGTACTCTTGTTGTTTCATTTATCGAGATCATTTATATAAATTATAACTAACCAATCAGATTGCTTGATTTCCCATAATCTGTATGCAGGGTTATCTCCCTTGTGTATAACAAAAGACTATATCCAATCGCCATATCCCATGGAATCCCATAATTTTGCAAAACACCTGTGGCTATGGAATCCCTTTTTTGTCGTGTGATGCCATGAGGGCTATGTAAAAGCCCTCAATGAGTCCTCATTTATTATCCCTCATACCCTCATTGAATTTTGAGGTTATGAGGACCTTGAAAAATCCCTCAATGAGGTATAATTTTCTACGACTCTTAGCCTCATTTCAGTATTTAACAGGTATATCCTATGGAATCCCAATTTGGAAAACGCCTGTGACTGTGGAATCCCTTTTTTGTCGTATGAGGCCATGAGGGCTATGTAAAAGCCCTCAATGAGTCCTCATTTATTATCCCTCATAGTCTCATTGAATTTTGAGGTTGTGAGGACCATCAAAAATCCCTCAGTGAGGCATAATTTACTACGACTCTTAGCCTCATCTCGGTATTTGAGGATACCCATGGCCTGGTATTGTATTATTCGAGGATACCTATCGAGGATACCTTTTATGGGATACTTATCTGAGGATACTATATAGGCTGTACATATCCATATAGGTCTCTTGCTGGCCCTTAGTACTATTAATCCACCTGATGCTTTATGTTATCCTATGACTGGTATAGGTAGTATGCAGTGCTAGGCATAGGGGTATTGTGGGTAGGGGTACTGCTTGGTAGTTTAGAACGGTACTATAGTATGGCGGTATATACACCTATAGGCCCCTGTTAGTGCTTGGTACTATTAACCAACCGACTGCTTTGTTTTATTATATGGCTGGTATATGTAGTACGTTGTGGTAGACCTAGTGATTTTGTGGGGGTGGGGGTAATGCTTGGTAGTTTAGAACGGTAGTATAGCATAGGCTGTACATATCCTTGTAGGTCTCTTGCTGTCCCTTGGTACTACTGATCCACCAGATGCTTCATATTATTGAGCGGTATTCTGGGATGGGGTCAATGCCTGGTAATATAGAACGGCAGTAGAGTATGGTTGGTATATTCCCCTATAGGTCCCATCCTAGCCGTTCATAGTATTAACCTACCAAATGCTTTGTATCATCCTGTTACTGGTAAGGTGGTACGTAATACCAGTAGTTCCTACCTTATTCCGAGTACTCTTGTTGTTTCATTTATCTAGATCATTTATATAAATTATAATTAACCGATTAGATTGCTTGATTTCCCATAACCTGTACTTAATCATACAGGGTTATCTCCCTTCTGCATAATAAAAACCTATATCCAATGGCAATATCCCCGGCACCCCAATTTCGGCACCCCTTTTTTGAAAAGCATATGGCCTTCGGCACCCCTTTTTTCTGAAATGAGGATAAGAGTCGTATTAAAAATCCCTCAATGAGGGATTTTTAATACGACTCTTATCCTCATTTCAGAAAAAAGGGGTGCCGAAGGCCATATGTTTTTCAAAAAAGGGGTGCCGAAATTGGGGTGCATTCTGAAGAATCCCTTTTTTGTCAAATGAGGATAAGAGTCGTAGTAAATTAGACCTCATTGAGGGATTTTTAATACGACTCTTATCCTCATTTCAGAAAAAAGGGATTCTGGATAGGTATCCTCGAATAATACAATACCAGGCCATGGGTATCCTCAAATACCGAGATGAGGCTAAGAGTCGTAGTAATTTATGCCTCACTGAGGGATTTTTAATGGTCCTCATAACCTCAAAAATCAATGAGGCTATGAGGGATAATAAATGAGGACTCATTGAAGGCTTTTACATAGCCCTCATGGCCTCATACGACAGAAAAGGGATTCCACAGTCACAGGCGTTTTCCAAATTGGGATTCCATAGGATAGACCTGTTAAATACTGAAATGAGGCTAAGAGTCGTAGAAAATTATACCTCATTGAGGGATTTTTCAAGGTCCTCATAACCTCAACATTCAATGAGGCTATGAGGGATAATAAATGAGGACTCATTGAGGGCTTTTACATAGCCCTCATGGCATCATACAACAAAACAGGGATTCCATAGCCACAGGTGTTTTGCAAAATTATGGGATTCCATGGGATATGGCGATTGGATATAGTCTTTTGTTATACACAAGGGAGATAACCCTGCGTACAGATTATGGGAAATCAAGCAATCTGATTGGTTAGTTTAGTTTAAACATATTTTATTTGCCACTATATACAGCAAAAAGGATCCGAGAACAAGTTATCACAACTTACAAAAACTCCTCTCCTTAAACAAGAATAATTAAACATTTGCGGCACAATTATATACAATATAGAAATACTAATAATTAGTGTAGTCATCAGCTAAAGGGTTGAAGATTGGAGATTTAGAGAGATAATGATTTAACCGTTTTGAGCTCCGGTGGTATCTTCCACATCAGTTCACTAGAATTAGCTAGAAGGGTCTATTTTCAATATTTTCAATATTTTAGAGCTGACCAATCAGTATTTCCAACGAGGAGTCTTGGGGCCACACGTTGGGAACAGTGGTTGGTCTGTACTACTTATTTATTTAACATTATTTTGTCACAGAAAACGGGGTGTTCCACTGGCTTTGTCCGAAAAAGGGTCACCGGGGCTCGAGGTGTTAAAGAGTTATAGGATTAGAGAGTGAAGGATTGCCGTTGTCTAGGCTCGCCTGCTGACTTTTGCATTATTGGATCTCTATCGTCTTCAGAAAAAGAGAACGTGTAAGTTAAGAACAAATTGGTGGAAATTAAAATTAAAATGCAGTTTCACAGCACGCCACGGTTGTCCCAACGCACGATAGTACACAACCAAGGGTGCAATATGCATCGTTTGGGTTCAGGTGATCTTATTTAAATCTGCCAGTTGCAAGGATGAATGTTTGAACTTTCCTGAATAAAAGTTCGTTTTGCTTTGTTGTTAAACCGATTATTCCATAAAGTAGCTCGTCGACATTAGATATATTGAGCGTGATAACAGCATTAAAAAAGGTCAATCTTTGAGGGTGGTAGTTCGGGCATTGAAAGAAGAAATGGTGTGCATCTTCTTGGAGATTGCCACAGGTACATTGTGGGGTAGAGGAGATAAAATTGTTAAATTTGTCGTGGTTTAAATCACTGCAACAGTTTCGTAGTTTGCAGTGAAGAACGTTTCCTTTCCTGGTTCCTGTATAGAAATATGAAAGTGGTTTAACGGAAGGGTTGAGTTTAGCAAGGTTGCCTTTAAAAACAGAAAGTGTTGACGCAGTTTTGGAATTAGTTGGGAGCTCATTCCAAATTTTGGAAGATGAAGGGAAGAATGTAGTTGAAAATTGTTCTGTTCGCGCTTGGTACATGGATAAGTTGTTAGAATTACGTAAATTGTAATTTGCTGTTTCACCTACAGTACGAGGTAATAATTCAACAAGGTAATCTGGAGCATCGTTATTAGATATTTTAAAAAAGGCACACAGTTTGTGATGGTGCCTTCTCTCATAGAGTGAGCGCCATCCAAGTTCCAAGAGTATACGATCGTATGAAACAGATCGTGTGAGACCAGACACTATTCTTGCTGCATCGTGGTGTAGTCGGTCTAGTTTTATTAGAAGAAGCTTAGGAGCACAGTCCCAGACGGTATCACCATAATCAATGAGTGGCAGGATGAATGAGAAATGTATTTGTTCCAGAGTTTTCCTCCCAAGTTTATACTTGAGTTTTCTCAGATTGGACAAGCGTGCATTAACTTTTTTGCAAATTTCCGCTATCTGGCGATCCCATTTCAAGTTTGACTGCAGGATTAAACCAAGATGTTTATGTGAATCGGAGAAATTTATCGGAGTTTCGTTAAAGAACAAATCTGGATGGTTATAATTAGAGATTCGAGAAAAGTAGACAGCTTGCGTTTTAGATGGATTGAAGGACACCATCCACTTCTGAGACCAGAAGTATATTTTGGCCAGATCATTATTCAAAATGGTTATTAGTTCAGAACTGGAGCTTTTACCCTTAGTGAGACATGTATCATCAGCAAACAATCTCGTAAGGGATTCTAAATTGTCTGCAATATCGTTGATATAGACTAAAAGAGGAAAGGTCCCAGGACAGATCCTTGAGGAACTCCAGCTTGTATTAACTTGTATGGAGAGTGTGTGTTATTCACCAATACTCGTTGTTTACGATTTTTCAAGTAACTGTCAAACCATTTTAACAGAGGACCTGAGATTCCATATTGCTCTAATTTATAGAGAAGACCTTTATGCCATACCCTTTTGAAGGCCTTTGGGATATCACAAAAGATAGCACAAGTCATCAGTCGTTCATCTAGTGACAGACATAACGAATGGTATAGTTCAAGAAGTTGAAACGTAGTGCAGTGGCCAGGGATGACGCCGGACTGATATTTATATAGAAGATTATTCTGATGAAAATGAGTAAAAACCGATTTCAGGAGAACTTTTTCACAGATTTTCCCTAAGATTGGTAAAAGGAAGATCGGCCGATAGTTGTTTTTGTCCGCGGGATCTAGTTTTTTAAAGATGGGGATTACATTAGCTTTCTTCCATACGTCTTGATATGTTCCGGTATCGAAACTGTTTTGAAAGAGCATACTCAATGGTGCTGCGATGGTATCGACAGTCCCCTTCAGCATTTTAATGCTGATCTCGTCATGGCCATGGGCCTTGTTTGCATTTAGCGACTTAATAACATCTGCAATATCTTGTATATCAAAGAGAATGCTCGAAAGGATAACGTGACTTTTTGTAGGAAAGTTTGGAAGTTGGGTGTTTTCATCATCAATTGTACTGTTTTTTATAAAAGTTTCGTTCAGAATTACAGCTTTTTCTATGTCGTCCGTTGTTAAAACAGATGGATCGGGGCTATCACCACGATAAAGGGGCAGGATTATTTTTTCGTCAGTTTTGTTTAACAAATTTCGAATAATATGCCAAAAATCTCTGGGGCTGGGGGCGTTCGATAATCTGTCTTGGATGTTATCTCCGTAAATTTGTTTTGCGTGTTTTTTCATGTTATTTACAGTATTTCGTGAATGTTTGTACAAGTTCCAATGGTGTGGCTCTTTTGTTTTAGAGCTCTTCGTCTGAAACGGTCTTTACGCCTAATCTCGAGTCGGAATTCCGAAGTAAACCACGGTTTGTCATTAGGGCGTATTTGGACTGTTGATTTTGGGACTGTGGTGTTCATTATCTCCATAACATTTTCACATAATTTTTTTGGGGACACATTAACATCTGCGTGGTCATCTATTATTGATTTCCAGTCTTTCTGACAGATCAGTTCGTTTGCTCGTTTAAAATTTGCCTTTTTATAATTTCGAACGGTTCGATAGAAAGCCTGCCTATTGTCAGTTGGTTAGTTATAATCTATATAAATGATCTAGATAAATGAAACAACAAGAGTACTTAGAATAGGGTCAGAACTAACAAGAATATACCAGAAATTGCTAAATATAGCAATAATAAGGTAAACTGTTCCAGTTGATAGGTTCTTCTACGCTACTGGAGTATACTCTAGAATAAAGGAACATGGCCAGATAAACGATAACTATTGCATATATAGATAGAAGCAGAGAATTCTGAAAGAATTCGAAATAATACAACTTGACGGGTTTATTTGGGTAATTAAATGAGGATTCTGGGAAAATTCGAACCAGAAAATTACTCTTTACAAAGGAACACTCCCCGGTACCTTCTCGGTACTATAGCAAAACGTGCTAAACCGATAAAATGGGAAATCTGTAATAAATAAAGTCAATTTCGGTAATTTGGGGTGGATTTTGGTGATTTGGAAGGATTTTCGGGTTGTTTGTGGTAATTAGATTTACTCCGATTCAATCGAACATACCCTCCGAACATACCCCGTCTTATTGCAGAAAAATTGGGTAACATAGCAATCACGTGCTACCATAGAAACCAAGATGGCGGCCTCCAGTATACAAAATGGACGACGGAAACACGTATCACCCTAACAACACGAGCTGCGCATGCGCTCTAACAACACATATCACTATGGAGATGACGTCACAACATGGCCGCTCACGCGGGTTACCATGACAACACAACATGGCGCCACTGGGTCACGTGACATGACATCACTTCCGGGGTCATCCACCGGGGTCATCCAACTAAGGCCCCAAAACCACATTACATACTACTTGTGACTGCCGGCTTGAGAGCTTGGTTTATATATCGACTCAGGGTAAATTTTGTTTGTTATATAGATGATACCAATTGTGTTTGAATAGGTACCAGGAAACCGCGAGTGGAAATGTAAATTACCCTGCAGTCCCGAATGAGATAATTCTGATACCTTCTCAAAAGCAGTAAGTATTATTTTTATTACACGCCTGTTTTATGAAATCCCCGTCTACAACAACACTAAAGCGTGCGGGAATTGAAAATTCATTCCGCACAAATGTGCGGAACGGAAATCGTCTGCAGACAATTGATCACCCGAAACTGAACCGATCTCGAAATAACTAAATAGAATGTCTAAAATTGAAGGATATGGCGAGTTTAATGTGTACGAAAATAGCGAAGAATAAATAGAGTCGATATATGAAGGGGATAATGAATATCCAGAAGAAGAAGAGTATGAGTACGCAAATTTAGTTGATGATACAATGCGTTCTTTTTGTTGATAGTTGTCGTTCTGTGTATTTATTACACGCTTTGGTTTCAATTGCAACTGAAACGGCAAAAACGTCGAAAACGAGTTGATATTGATCTAAACGTATTATGTAACGCATGACACTTCCGAGCTAATATTCTCTTATATCCAAGGCAACAACAGATATCGAAACATATTTTTAAGACATTTTGCGCAATCCTACAAAGTCGCATATTATATCCCAATTGTTTTGGAGGCTTTGAAATTCGATTACATTCGAAATCGTCCCGATGATTTGATTTGTTACGAGTCTCACATCGTCGAGATGTTCTCAAAATCATACCAAGCGTATCCTACCTCTTGAGCCGTTTTTCTTCATCACCGGGTCGTCTGTACAGGATATCCCATTGTAGAAGAAGAGTTCAAGAAAGTTCTGATTCGAAAGTAATTTGATTCCGTTTCTGGAATAATCCGCCTTTTTTAATGAGTTGAGGTTGAATACAACGGAAACTGTCAACATTTGCTTATTTATAACAACAACTCCCCCCCCCCCCCCCCTCGCACCATAGATGGAGGCCTGTGGAACCCTTTCCTGTTTGTTGCCAGTGGGGGACCCATCAATACAGCTGTATAGAAATCAGTTGGGGAAAAACTCCACCTGTGATTTAAAACAAAGTTAATGCCTCTCGGAATACGAACATGTCATAGAATGCTCTACCCCTTCTTTCATGACATGATGTTTGCCAGAGAAAGGGTACTATATACATGTAGCGATCCAGTTTTGCAGTAAAACCATTTATGAACAGAGAATAGACGCATAGCTCCGCAATCAGTCGGGAGCCTTGGGATCCATCAGAATTGAGAGATGGGTCCTATTGCCAGAGACGATGGAACCGGAGGAGGGGTGGTACATGAGCTTACGTTCGCTCTCACGTTTTTGCACAGCTGTTTAAAATTCGAAATAACGCAAATGTTTCATATCTAGATATTCATGTACTATATGATCGACAAACATAAACATATTTAGTTGAATTTGACCAATGAATTCCACCACAGCCGATACAGTTTATTTCTTTTACTTCAACCATCTTTCAACGTGAAGGCCTGCCTATCTTCAGGATGAAAGATGGTTGTAGTTGACGAAATTCACCACACATAACCGGACCATAACATTCACATCGAGAAAGATCGTGGCTAGTAGTATTTGTACATTTGCTGTTTATTACATGTGTCATGAAAAGGAAAGTACATTGTCAGCTGTTTCAAGGGTATAGTATATTAATTTGTGCCCCTCCCCTCAATCCCCACCCCACAAACACCCTTAGTCATGTTTAACTGACGTCACGGTGACTCGTTCGTTTTTCTTTTATTCTGAATTTCAAACAATGACAAATAAGTCCCCCAAAAATCAGGAAGACAAACCTAAACCAGTTGCTTCTTTGTGGGGACATAGCGAAAACAAAGGAAATCCTCGTGGGAACACAAACACTATTGTACAGGTTCTCACAAAGCCGAGAGGACACGCCTCTTTTAACAACTCGCTGTGACAGTCAAGACTTTCGTATCAAGTCAATCTCCATCCATAACATTACTCAAACAATGTCTATTCCACCAGTAAGTGGTGCGGCTAAGGCAGCAATATATCCGTTGGCCTTGTAACAATACTTTACCCATCTTTGCTTCAACTATAAATTAGTAAGTTTCTGTGGTATACACTGTGCCGAACAATAACGTTTAGAAAACCATTAACAATTTTAAAAGTATAGTATAAAATTTTTGAAGACAACCAAACAATGGTACGGATAATTTTCACAGGCGTTAATTGACGTTGTTTGTAAATTCCATTAGATCTCAGTTGTAAAGTTAAAGTCAATATGTCAATATTCTGTCGTAAGGAAGCTCTGGAGCTACCTGGATTAGAGTGCGTCTGGGTGGAGATTAGAAGTCATAACCAAAAGGTATTAGTGGGTGTATTTTACCGACCCCCTTCGGCTCGCGATTTCTATTGGGACCTTATCGACGAATCGATATCAGTTGCCAGAGCTGATTTATCAACCAAATGTCGTGTACTTGGTGATTTTAATGCAAATTGCTTACCGAGTATGCACCCCAAAATACGATATCTCGAGAACGTCCATGGCTTGTCACAGATGATAAAAGAACCAACGCGAACAAACGAACATTCTAGCACACTAATCGATCTATTGTTAACCTCATGTCCTGGTTGTTTCCATAAAGTACAGGTTATCTCTCCTTTCTGTCGCGACCATCATGCAGTTTCAGCGAATCTAAAATCTATGAAATACAAAGCCCCTCAACATGTGCGAACTGCGTGGGACTATGGCAACATGGATGTAATTGGTATGTCAAACGCATTTTCTAATACAAACTGGAATTCATCTTTTATTAGTGGACGTGTTGATGAAATCACCAAGAACATCACAACTTATATCACAGAAACAGCTAATTTTTTTTCCATCAAAAATAATAGTTGTCCGACCGAAGGATAAGCCTTGGATGACTTCCTTTGTCCGTAGACAAATGCGGATACGTAATAAAAGCTCACAACAAAGCCAAACGGACGAATGATCCACGTGCCTGGCGTGAATTTAGAAGACTCAGAAATTATACTATAGAATGTGTAAGACATGCTAAAAAAGACTTTGATGTTAAAATTGAGCAATTTGCATCGACTAGATTGCCATCTTCCTAGCAATGGTGGAAATGTTTAAAAAACTTTTCGAAAGAACAGTGTAATGTCAGCAATATATTTCCATCACTGCTTGAGGGGGAAAGTGTCATCAATGACCCATCCGAAATTGTACAACTTCTGAATAACTATTTTATCAGCCAGTGTAATACGGTTATTGATAAGGAGTTGCCAGACATTGAATTTAACGAGAAGTTTATTGATAATGTAGAAACAAACGCTTCGAGGTTGAAAGACTTTTGTCGAAGCTAAACACTAAAAAAGCCAGTTGGCCGGATGGAATTAATAATTTAATATTGAAGCAATTTGCGCACCAACTGTCGTCTCCCTTGTGTAGGTTGTTCAACTTATCATTAACAACTGGAGAGTTTCCTGGTATTTGGAAACGGGCAAATGTTATCCCAGTTCATAAGAAATCATCCCGTAACAAAAAGGAAAATTATCGCCCCGTCTCACTGACCAGTTGTCTCAGCAAGGTTCTAGAAAAGATAGTTTTTAATCGCGTCTATACGTTTTTAATTGAAAAGAATCTTCTAAGAAATTTACAGTCAGGTTTTAAACCAGGGGATGGAACAGTGTATCAGTTAGTGTTTCTTGACCACTACATTAAATCGGCACTTGACGACGGTAAAGAAGCCCGGTTCGTATTCTGTGATATAAGTAAAGCGTTTGACAGAGTCTGGCATGTAGGTCTTCTGCATAAACTTGACGGAATTGGGGTACGAGAAATTTACTGTCTTGGTTCAATAGCTATCTAAGTGAACGTTCACAAGCAGTCGTAATCAACGGGGAAAAATCGGAGAATAATTGGATTTCATCAGGGTTTCCTCAAGGTTCGGTTTTGGGTCCCCTTCTCTTCAATATTTATATAAACGACATCGTAAACAACATTCATTCAAATATTAGCCTATATGCAGATGGCACTTCGTTGTTTTTAATTGTTGAGGATGCAAATTTGGCTGCAAACAAACATTCTGAACGAAGACTTGAATAGAATTGGTGAATGGGCTAGTAAATGGCAAGTTAACTTTAATCCGTTAAAAACAGTTACGCTGTGTTTCTCTCTAAAAAGAAATCCAACTCCCAAACCCACTCTATATGTGTCAGATCACCCAATAGAAGAAGTTGACACCCACAAACTCTTGGGTCTACACTTCCAGACTTCTGGTACATGGAATATTCAGGTAGAGAATCTAGTTGAAAAAATCAGCCCGATGATAAATTGTCTTCGGAGTTTAAAATACAGATTGTCGCGATCTGCTTTGGAAACTCTGTATACCAGTTTTATGATCCCGATTTTTGACTACGCAGATGTTATTTGGGACACCAGTGCGGAAAACTTAACTAACTTACTGGAAAATTTACAACTAGATGCTCTGCGTACAATTTGTGGTGCTCCATCACAACTTACCACTTACGTTCTTCAGATAATCTGCGTGAAATACAGTGTCGCACCAGACTCTTTTCTGATTCATTTCTGCCTTCAGCCGTGAAACTGTGGAACAGCCTGGGCACGGACTGCGATCCTGTGATTCTCTTGAGTCTCTGAAAAATTCCCTTCGAAGAGATGACAGGGAGGTTCCAGAGTATTACTATGCTGGTTGTAGACGAGGTCACAATACTCCACTGTAAACTTAGAATGAGATGCAGTGACTTGAATGCTCATAAATTCGAGCGCTTCTTAACAAACGACCCTAAATGTTCTTGTGGAAATGATTATGAGGATGCAGCTCACTTTATCTCATCGTGTCCTAACTTTCGCATACAGCGCCAGTCTTTCCATCTAAATATCGAGAACCTAACACACAATATCAGTTATATTCTGTACGGTAAACCAGCATGGCCTAATGCGGTTAATCAAAGAGTATTTGTGGCCTTGCAAAAGTACATTGCAAAAAAAAAGAGAGAGGAGAGGCTATCTCCAACCCATGGGATAAGATTTAATTGGTACAGTCGCAAATGCATAATGCATCAAGTAATCACAGAAGACAGCTGGACCCGCACAATGCACCTGTTTGATTAACCGCATTAGGCCATGCTGGTAAACCAGCATGGCCTAATGCGGTTAATCAAAGAGTATTTGTGGCCTTGCAAAAGTACATTGCAAAAAAAAGAGAGAGGAGAGGCTATCTCCAACCCATGGGATAAGATTTAATTGGTACAGTCGCAAATGCATAATGCATCAAGTAATCACAGAAGACAGCTGGACCCGCACAATGCACCTGTTTGATTAACCGCATTAGGCCATGCTGGTAAACCAGCATGGCCTAATGCGGTTAATCAAAGAGTATTTGTGGCCTTGCAAAAGTACATTGCAAAAAAAGAGAGAGGAGAGGCTATCTCCAACCCATGGGATAAGATTTAATTGGTACAGTCGCAAATGCATAATGCATCAAGTAATCACAGAAGACAGCTGGACCCGCACAATGCACCTGTTCAAGCAACATTATTGTCTGTAAGTTCTACAATGTAACGATGGGGTATTCAAATAGGCCTAGCCTGTTTACCAAACCATTTTGATTTCGAAATAAAATATGTTTAAAAAAAAATATTCTGTCGTTCGGAGCATAGATAGATAGATATTTTATTTAACAATACACAAAGTAATATAGTAATACAATAATACAGAGATGACTTTTTACATAATACAAATATGCCATGTCTTGAACAACTAATCATTTACATTTGTTTGCCGCAAAGACATAACATGTGCCCCCTCTTGGGAACGAACTCGTTCCAATGAGGGGTCACAAACCTTTCTTTGAATCAAACATTGGGAAAATAATAAAATTTGAAATGCCTTTTTTCTGTAAATAGCGCTTGTTGGCTATGGACGCACGTAAGGTAAAGGATAAAATTAGATTTGTTTGTTCAGTAATAATAATAATAACACTTTGGCCAGCCGCTGATTTCCCATGCTTCTCCTCTCCTCCCACCACTCGTAGACGGATATCCCTTGTCCCATTCTTCCCAATCCCTCCGATTAGCATATTAACCCTCTCCTTTGAGTCTCCCATCCCACTTCATTCTCCCATCCCACTTCCCCATTATACTCCCTGTGAATCTTATTCTTTTATGGTGGTACTTTGGGCATTCTAGAAGAAAGTGTTCCAGGGTTTCCACCATGCCCAAATTACACATCTGGCACTCCCTTTCACTATCTTTCCCATTTTTTCCCCTCAGCTCCAGGGATCGCGACCTCATCTTGAACAACAGTGCCCCCCCCCCCCCTCCCAAATGTGCCATCAAGGTACTCTTCAAAGACCTCTCTGATTTGACCCCCTCTCGCCAATTACGGTTACAATCCTCCATGACACTTTCTCTGACGATTTTTTTACCCTGGTTTGCCCCAACGTCCAGGTCCGAGATCTCCAATGAGTAGTTCTCTACTAGCATCCTCACTTGGACCATCCACCCCGTCTTGATATTTGAGTTGAAAATTCTCAGGAACATTAATTTACACCATCGGCTGTCTGGAAGATTTGCCAAAAGATTAAGATAAGCGAGTTTCAACAGGTCTATCCTGCCCTTGATCCTCATCCACCCAAGCTCACCCCTGATTGCTGCTAGCGCTGCGGCATTACTCGACCCCGTTATCCATCGGCCTGCATCGTTCTGCAGGATTCCCTAGCTCTTTACGGCTGTCTGGTTTAGGGGTACCACTTCCGTACCGTATGTTATACTTGGCAGACCCACCATTTCCCAAATGGTTTCCCCACGAATACCTTATTGAAATTGTTTCTCCCTATAAGTTTCATTTGGTTAAGGATTCGCTTCCCCTTCAGAATCAATTTATTTGTATGGTTTCGGTAGATGACTCTTCCTGTAATGTTTATATTTACCCCCAAATGCTCGTAATCACCTGTCTCATCTACACTGAGAAGTTTGCTGCTACCTTCCGGAATGCAGTACTCACCCACTCTTCACCTTCGAGTGGGGTCCACTTTGCGGCCCACAGGTATAACTTTGCTCTTGCTTTCATCATGTTCGAGTCTCCATTTGCTTCCATATTTCCCAACAATTCCCAGCATTTTCATTAGCCCCTCTTCGCTTTCTGACACTAGCACCATATCGTCTGCACAAAATAGCCCTGGGATCTTCAAGTCCCCAACTGCTACCCCCTCGTCGCTACGCAGGAGTTCATCTCCTAAATCTTTGATGTACAATGCAAACAGGATTGGCGAAAGGATACACCCCTGTTTTAGGCCTATCTCCATAGGCACACGTTTTGTTGTAATGTTTCCCAGGCTAAGTTCACTCTGTACGTCTTTATATAATGCTTTCCTAATTCCAACAAACTCGCCTCCTAAGCCCAGAGCCTCCATCTTGCGCCACATACTCTCCCTCCATACTCTATCGTATGCCTTTTTGACATCCAAAAAGGCCATAAACAGCTTTTTTTTCTTTCGCGAATTCTATTATTTGGGATAGCGTGAAAAGATGGTCAGTAACTCGCCTTCCCTTCCTGAAGCCATTCTGGATATCTCCCCAAAAAACCTTCCTCTTGAATCACCTCCTCTAGTCTCCCATACAGGACTTTACAGAAAACTTTTCCAATGTTGCTACTGACAGAGATCCCTCGATAGTTATCCAAAACGTCTTTTTCCCCCTTTTTGTGAATAAATGTCACTTTGCTTTCTCTCCACTCCTTTGGGACCCCTTGATTTTCTATGGCTAGATTGAATAGGGCAGTCAGGCTTTCCACGAATTCCTCTCCCCCTTTTTTGATAAACTCGTTTGGAATTTCATCCACTCCTCCCGCTTTTCCATCCCTTAATTTTGAGATCACATTTCGCACCTCCACCGTTTTAATTTCGCTGCACACGAAATTCGATAGGTTTTCCTCGACCAGGTTTAATTTTTTTAGTGACACCAGATTTGCGTAACCGGCCTGAAAATGCATTATCGGGGTAAAAAAGTTCATTGCATGAAAACAACTTATCAATCAGATCTAAAGTGAATTTTAATTTTTGATAAGTGTGATGCGCGGAAAAAGTGTTAAGGACGCCAGTACAAATGAAAGCTGCATCAGGTATTGAACACTGGCTTTCAATGGCGTTCTGGTTGAGGGAAGTGCTATTACAGTAACACAAAACGGATCGAAACCTCTGTTTTCAGTGATTCAGATGCCCAGATTTGATGCATAGAGGATGATGTCTTGGGTAAGTTGGCAGTAGTTCGGATAGCGAATTCAACATTTTCCTTTTGTTGCAATTATTTTTTTTTTATTTCTTGATTCATTTATTTGTGTGATTATGCGTATTGATGTTTGTTTATTTTTTTTAACTCTCAGTGATTTGCACTTAGATTGTATTCCTAATATTTATCAATTATATTCACTGCACAAAAACCATGTAGACAGAAGAGGTCCTGCAAGGCGAGAGCCTTACGAATAAAATACCTATAGACAACGACCTCGTTCAAACGGTCGAATAAATATAATAAAATCATTGTATTTGATTAGAATTCGATTGAGTGCACGTGTCCGTATGGTAATATTGTCTTAAAACTCTAATTATACCACATGACCAAGGCATAATCAGATAACAGCGTATTAACGTATACACGCAAGCTCTCGGGGAATGAGTCTAATTCTGTACGAAGGTCGACTCTTTTAAAGGCCTGGGACCAGTCTAGCCCTTAAACAGTCCATTGCGTATGTTTGTATTCAATCAACTGAAATTTTATATCGGATTGAATGTGAAAACACTCGAAAAACATTCATTTCCTTTGAATCAACGCAAGAAATATTTCTTCATCCAAACCTGATTTGACCGAATCAATAATGACATTAACCGTTGTGGATGAAAACTCACAGGAGTAGAAAAGAGGGATGAGATAAGCCTTTTTTGGTGGACCCCGGGTCCGAACTCGACCTCGGTGCCATTGACCCCCGCGCCCAAATCCGTTAGGCCTAGACACTATTTTTAGGCGCCCCCCTTTCCACCCTGTATGTACCCTATTTGTTTAGGCTATCCCTCCCGAAAGTCTATGTAGGGCCCAGCCCCAAAGCCCCTCGAAAAGGCCCAAGCTTTGTATAGCCCAACACGCATTTAAGTTCCACCCATTCCTATTGGCTTTCCCTGTATATGGGCTCCCCCTGCCCAAAGCCCAGTTCCTCTCCACCAAAGCCCTTGTATGGGCTGTTTCTCCCCATCAAAGCCATCCCAAAGCTAGCCTAAAGCTGGGGGCCCCAAACGGAGGCGTGCCTATGAGTACTAACAAATAGTTCCCCCTCCCCCTCCCCTTTCCCACGTAAATTTCGAGCTCTGTTGGAGTCTCTAAGGTACAATGTTGTCAATGACATGTACATGTAAAGACATACAACAAAAAGATTAATTTGAAGGCTAGCTGGAGTGACTAAACAGTTATGTAAGAAGATTACTATAAAGCCCCTACTGGGGACGGAATGGTTTCACGCGCCGAAGGCGCGCAGGGACGGCTTGGAGAACAAGCCCCTTTCGATCCTCAGTGACTGTATATGGTCAGTTTTCACATGTCTAGGCGTGCTGAAGGAGGAATAGGTTCAGGTACTCGGCAGGTGTCTCCGGTTGCGGCGTGATGGCTTCGTTGACTGATATAGGTTGAACCCTCGGGTGAGGACCAGTGTGGGGGGTTGGGTCCTCTCACAAAGATACTACCTCTCCCCGAGGGTGCAGTATTCCAAGGTTTTCAGGCAAGTATAGTCTGCCACTCACTTCGGAGATGATTTTGAGTGATGGCCATCACTGGCAAGTATAGTCTGCCTCGGGCTGTCTCTGTTTGGTAGGAGCCCCTACTGGAACATCTGATGTTATTTACATATAAAATGCATTAGAGAGATAAAGAACACCTGACCTGTTTCCTTTGTTTATAAAAAGCTTATGGTGATAAAGACGATGTACTCTGTTTGATTATGTCATAGATAAGATAGTGTCACGTCGCAGGTGTTTGATTACATAATAGATAAAAGGCTTATAATAAGAACCATCCGGCATGTTTAAATAGGTGTTTGATTATGTAATAGATAAGAGGCTTATGATAAGGGCATAGTGTCACGTCGCAGGTGTTTGATAACCAGTAAGATCGCGGCGGTGTCTGATTGGTCAAAACAGGTATCCAATGGGAGCAAGGCGGTGTCTGATTGGTCAAACAGTTGTGCGGTCAGATCATACCAAACGGCGGTATTTTCGATGTAACCAATAGATAAGCGTGTTGTAAAATTATCCCACGCAGGCATTCTCTGATTGACCAAAACAACAGGCCAATCAGATCGTGTCATGCAGTATTTTATACGTGGCCAATAGATAAGTGACCCTGTGTGTGACAATAAAAGGCAAGAAAGATTGGAAGTTTTTCTTTTCCCTTAAAATTGCGCTCGCACAACACAATATTCTGGCTCGCCACAATGGTGGGACACAAACCTCTACCATCGCCAAGCTGGAACCGAATAGAGCCCACTCTCTAATAGTCTTAATAATAATAATAATAATAATTTATTTATATAGCGCTTTTCCCAGCGAAACGCTGCTCAAAAGCGCTGAAAACATAGGTAATGGTAACAATGGTATAATCAGCGGCCAAAGGCTGCTTGAAAGAGATGGGTTTTCAGAGCTTTCTTGAAGTGATCAGCATTTAGGATTTTTCTAATGTTCTGAGGGAGGGCGTTCCAGAGTGAGGGAGCTGCAAAAGTGAACGATCTCTTCCCTGCCGTTGATCGAATTCGAGGTACAATAAGGAGACTCTCAGAAGCTGATCTGAGATTCCTCGACGGTGTGTGTACTTTGATGACCTGCTTAAGGTAGATTGGTGCTTTGTCGCTATGTAAGATGTTGTGTGTCACCGCCAATACCTTATACTTAATGCGAGACTCAACTGGCAGCCAATGCAGAGATTTCAGGATTGGTGTAATGTGGTCATATTTTTTCGCACCGGTAATGATCTTAGCTGCTGTGTTTTGAATACATTGAAGCAGGTACATTGATTTCAGAGGAAGGCCGAAATAGAGAGAGTTGCAATAGTCCAAACGGGACAGGACCAAAGACTGTATAACAGTTTTCAGAGTGTTTTGGTCAAGTAGCTTTCTGATTATGTTGGTGTTTCTTATTTGGAGGAAGCAGCTTTTGCTCACTTTTGTGATTTGGTTATGCAGATCAAAGCAATCATTAAAAGTGAAACCGAGGTTTAGGTCAGTTTTACTTGAGCTAACTGCGCTATCGCCTATTTTCAAGCAGTTAATTGGAACTTTGCCTAGCTGATGTTTGGCGCCTAACTGTACAAATTCTGTTTTATCATCATTTAATTTCAGAAAGTTTCTCCCCATCCACTGTCGAATATCCTCAATGCATGCCTCCAGTGTTGTTAAGGATTCATTCATATTGGAAAGATCAGCAGACAGATACAGCTGGGTATCGTCTGCGTACAGGTGAAAATTTACAGAGTGCTTCCTTATGAGATTAATGGCGTTGGGGGATTGATCTTTGACAATCTATCACTCCAACACAAACTGCCGGGAATTCTAACCGCGTGCATACCCCTTCAGACCCCATTTGAGGCAATAGGAAAGCTAGGCCTGTGTGATCCAAGATCCAAGTGAAATAAAATAAGGCTAACCGGGTCGCAAGGGATCTGTAAATCCCACATCGTCCCTGCGCGCCTTCGGCGCGCTAAAACCTTTCATTCTTTTCATTCATCAGTTTTTCTTGAGGGTCGAAATGGGCTTGTTCCCCATACCGCCCCTCCGGCGCGCAAAACCATTTTTGTTAAGTTTTTCTTTTTCTTTTAAGAACTTGATGGTGTGTGTCTGTGAGAGTGTTTTTTTTTTGTTGTTTTTTTTTGGGGGGGGGAGGTCATTTGGAATTCCCGAAGGTTAACCAGATACCTCATAATCACATACGGCATCCTATCTCCTAGAAGGCTTGATGGATGACTCCCGGTTTTTCAAAACTATACTGCTGGAGCTTTCTCCACTCCTTTTTTGTAACCGCTATGGTAATATACCGGGGCCGCTACCAAACCGGCGTTGCTGTTTGGTTTTCTTTTCTTCCCTTAAATTTGCCATCGCACAACATTATATTCTGGCTCGCCACCATGGTGGGACTCAAATCTCTACCATCGCCGAGATGGAACCGAATAGAGCCCACTCTCTAATAGTCTCAATGGCGTTGAGGGATTGAGTATTGACAATCTATTACTCCAACGTAAACTGCCGGGAATTCTAACCGCGTGCATACCCCTTCAGACCCCCTTTGAGGCAATAGGAAAGCTAGGCCTTTGTGATCATAATGCAATAAAATAAGGTTAACCGGGTCGCAAGGGATTTGTAAATCCCACATCGTCCCTGCGCGCCTTCGTCGCGCTAAAACCTTTCATCTATCAAGTTTTTCTCTGGGTGGTCCTCGAAAGGGGGCATTGTTTTTTCTCCACGATCTGATGCACTAAACTATATTCTATAGTTAAAGAGGGCCGAAAGGTGGTGACCAGTTAGTGACCATTTAGCTGGGCACTTTTAGTAACTGTGTTAATATATGGATGTTTTCAGAGTGAACTAAGTACCTATTGTTTGGAATATCCATAACTGGGGCACAAAGAACATATCCATATCTTTGTCAGTAAAAGGACATTACAGTTTTATCAACAGTCCTCTGCGATCAAACTCCACAAAGCTGGGCATAACAAACAAATAGCTCATACTAGTATTGAATTTCGAACAGAATTAAATGTGTGGCTTGAGAGCGTGATCTACGGGCTTATTAATTCGTTGATCGCCTACCACTGATGACTTTACAATGAAAGCCATTCTCATAATCACGTAAGAGAGGAAAGTGAGGCCACGTGATGTATTTGGTGATATTCAACTGAACTCCTGAACGAGATAAAAGGCCCAATATAAATAACAACTGAGGACCAGAAACCCAGAGGCGGTGAGAGCTGCACATGCCCCCCCCACCCCACACTCTTTTTACCCCACCCCACACACTTTTTACCACAGACCCGCTACATTGAGTTTGAAGAATTGAGAGTATCTAAAAAAATGTGTCAAGACAGGCATTACTGTAATACTTTATCTGCAAATGTAAATAATTTAGAACATGTGCCAGTGCATTACACCGTCAGTCGGTCCGGTCTATTTATTCTACTCCAGGCATCTTCAAGATGGTTGATTTACAATACAAATACATAGACCAAACCAAGACCAGGCCGCTGCATGCACAAAATAGAGACTAGCGGGAATATATTTCGGTAATTTTCGATTATTATCTGTGGCGTCACTGACACGAAAAGAGATCGTCAGTCGTATTGACAGAAACCTGTTTACTGGCGGCCCCGTCTCATCCCCAATTACATTATTATGTTATAACATCTTTTGTCGTTCTCGTCAAGATATGCGACGCAAGAAGATGGTGTTTCTGTGGATTTATTTTTCAAATTCCTCCGACCAGTGGGGGTATGGTGCGTTTTGGGGCATTTCTGTGCAACCGCCTATCACCCCCACTCCCACGTCGGCACTTTCACTGAGCTTTCTCCGCTTCTGTAGATATTCTAAAATATCGGTTAGTGTCAATCTGACATCTTACTTACAGATGTCCAAATATCAAAATTTTAAGCTGAGGAGTTTCCTCGAAGTACATCTAGAAAATTAACCAATTCAGTTCCTCGAAGTACATCTAGAAAATTAACCAATTCAATCTTGTTTGAAAGAGCTCCATGAGGTCTGTCAAATAAGATTAAATTCCAGGTTGTATTATGGGAAAAATTGCAGTTTGAAATGTCTGTATTTGTTATCAGTCTGTAGAGGGTTAATTTTATTCCACATTTCGAATTGGTTTTAAACGTCAGTATTAGCTTCAAATTTCCCTCAGAATTTGAAATATTTTTCTATTTGTCTGATAATTTTTTTTCTGGTTGCAAATATTTATATGTTGCCCAAAGAATTCTTTCAATTCAAAGTGTGTCCAAAAGTGTCCGCAAGGTGATATAAACAGGTCATTTATTATTTTCAACCTAGCCATAAGGCTGCGGGTTGAAATTACTCTGATTTGATACCCCTTGAATTTGCACCAGTCGATGATATAAATGAAAAAAAAAACAATATATACTATTCAAAGAAGTAGGGGATAATTGATAACTGTGAGATACACGGAGAAATATATTTATATACTCACCCAAAAAAGAAAGTGTGCATGCTAAAAAATAACACTAAAAAAATATATATATCATTTTCATTCATGGAAATTTTATTCAATCACAGATGAATCAATTTGTGATCAACACGAGACATTTCATTACGCTACGACGAATACTCTTGGTGCCATGGAGAGTCAAAGATACTAAGGGTCAAACACAAAAGTCACACACTCAATATCTGGTATGACCTCCGTCTGCATCGACTACTGCTGTGCATCTACGCCTCATGGAAGCGAACAAGTTAGCATGGAAGTGTTGTGGGATGTTGTTCCATATTCTGATAAGCTGTCTTTGGAGTTCCACAAGCGTTGACGGTGCATGGGGAAGCCGGCGTAGCTGACGTTTCATTTCGTCCCATACGTGCTCAATGGGTGAGATATCGGGCGAATTTGCGGGCCAGGGAAGAACATCCACTTGCTGTTGCTGCAGATACTGTTGAACAACACGAGCTGCGTGGGGTCGGGCGTTGTCCTGCTGTAGAATGACGCCGGGGCCGTGACGTTGCAGAAATGGGACAACAACAGGTGTAAGCACTTCATCACGATATCTGGCTGCATTGAGATTGCCATCAATAATGACCAGCTCAGTTCTGTTACGGGCAGTGATGCCACCCCACACCATGAGAGACCCTCCCCCATAACGGTTTCGCTCCATGACACATGGATCTGCGTAGCGTTCGTTTCGACGTCTGTACACTCTCTGGCGGCCATCTGATGATGAAAGATGGAAACGACATTCATCTGTGAATAAAACACGTCGCCACCAGTGTAAGGGATGCCTGAGATGTTGTGTACACCACTGCAGTCGAGCACGACGATGACGTAACGTCAAAATCGGACGAATTGCAGGTATTCGAGGATGTAAGCCGTATTCTCTCAGCCGGTTGATTACTGTTTGAGGATGTATCCGTCTCAGGTTAGGGATGTTCATGGCTGTCGTCGTTGCCGTTTGTTGCCGGTTCCGGAGATGGACGACACGGATATACCGATCTTGTGCAGGGGTGGTAACTCGGGGTCTCCCGGAGCGGGGTCGGTCTCGAACGTCATCATGTTGTGCATGTCGATGGACTAGCCTGTCTACAGTGTTACGGTGGCAGTTCAAATGCTGGGGCAACCTCTCTGTGTGTTCTGCCAGCTCTAACCATACCTAGGACAAGTGGACGTTGATTCGTTGTCAATCTTGGCATGCTAATGTGGAGTCGTTTTAACAGCAGCGCACGTTTGAATGTGAACGATAGGAAAGCCTTACTTTAGTGTTTAAATACCCAAGGATTCACACTGCTGCATGAATTTTCAGACTCACCACGTGCAAAACATGCCTTTTCACAAACGTGCAGCATGTCATTTAACGTTAATGCAATTTTAACGGGGAAAGCTGTTTTTGTGTTCAATATAACTTATTCATGAACAGGTTAACACTCTTTACACCTACGAAATTATTTTTTTGGAGTTTGATCAATTTTTGCAATGCACACTTTCTTTTTTGGGCGAGTATATATGTTCATCAAAAATACAGTTGAGGCATTGCACTGTGACATCTGGTGAACGATTTCAGCGATAGTTGTGTGTCTGACAAGCACACATTCCACGCACTGCGCTGTAGAAGACATGGACGGCCAGTCAGAGAATTCGCCACATTCAGTCCAAGATCTCAATACCTTGTAAACCCTCCTCGGTTCGCGAGACAAGCGCGGATCCGACTTGGCATACTCCTCACCAAACGTCCAATATCAGCTTGCCTGATGTTATTCCATTCTTCCTGCAGTGCAGCGGCGAGTTCCAGTACATTGGTAGGGGGATGTTAGCGTTGTCGTAGGCGCCTGCCAAGCATATCCAAGTCGTGCTCAATTGGTGAAAGGTCTGGACTTTGTGCTGGCCAAGGCAGTGCTTTGATGTTCTGCTCCTGAAGGAATACTGTAGCGACACGGACCCTGTGTGCTCTTGCTTTGTCATCTTGGAAAATGAATCGACGGACGTGATGTCGCGCAAATGGAATTTGAGCCACTGCAGTCTGTCTGTTGCCAGCTTCCAACATGCCAACGACACGTAAACGTTCGTCTCGTGTCAGTCCTCGCATACCTCAAAAGTTACGTGTCGACCAGATGAACGAGTTTATACCAAGAAAAGAGCGATGAGAACTCCGAAGAAACTCGTCTAGTACAAATGAAAATTTCAAGACGTACCCCACAGACATTAACACGGCGCTCTTGTGAAAACCCTGCACGAAGTTTTCGTGGGCCGGTGACATTCATGATCCACACTGATCTTGGTAACATATTGATGTGTTCAATCACGCGTACCCAATACCATTTTCCGAAAATATCAACATCAGTTTGGATATCCCATACTTTTTTTTAATAGTATATACATAAATATCTCGAATTCAATTACTGGTAAACGTAAGTAATGATGTGACATATTTGTTGACACTTCTCTCTTTGCAACTCCATTGTTTATGCTATATGTGGTTTTTGATTTTATTGTTTATGATTTAACCCCTTAACCCTTTACCCAACGTAACGGCCAAAACCGGCCAGCGCTATTCTCAAAAATCGCCAATTAATTTTCAAAATATTTTCATTTTTTGTCTCAAAAACATAGGTTATGACCCCTCGTTGGAACGAGCTCGTCGAGCTCGTTCCAACGAGGGGTCATAACCTATGTTTTTGAGACAAAAAATGAAAAAAATTAGTTATTCAAGAATTTTTTTTGCAAGTGTCGTCTGCTTTTCATGTTAGGTAAAGGGTTAAACACGAGAGGCCGCTTCAGTTACCGGCCCAGGGACATGGTACGTCATACGTTCATTAAGCAGGATGCCTGCTAAGTTAAAGGTGTGGTAGACCAATCGATATTTTCAACGTGCAGCTCCAAGGCTACACGTTGAAAATATTGATTAGTCTGCCCCCAAAAAAATGAATATGGACTCTCCTAACTGCTGCATTTGAACTGGCTTGGAAGATACCTCAAGTGTTCAGATGGTTAAGGGAACTCAATGTGGCTTATCGGCTAGAGCGTTAGACTTTACACCGAAAGGTCGACAGTTCGATCCTGACCCGCGCCATCTGCTCAGCGTGTTTGCGCAAGACACTTAATCCCGATTGCCCACGTACAGATGCTGTGTATGCTAAGGCGTAATGCACGTCGATGGTGCCCTTGCCTTCCATTGCTGCTAATTTTGCTTGTTCCGGCTTAGTAAGTCGATGAGTCTGACATTTGGTCGCCGCTGCTCGGAGGTTCTCTTCGGATATTCCGGCTTGCTCCACATGAAAAAAACTGTGACGTTGGTTGTTGAAAGTATCGTTAACCCTTTACCCAACGTAATGGCCAAAACCGGCCAGCGCTATTCTCAAAAATCGCCAATTAATTTTCAAAATATTTTCATTTTTTGTCTCAAAAACATAGGTTATGACCCCTCGTTGGAACGAGCTCGTCGAGCTCGTTCCAACGAGGGGTCATAACCTATGTTTTTGAGACAAAAAATGAAAAAAATTAGTTATTCAAGAATTATTTTTGCAAGTGTCGTCTGCTTTTCATGTTAGGTAAAGGGTTAAACCCTCAATAAACAAACAAACATTGGTGATTTATGATTTTGCAGTGGAAAATCGTACTTCGAATAATTAAATTAGTAAATCTTGTTTTGTAATTCGAATACAAAATATATGTTTTTCAAAAACAAGTAGGACAGCATTATGATATCTTCGCTCAAGACGCAGTCTTCAAAAACATTTCCGATTTTTGCGCAAATAAAGTCACGTGTCAGAACATGTCGTAATTGTTCTGTCTTACATGTCTGCTAGCAGGTACCCAAATTTAGATGGTGTCTTTCAGCAGATGCGCCGAGACAGTTCTGAAAAAAACATACCCTGTAAATTGGCTTTTAGACTATGACGTGAATTTGTCCGAAGTTTCTTATGCACCCAAACTTGTCCTGCCCGGCAAGATTTTCGAACAAGCAGTCTACAATCACTGTAGTAAGCCACAACAATCGACAATGCCTTCATTGTCATGATGGAAGCTGTGAAAGACTGCGATCAACTTCACCATGGCATTGCTGATTGCCGTTGCTACTCTGCAGGGCTGGTCCGACTTGCCTGTCACCGAACTAGAAAGCACACGTGGCAGTTGACTGTCCATGCGGAGGTCTTTGAACGTGACAATACACTCTCTGTTACTACTGTCCGACGAGACGAGATTTTATTATGGACGAGGTGGGTGGAGTGGGGGACACGCTGTACACCTTTTCAAAGATTTACGTTCGTATGTATTGCATCTTAGATCACTACTTCGTGGTGTGCAGTCGAATTTCGTCCAAATGCTTTTGAGATCCCCAACTCAAAATTTCTCGTGCTTCCAATTTAATTTCACAGAATCTACATCTGACACGATATGGCCCTGGTTGCTGAAGCTGTCACCAAACAAGCAAACAAACAAACACGTGAGTGTGTGGGTGAAAACCTCACACCTTATTTGTTTTATGCAGTTTTATATATGGACGTCATAATATGCTTACCTAAAAGCAGGAAACCAAATTAACTTTTTACTTATGAAGAATTCTGTGGGATATTTAGGGTTCCGTTGTACGTTTTGTTACTTAAGTTTGCTGGGCTTGTGGGTGATGTGACAAAGTTGCAGTTAATGATTTATCTACTCATGTTACAACTTAGAGGAAGTATGGTGTCCATATTTGCGTCGTGTTGTCAAACAAGAACAGTAAGTAATTAAACTGAGTCCAATGTCCACAGTGATGCATAAAATCACTGAATATAATTTTGACGCAACGATTCAAACACTCGAATTTATAATCAGTAATTTATGGTTGATGTTGCACATTCGTCTCAGTTAACCCTTTACCTAACATCAAAAACAGACGACACTTGCAAACAACTTCTTGAATAATCGACGAGCTCGTTCCAGTGAGGGGTCATAACCTTTGTTTTTGAGACAAAAATGAAAAAAATAATGAAACTTAATTGGCGACTTTTGACCGTTACATTTGGTAAAGGGTTAAATCTATATCCGTGTTTGTGGTACATCAAGGCTGGCTAAAATCAGAGGTTCCAAATTTGGAAGAAACGGTGTTATAATTTTATCGCAAATCACCAAATGCGGAAGCCTTCATCCGATGGTCCATCTTTTTTCTTTTGTGACGAAGAATCACTTTTGCATCAGTGACTCTTTCGCGACAAAAACATAAGAATAAAGAGAGCCTGACTAATCGTTTATAAATGTGTTGCTCTATTTAGAGAACTCACAACCAAGCGTGGGTTACAGGGTTTTACTTTACCATTAACCCTTTACCCAACGCAGATGATAACCAATTTTTTTATTTTGCCTGTTATGTTTTCAATTTTCTCAAAAAATTCTACAAACTCATATCATGTGACCCCCTCATTGGAACGAGCTTCATGATATGGTTTTTATTGATTTTTTGTAAAAAATGTTTTTTTAACAGCTAAATTGGTATATTACGCGATAGGATACGATCGATTCGTTGGGTGAACGGTTAAAAAGATACTTGTCTACCACAATAAACAAGCATTGCTTCCTGTCAAGTGATTTCCATATGAATCCCATTTACCGTAAAAATTCCCGTTGCCGTTGTATTAACCTCTTACCAAACACGACTAGTGGATCACTCTTGTAAAAAGCAATTCTCGAACAAACAAAATTTATCATCTTCACGCCAAAGATATAGCTTATGGCCTCTCATGTTAACGAGATTGATGGGCTTGTTACAGCGAGGGTCGTAAACCATGTTTCAGAGGAAAATAGTACAATTGGAAACGCGATTTTTGTGAGTAGCGTTGGTCAGATATGGTCGTTGCGGTAAGAAAAGGGTTGAACAGTCTACGCTTTCAGACTTCTATTTTTCAAAAAGAAATTTCAACATTTAGAATTTGAGATCTCTTCTTTATAAGGGGGATGTTGTACCCCCAAACCTTCGACTGGACTTAGAGTCGCAATAAACATCGCCTTGAGCCACTTTTGGAATGAGCATAACATGTTTCTGTAGGACAACTTAAGTCGCGACCCTCTGAAAAAAGCTATCAACGCCAGTCTTGAGCAATTTGTATAACATTATTTTATTTCAAAAAGACACTTCAAGCAAACATGATACAAAAGAAATAGTGAACATAATTTAAGAAGTGTGGAAATTGGATTCAGCAGCAAGCTAAAGCTTATGTAAGCTGTCTCCACCAGTAAATGAGCACAAACTGTAGTTCACGTGACAGAAAATAACATTTTAGATACAGGTTAGATGTTAAGTACTACTGGATTACAAGGATATAGCCGTGTATAAAGTAAACAGTAGAGACTGATCTCCAACGAGAAAACGGCTGCATCCAGTGAATGGGCAATTTTGCCCTGAAGTTATGAATTGGTTGTAAGAAAAGACCAGGCAGCATACTGATATTCACAGACAAAAAGGTTCGAATCTTGAGGGCGACAGTCACTGGAACTGACGAGCACCGCTAAGGATTACGAGGGTTAGTTGAGTCTCCGTGTTGCCTCAATGTAGTTTAGTAGACAATAAAAGATCTTCGAGTTAATTTCAGAACTATACAAATGAGATCCATAAAGTAAGGTATTCTCATCAATGTTATAAGGGAGTCGATCAAGAGTATCAATCCTTATATCGGAATACATGGGGCAATCGAAAAGGTAATGATAGGTAGTTTCACGTTCTCCACAACCGCAGAGGGGCGAGCTTGTGAGGAAGTTGTTGAATAAATGATCGTAGAGATTACTACACCTGAGGCGTAATCTACAATGGTATATTTGGGATTTTCTTGTTTTTTGAAAGTAAAACCACTTGGGGGTGCGAAGCTTATCTTTATTCAAAAAGGAAGTAAAATCTAGCAGCGAGTTATTTTCTGTGACGGCCACGGGTAAGTTATTCCACAGCTTAGTTGTGCTTGGTAAGAATGAATTCTGGTGAGAGCTAGTTCGGCAGTAGGGAATCAGTAAATTTGTTCGATTTCGGAGTCCGTAAGTGTGGGATGCTGCGGCTGGCGGGGGTACCAGTGTAGATAGATAATCAGGAACAAGACGGTGAATCATTTTGAAATATTGTAAAAGTTTATGTTTTTCTCTTCGTGTCTGAAGCGTTTCCCAGCCAGTTTAAGCATACAGGGAAGTTTTACTTACACTCCGAGTTCCACCAGTACTTATTCGAGCTGCTTCAATTTGTATTTTCTCTACTACAGAGGACTCTACTTCTGTGCAGTTATCCCATATTGTATCTGCACATTCGAGCAGCGGGCGAATAAAAGCAAAGTAAATCTTTTCCAGGGTTTTACGGTCGAGGGCGAATTTGTATTTCCTTAATAGGGATATTCTCTTCCAGGCTTTTTGGGTTATTTCGGGGATGTGGTTGTCCCAGGACCCAGTGTTGTTGATAATTAGGCCAAGATGTTTATGTTGATTTACTTCTGTGATATTAGTGTCAGACATTTTGAGGGGAGGGTGACAACTTTTTTATAGTCTTTCTTGAAATAATTAATGACTCTGTTTTGGTAGGGTGAAAGTTTACTAACCACTTAGCTGCCCATTGGTCAAATTTCATTAAGTCATTGGATAAGAGAGTAGCTGCTCTCTGGGGGTCTTCAACGTTCAGATACAAGGATGTATCGTCTGCGAACAGTCGAATATTACAAGCTACATCATCAACGATATCATTAATATATATAAGGAAAAGAAGCGGTCCAAGTATCGAACCCTGAGGAACCCCTGATTCAACACTGTTCCATGTGGAGAATTCTGTTTTGACTACAACCCTTTGTTGCCTGTTACTCAGGTAAGAGTTAAACCAGAGAAGAAGGTTACCCGTTATTCCTATTTGTTCTAATTTGTAGAGCAGACCCTTATGCCAAACTTTGTCGAAGGCCTTACTAATATCGCAGAAGACGAACCTTATTTCTTTACCTTCATCAAGAGCTACACTGATAGTGTGACAGATTTCAGTGAGCTGCAGTTCCGTAGAATCTTTCGAGATAAAACCTGACTGAAATCGTGTCAATAAACTGTTTGACAGAAGAAAATTAAGGACTTTATTCGCTATGCACCTTTCAAATAATTTACCTACACAGCTCAGCAGTGATATTGGACGGTAGTTAACAACTTGATTGGGTGCGCCCTTTTTGAAAACAGGAGAGACATTCGCCCTCTTCGACTCTAAGGGGAAGACACAATGGCCAAGCAAAAGATTAAATATATCTGTCAATGGTTTAGTTAGGGACGAAGCGCATTCTTTTAATGTTTTTGGACTGATATCGTCGGACCCACAAGCTTTCAATGGATTAGGGGATTTTAGCGCTTTCGCTATGTCATCTTGTTCTAGTAAAATCTGATATAGTATAGGTCGATTGGGGTCAAATACAGCTGGGGTAGGGAGGCCTTATCATCATTTACCCTAGATATTGAACAGAAGTACTTGTTAAATGCCTCTGCTTTATCTTTGTTTTGTGACAAAAGCATGCCGTCATTAGATAGGTTGGGTATGTCACTCTGTTTTTTTTTTGTCAAAAAGTAGCTTTAGAGTTTACCACCAAGTTTGAGGGGATGTCGTGTGGGAGTTCAGTATATTTTCTATTTTCGTCAGAAATCTAGACTTTGAGTTTCGTATGGCGGTAGTTGTTTCAATCCTTTTCTTCGATACTTCAGCCAAGCCATGCCGGAGTTGACACGTTTTGCGATACGGTGTAAACGCTTACGTTGTCGTATTAAGTGTCTTATGGCATTATGCATCCATGAGGGTTCGTTAGGGCGAGTTCTTATTGTCTTACTGGGAACATGTTTATTAGTAAGTTTGCCAAGGTAATTTGTGAGATATTCCGCAATCCCTTCAAGTGAATTGCCCGATAGTAGATCATCCCAGTTGGTTTTATCGAGATCATTTTTAAATTGTTCAAAATCAGCATCGGCGTAACGCCATATTCTTCGACAGACGGACATATGGGGTTTTGAAATGAATTTCAACCATGCTATTACGGGACAATGATAACGGATAAGTTCTGCGAAAAAGGGATCACCGACTTCGCATGATTCGAACAGGTCTGGGCTATTGGTGACAAATAAATCAAGAAGGGAGGATGAATTTTCTGTAAAAAAATGTTGGTTGGTTGAATATTTGTGTTAAGTTTAATTGTTGGAGGATGTTTTGAATGGGACCAGTAGAAGTTTTAAGCTGATTATCATTGAAGTCACCGGTAATGATTATTGGCATATTATGTACATCCAGACTTTTATCAAGAGAAGTTAATATCAGATCCCATGTTTCACTGCCTGCATCTGGTGGTCTATAAAATGAACCGAGGAGAAAATTTCGTTTGTCAGTAAAAATTTGAAGCCAGCGGCCCTCGAGATTTTCAACTTCCAAATCAGACCGGGGTACAAACTTTATGTAAACAGCCATGCCACCACCTCGCGTGCCTCTGTCTTTCCTTATTGGGTCTTGGAATCCAGGGATCAGAAGATCTGAGTTATCGTTGTCAGTCTGAAGCCACGTTTCGGTGAAAACACAAATGTCGAAATTATAGGTTTCACACCTTATAACGTCAAGTTTAGGTTTCAGGCTCTGTATGTTCAAGTAGAGTAGAGATAATCCGTTTGCGTTAGCGACAGAAGGCGCTGAGATGTTGGCTTCATCGGTTTCACTTGAAGCGGAAGAATCGGTTGAAGGTCCAGGATTTAATTCAATATCACCAGACATGATAATTATTATAAGAATGGACGTGCAAATGAAGATGATGTTACTTAACACATCTAGAAACGTCCTTTGAAGATACCCACCGTGTCCATGATCGGCTATAGAATGTGGACTACTTACTAGACCCATAGGCTGACGATGCATGACATCTTCAGACGAAATTTCAACACTGGAAAGAAGGTGATGTAAGCATATCATTAGTGTTAAGCCCATAATACCGAATCGCAACAAGAGATTAACGAGTAAAACATCAAGTAATTTAAGATTTTTTGTGCGGTGCCCGCAAGTTCTCGCAAATGGAACAAATAGACCCATTCGAGCTCTATATATCGCTAGATCAATCATTGGAGTCCGAAGGACAAGGATGTGATTGGTATCGATATTGAATGGGTCCAAAGATACATTTAGCTGTGGAATTTGCCTGGTTAAGTGAATAGATAGAATGGAGGTTTGAAAAGGAAAAATATTGTATGTCTGATGATAAAGTAAAGTAAAAACTAACATATATACAAGATGAGACTGATACACTAGAAGTGTAAAAAGCATAAATAAATAAGACAGGAGCATGTAACATTGGTATAGGATTCGTTGCTTCCGATGGGAGCTTGGATCAAAGTCATAATCTAGATTATGAAGGATTATTTGGGCAGATGTGGATAATCCATTTATAGGAGGTTGTATTTTTGATAAATCATTAGTGGCCCGGTCAGAAAATAAGTGGAGCTAATATTCAAATAGCTGTAGACAAATAGGACAAATCCATTGGGTAATTTCATAACGTCCACAATTTAATTAATATATTTGATTCTTAAAAAGCTACAGTGCCGCCTCCTACAAAGTCCGTTGGGCAATGATAGGAGGAAAACTAATCCAGAATATGGCATAATCACTGCCAGACTGGTTTTGAAATTTGGCAATAATGATGCCATGCTCTGGCAAAATAAGAGCAACTACCGAAACACTGTTCAGTAGCCCTAGAGTTTCTGTATTAAAAGTTCAGGAAGACCGGTTTTCCTTAATATTGCGACATGAGAGTTATATTGTGGCGATATTGTTTTGTTGTTGGTGTGGCAGCTGCGCAATCGGCTTACACTCGACCTTAGATTATACTGGATAAGAAGAAGTCGACAAATATGGCGAATAACGAAAAGGATTGTGTCGAAGTAGCAAGCATCGGTTTGTGGGGTTAAACAAAATATTATACCTATATTTGATTCTTTAAAAGACACGTTGATTATGCACAGTAACGTCCACTATAAGGCATACAATGGGTCAATAATATCGCGTTAATAACGCCGGAATATAGCCTCATTGATGCCAGGTTGCTATAACAATCCGGCAACAATGAGACAATAGCCCGACATTTTGAGTTTTGGTCGAAAGAGCCCAACAGCACTCTGCCACTACAAGAGGTTAATGTTGAATGGCGTGCATCAGTTGACTGTTTTGCCGTTGTCCAGAAAGTTAGACAAATCGTCACACCAAATCGTCGGCTGAGTGCTAGAATGTCCTATGTCCCATAGGGGACATAGAACATTCTAGCACTCAGGCGACGAAATGTCAGTCATCTAGATTTAATAAGAGTCACACTATTAAGGGCTTGTCATTTGGGGAACACGTTGAATATGCACAGTAAGGCCCACAATGAAGTATACAACGGGGCAATAGTGTCACGTTGGTAACGACAGACTGTCACATCACTGATTCCAGATTGCTGTAGCAATCAGGCAGCAATGAGGCGACAGCTTGACATCAAGAAGTGAGGTCGACAAAGCCCAAAAGTATCTGCAACGGCAAAGAGTAATGTCGAGTGGCTTGCATCTGTATTCTGTTGGCGTTGCCCACGAGGTTAAACAAAAGATTATACCTATATTTGGTAAGAGTTACACTATTAAGGGCTTTCCACTTGGTAGACAAGTTGAGTATGCACAGTAACGTCTACAGTAAGGCACACAATGGGTCAATAATATCGCGTTAATAACGCCGGAAAATAGCCTCATTGATGCCAGGTTGCTATACAAGGCATACAGTGGGTCAATAGTATCGCGTTAATAACGCTGGAAAATAGCCACATTGATGCCAGGTTGCTATAACAATCCGGCAACAATGAGACAATAGCCCGACATTTTGAGTTTTGGTTGAGAGTGCCCAACAGCACTCTGCCACTACAAGAGGTTAATGTTTAATGGCGTCAGTCAGTTTTCTGTTTTGCCGTTGCCCAGAAAGTTAGACAAATCGTCAGACCAAATGTCAGTCATCTAGATTTAATAAGTCAATTTTCTCACGAAATTTTGAGTTATAAGGACCCTTTATACAATGCGACCTGAAAAAGAACACACCAAATTGACATATCAACAAAGTATGATAAAATCAGATCTATTTACAATAAGTGGAGTATTGAGGTATTTGTTTACTTGACAATGGACGTGACAACCGTTACTTATTCCTAGTTCCTTATTCGACATTCGTTATCAACCGATATTATCGGTTGATAACGAATGTCGAATAAGGAACTGAGAATAAGTAACGATTGTTATGTCCCCTACGTGATAAAACAGTAAAGGGTAAACCAAGTTATAGATAGCGGATTCAATTTCGAGCAAGTGCCACAGGCTTCAGGTCAAACAAATTATATACCGAAGCAAATCTAAGTTTCAATACGGAAATCTGCATCCTCACCACTTCAAATGGATAAAATAAAAAAAAAGAAATTTCGGTCCTCTCTCAATCAGTCACACAAACTGTTTAAAATGAGATGGTCAAACAATAGAAACCATGCGGTTCTGTAACATGAGCTCTTATATGACGAGCCATGAGCTATCAAATGACAAAATGCATTGCTCCGAACTTTTAGACCGAGGAAAATATTCTTTAATTGTCGATATTCATTTATTTGATATGACTATCTTTCCCAGAATTGCCCATTATCAAGATTGGCAGATATGACGCCGATCTCGGTTGCTATGAACCAGTCACAGCTGTCCCTTTTGGTGGATTACTGGACGCAACCAATTTGCTACTTCGAACTCGTTTACAGTTATTCACCGAACGTGATCAGGAAAACGCTATTCAATTTAACAAACGTACCATCGAACGTAGCGAGTTACATGGCTTAATCGATTGACCCTAAAGCAAGGTGACTCACGACGGCTACATCAACAGTTAATGGACCACCAAGGTCGCCGATATCTTCCAGTTGCAAAATAGTAGCATTCAAAAAAGTCAGTATTGATCCACATCTTTCACACAACCAAGAGGTACACATCCGTTGACAATTATCTAACCGAACAACAAGCTGGCCACCTTTAATGGAGATCGCATACAGGCATAAAATAGGCTCTTTCAACCTACCTTACCCAAATGCGTCACCACTTAATTTTCGACAACCAGTTGCCCAGAGAGACTAGACCTATTTATTGGAAAGCACGGGGAGCGCGGTGGCTCAGTAGGTAGAGGTGCAGGCTGCAAGCCGAGAGGTCCTCGGTTCGAATCCCACCTGCGGCAACCGCATTGTGTCCTTGGGCAAGACACTTCATCTCCATTGCCCGTGTGGGGGCACGATGACGCCGTGTACTAAGGCGTACTGCACGTCGATGGTACGCATGTCTTCAACCAATCTAACCCTGCCTGTTCCGCAGTGCGGAGTTACGATGTTGGGGAGCTGGCAGCTGCTCGTCGTTGCTCGGTGGTTCTCTCCGGGTACTCCGGCTTCCTCCACCCGTCAAACTGTCGCGGTCATGATTAGCCATTGTGCATAAATATGTGACCTTAAACATCAATAAATAAATAAATAAATATTGGAAACCACATGCATTCAACAATTCAGCATGCATCCACGGATGCCTTAGAGCGAGGACTAGGGGTGGATGGAGGAAACTGGTAGCTAAGCCATTCACCCCTGGTCTTACATCAATGTCGTCATTACAAAAGCGGACAGAGAATTTCAACTTTGTCGCGACCTGGTCGAAATTTTCTACCCGCTTTCCTTTACACAACACGGTATAATCTCACCTATTGTAAAACAAACGCAAAAATTGCACTTCAAATGTAATTTTAGTTTATATTTCTTGATTAAATCTTAATTTTATTTTTTTTATTTTTTGAAACACTTGTGTGAATGTATCGCGATCAGATCATGATCACAGTACAGCAGTGTGTGTGTGTTTTCAAATGACACAATCATGTTTTAGCGGAATTTGGAATGTTGGTTTCTGACCCCCGCCGGGATTCGAACCCTCGGCAACACCGCCTGACAATCAGGAGTCCAGCGTCTAAACCACTAGACCATTGCACACCGTCAAAAACGATGGCTGGAATCTAGCTTCTTAGATGAAGTCCTCATGATTACTTGGTTCATCTTCCTTTCGGCAGCAGCATGAATGTGTGGAACGTGCTGGCTACAGTACGACGAAAGTGCTGTGGATGGCCTCAGACGAAGACTGGCACGGGCTTGTGTGTGTTTTTTCAAATGACACAATCATGTTTTAGAGGAATTTGGAATGTTGGGTTAACACTACCCATGAAGGTTAATAGAGCCATTCCACAACTTGTACATTTTAATACGAACTGGTTACACCAACATACAGTCGTTTAATGAGTAGAATATACCTTCAACACTCCGAGCTCTTAAATTCGATGTTATTTGTTAGAACAGAATTAGAAGCCCTGATAATTAAATTCATTTTTGAAATCTAAACAAAAAGCTTATCAATACCACCAGCTTTTTGTTACATACACAACACATGAAAGAGTCTCGTGCACAATGAAGGATAGTCGTGCAATCAAGAACAGCAACCTCTAATTCAGTATGTTTTAATAAACAACACGAATGAATTACAACAAAAATACCTCTGGGAATAAAATGTTTGAGTGTGCAAAAAATCTAGAGAGGCATACAAAAAGCAAACAATTCAAACTGTCAAGAAGCCCTTAGCAGTTTTCATAATAAAGACTTAACGAGGAAAAAATTGATACCGGCCTAGCGGCGAAAGAACTAAACAATTTTCGAATCCATGCTACTTGCAGTATAAAGGAAACTAATCCTAAAATCAAAGGAAAAGAAAATATATAGGCGAATTCGTTATATATCTGAGGAACATCATCCATAACATGTCCATTTGCGCCAAATAATGTAGCTGAGAAACCTTTATTCCACACGGCAGCTTAAGTCCTTGAAAAGGAACAGGCTCACACACCCCAACTCGTTCTATTGACTCAAGAGCGCCGACAGCATTCGGTTGCGGGCGCAGGGGGGGGGGGGGGGGCTGGCGGGGGGGGGGGGGGTTATGGGTATTAAAAGAGCACCCGACTCTGAGTATGAGTTGAGACCGGGTGTTTACAATGTATCATAAATTGTAATGTGAACTCAATAGTTGACAGTATTTATGTATATTGTCTCCCGAGTGCAACGGCGAGACGCCATCTGCAGAGTATTTGCACTGCAGGTGGCGTCTTGTTGCACTCAAGGGGCCATATACAGCTTCAGAACTTACCCTGCTGATTACATAGCTTCTTTGTTTGATGATTATCGATCAGCCTCTGTCATTATATATGACCCTCTCCTAACCATAGCTATTGACACACGTTAAAAACATTACAAACGAATACTCGAGAGTTTTCCAGTTACAGTTTTCGAAAAGTTTTTTCCCATTAGTGCACTTATGGCGAAAAAGGGCACGCGCTGCTCCCTTGTCCCAGAGCCTTAGGGCAACTGGGAAGAGGGGTAGCTTCCCCCAGACTCCTTCCCGCTTTCTATGCCCTTGTTATGCCACCGACCTCTGAAGGAGGATTCGAGGGTATCTAGTGAAGGCCTCCGTCCGCCCGTCAGTCCGTCCGTTTGTACGTCTTTCTGTCCATCCGTCTGTACGTATAAACGTTTTGCTGAGTAGTTTCAAAGCCATTGGCCGGATTTGGATCTCCTTTGACATGCTGATAGACCAGCATGGGGGAACGAATGTGCATAAGGAACGGGTGCCGTTCAATAAGTTATGACCCCTTTTCACTTTTTGGAATGTTGTTGTCTTCACTCTTTTGACTTAGAATTTTTTCTGTCCCACAGTACCTTTAAGACTACTTCGAACATGATTACGGGTCGCGGCAGTGTCCCACGCTTTGTGTAGCCCTCGTATTAAAACAATTGTCAGTTTTACAATGAAATTCAAGCAAAAAGTTTTCCTGTTTGTGCAGTTAAAAACGCACAAGAATGATCTGAACTAATCCTTTTAGTTGGAATATGATCAGTGTCATAATGATGTACTTGATATGATATATGATATGATAATTATTTCACAATATACACCCAGTATACCACAAACTTAAATATATTTACAAAAATACCCATCCCTTATATAAAGATGTTGCAAAAGGTTTTACAGTGTGGTTACAATGGACTAATCTGAAAGGGAAAGTGTTGGAAGACGACATAGCTAGAATGGCTGTCTATCTGTCATGCCCGGGAATGTTTGATTTGAGAGAAATATCTAAGTGTTCTTGTTTTCTTTCCTTGTGAAGAGAAGAAAATATTACGTAAAAAGTCCATGACTGTGGTCAACAATCCTTCTCGTACCCGCACTTAGGAACCAGCAGAGTTGTGAGGGATCGATTCAAGAGGCTGAGAAAATTTCGGGAGTTATTTTAAGGGACTCGTGTACAGTCCAGTCGCCGCGGACTGTCGTAATCCTCGCGTGGGCAGTGATGTCCACGCATGCGTTTACCAGGTAATGCAAATCATTATCGTTTTAATTAATGAATCATCGGGTTGTACCCGGTGATTCATTAATTAAATTTTTGATGATTATTCCTATAATTAGTGTTTGGAATCTAATATTATTGCGTTCGTGGAAATATTGCCAACCTCGTGGAAAATGACCAGGCCACTACGGCCGTATTGTATACATCATAGATACGAGTGATTAAATTAAACATTTAAAACAGTAATAGTTCCTATTGTTTGATGGCAAAAAGTAAATACAGAACTAGAGAAACAGAATTTACTGCATCCAGTAAATTCAAGTCTGCGTGAAGGGGTTAAAACATCAGAAATAAACAAAATAGAAAAAAAGAATTTAAGGAGGCTTATTTTTGGGGGTGAAATATTGTTAAAGAAATCTGAAATAGGTCTTCGTTAATAGTATTTAAAAATATTCATACAGGAATCAGATAAAGTTTTTCAAATAAAAAACAGAAAAAGCATATATGTGCATAGCATTCAAACGGTTCGATCAAGGAATCAGAAATGGACATGTTTTGCTCTGGCACTTATATGAATGACGTTTAGAGCAGTAATATGAGTATGGAAAGGGTTATTATTATTCTCACAATGTATGAAATATAATCTTTGGAACCCACATTGAAGCCTTGAGAGGGTTAAAAGCATTGAACTGAATAATTTATACTTTATTTCCTTGAAAAGCAAAGGGTTTCTCTCAATTTGGTTTGAAGAACTGACATCCCATTAAAATAGCAAGATAACATTTAATGTTTGACAGCTAACTCTACTTCTGTAATCTGATTGTGTTCACATTGTCTCGGGTGTGAATCAATTTTACATAGCAGTTTTTCAGGATAATTTACTGTTACAGGAAATTAGAGGCTGTGAAAACCCCGTGGCCGAATGGGCCATACTCAAGGGCTCTAGCGATCTGTACACCTCAAGGTGCCGAGAACTTGGGACTGCCTATCAGTATGCCAAACATCAGCGAAATAGGACAATTCGTTTTCGAGTTATCGTGCGGAAAGAAAGCACATAGAGGACAGAATACATGAGAATAAGACGAAGAAGAAGAAGAATAAAAAATAACTAGAAAAAAACAGAATTTACTGCAACCAGTAAATTCGAGCCTGTGTGAAGATGGTGAAAGCATTAGAACTAAATTATATAGAAAAAGAATTTATGGAGACTTATTTTCCGGACTAAAATATGTTTAAAGAATTCAGAAATAGGTTTTTTAAACGGTATTTAAGGATTTTCAAACAGGATTCAATTTCAAGAAACTGGAAATAACTTTTTTGCATAGCATTAAATATGTTATATAAAGGAATCAGCAATGGATATTTTTGATTATTTGTCGTGTAAAAATGCACGTATGAACATTGGAAATGCACTGGGGGTAAAAAATTTGATTGCAGCAATTTTGAAAAATCAATGACCCCTGGGTGACATACCATACTTGAGATATGAGCATGACCCACTTTAAAAAAAGTTTGACCACACCTACTTTTTAGTGTAAAACTGCGTATATGACTTTGGAAATGCATTAGGGGGTAAAAAAATGTGATTTCCAGCAATTTTGAAAAATGCACTCGTTGACCCCTGGCGACGTCGGTGACCTTGGCCCATATTTTGAACCTCCATCGAGTTTCGACATATTTGGTGTTGGTCCCAGGTCCATACGTCACACCATGCTTGAAATGAGAATTATGACCCACACTTTCAAAATTTTTGGCCACGCCCACCTTTGGGCATGTATGAAATTTGGGAAAGCATTGAAAGGTCAAAAAATGTGATTTCCAACAATTCTGGAAAATGCACTCATTGACTCTAGATGACTTCAGTGACCTTGACCCATATTTTGACCCCCCCCCCCCTCCCCATCGAGTTTCAACCCGTTTGGTGTTGGTCCCAGGTCCATACGTCATTTCATGCTTGAGATATGAGCGTGACCCACTTTCAAAATTTGTGGCCACACTCACTTTTTTAACCTAAAATACAATGTATAAAATTTGGAATGCATTTGGGGTTCAAAAAATGTGATATCCATCAATTGTGGAAAATGCACTCATTGATATCTGGGTGACGTCAGTGACCTTGACCTATATTTTAAACCTCCATCGAGTGTCGACTCATTTGGTGTTGGTCAATTAATTTTCATTATTTTTTTCATTTTTTGTCTCAAAAACATAGTTTATGACACCTCATTGGAACGAGCTCGTTCCAATAAGGGTTCATAACCTATGTTTTTGAGACAAAAAATAGTTATTCAAGAATTGTTTTTACAAGTCTCGTCTGCTTTTCATGTTCGGTAAAGTGTTAAACAGGTGGTCGAGACTGAAATCATGCCAATCCTCTGTTAGAAAGTATGCAGCAAATTATGCGATTCCATCACAGGTAGACGCAAAACCGATAAAGGTGTATAGGGTATTATAGAATTACTCTATCAGAAAAAACAAGTAGAAAGACAAAAGATGAGATATATCGTAAACGATATATAACTTTGATTACAAACGCGGACAGGAATTTCTGCTGGATCACTATTGGGTCGGAACCAGTTCGAAATTCTCTGTCTGCTTTTCTCCCAACAACATTGCAGAATCTTACCCGTCGAAAAGCAATAGTAAGAACATGGAATCTCAGATGGAACAGTACAATCGCCGTGGACAGGTCGTAATCCACGCTTGGGCAGTGATGACCATGCGTGGGTTTATCATGTAATAAAAAACATCATCAGCAAAATTTTAATTAATGAAGCATCGGGTTTACCTTGTGCTTCAGTAATTAAATTTTTTATGATTATTCCTATAACTAGTTTTGCAATCTAATATTACTGCGTCTGTGGAAATACTGCCCATCCCGTGGAAAGTGACCAGTCCACGGCGACCATACTGCATTTTGTTTACTTCTCTTGATTCGTTCATGATGTCGTAATATTTCATTTATAATGTCTCGTCCCACCGATGGTAGTGTGTCCCGACAAGGTCGCGATCGGATCGAGGAAGATGTAACTTTTGCGACCACAGTACTGTGGAACGTGTTATCTTTGTAACAGCAATACATGGTGTTCAACAGTGTACAGTGAGTGCAGCAGTGCGCCATCTGCAATGTTTTACCATTGTAAATGCTGTATTGTTAACATCACAATGGTCGATATATTATCAGTAGTTTAAATAGTGTAATTATAATCTATATCTTTAACCCATACCCAACGTAACGGTCAAACCGACCAGCGGTATTCTCAAAAATCGCCAATTAATTTTCATTATATTTTCATTTTTTGTCTCAAAACCATAGGTTATGACCCCTCTTTGGAACGAGCCCGTCAAGCTCGTTCCAATGAGGTGTCATAACCTATGTTTGTGAGACAAAAAATGAAAAAAATTAGTTATTCAAGAATTTTTTTGCAAGTGTCGTCTGCTTTTCATGTTAGGTAAAGGGATAAATGAGAAAGTTTCTAACACCCCCTCTCTCTGTACGTCTCTGTCTCTCTCATTCTCTTTCTCTTCCTCTTATTCTCTTTCAGTGTCTCTCTCTCCCTACGACGGCTATTCATTTCGGCATATTTGAAGTTTGCATTTGGGGATATTTATGTTTTAAAACAACATGGGAGGTACCTAGATAGTATTTGATCATGTCCTATTGTTGTTTAGTGGCTTTTAAGGCGGGATGGATGGAGTTCGCCAGTACTTCCGTTAACATTTTAGTTGGCGAGATTTTGGCCCAGGTGAATATTAAACTTATTCATCATTTTGTCTGAATTGTTCGCCGGGAATACTTCAACACCGTTTGGCAAATTCATGTCATGAGTGGGTAAACATGGGTCACCCCTCTATCCGATATCTGAAGATATAGACAAACCTGCCAATAGGGTTATTCTACAACGTTTTTCAACTTTTACTATAGATTACATTGAAGAGTGCTTTATAACGAAGTCAAATACTCTCTCCTGGTTTCTCTTCATTGATGACATCTGCCTCATCATTGATTTTGTAACCCTTTACCAAACATGAAAAGCAGACGACACTTGCAAAACAAATTATTGAATAACTAATTTTTTTCAGTTTTTGTCTCAGAAACATAGGTTATGACCCCTCGTTGGAACGAGCTTGACGAGCACGTTCCAACGAGGTGTCATAACATATGTCTTTGAAACAAAAAATGAAAAAAAAATGAAAATTAATTGGCGAATTTTGAGAATAGCGCTGGCTGGTTTTGGTCGTTACGTTGGGTAAAGGGTTAAAACCTTCCATAACAAGCTTTTAAAGAATTAATATCAGGCGCTGATTTTAACAATAAAAATGAAACAATATATAAAAAAGAAGTTTGTTCTGTTTCTGAAACTTGTTTTAATAGTCACTTTAGATTGTTATGTAACGAAACCAAAATCATTCTCTCATCACTGACTTCACCTACATTCAAAAAGATATCTGATAAAACTTAATTGACAGCTTTCCAAGAAGAATGTCCGATACCAATATAAGCAATGGAAAAAAAAGCAAAATTATTTTTTTTTGTATGTTATGAAAGTACGTAACACCATCGGATTTGATACAGCCTTCAGCACGATTGAATCTAAAAAATAAATCATAAAGATTCGTTTTTTTTTTTTTAATCAAAGTTGGAAATGTTGCTCAATTGAGACTTGATTTGGTCGACATTTTGATGACATTACAATTTGTAATGAAGCCCTACCACAGCCGTAGTTTTATCATTACGCCGGATAGTTCCGGGTAGTTCCACAAATTATGTTAATAATTTAATTAAATACTTATTGATTGGTATATCTATAACTGCTACAGAAAAGAATACCTATATATCTTTGTTAGTAAAGAGACATCAAATTACACCAACGCGCGCAAATTTCCACAAAAGTTGGTACACAAACAGGCCATAAGAGCGTAGAATTTCGAACAGAATTAAAGTGGTGTCCTGAGAGCTTGGGACAGATAGAGAGACAAAGAGAGGTGACCAGTCAAATCTTCATGTTCCCAAAGAACGTAATACAGATTGTATGTTTGTTTTTGGTAACGATGAAAAATCCTTTTGATAGTTGGGTACACTGATTGTGCGTCTCAAGCATTTTTTACGGCTAAGTGAGAGACTACAGTACGTCCGCCGTGAACTGGTCACTTTCCACGGGTGGGCAGTATTTCCACGGTCGTAATAATATATTCAAAACACTAATTGCAGAATAATCATCAAAAATTTAATTAATGAAGCACCGGGTACAACCCGGTGCTTCATTAATTAAAATTTTGCTGATAAAGATTTTTATTACATGGTAAACTCATGCATGGACAAGACTGTCCGTGGATTACAACCAGTCCACGGCGACTGTACCGTAGAGGGCGCGTACCCGTACTGTATTTGTAGGTTGTAACTCTCGGGTGTTTTCTTCAGACAGATATATCAGAAATGGTATAACGGCACCAATAAATCTAGTGAGAATTATTTGACTTGAAAAGGGACGTTCGGAAGTGAAGAAATTCCGAAACTAAGCATCCAAAAAAAAACTATGATTTTGAAAAATGGTTGAAGCATTCTACTCATCGTTTGCATCAGTACTGGAGAACCCAGAAGACAAATGCAAAAACAATGACGAACGTGGAGGAGTAAAAAACGCAGTTTAAGGCCAATGTGATTTGTTGGATATTCCCAGGAAGCTTCTTCTTTGACACCGATACTTTCCAACCTGCCGATTTTCATTTTGCTTGTAATACATCACTCCTGTATTTGTTTTTAAAATGTCCAGGCAGCGAATCAAGGAGAGAACGAGGTGTGTCGTGCCAGTGTGAAATATGTATCTACAAATAGAAAATCCCTGTTCTTTTTGAAGATAATTCAAGCAAAATCTAATAACAGGTTTTTAAAGATTCACGTTGTCGCGCAATTGTAACAAAAATGGCTATCATGAAGATTTTTCTTTCCCGTCCATGTATTAAGCACATTTTGGGGATAATACACATAAGAGTCTGAGGCGAAAACGTTTCATTTTTACTGAAACACAACATAAGAGCTGCATTAAATCTGCGTTAAAAAAAGACAAGTCCAAATTTAAAGAACCACACTTAATCCCTGGGACGAAGAGTTCGCTTTTCCTGATGAGGATCTTGATACGTTACGTTACAATAGTGTTAAGAATGCTTGCTGCTCAGTGTATGTGTGGGGTTAACCAATGAATATTTACAATGTGCAGTCCAAAGACTGCTCGTTGGAAATATTAATTGGTCTATCCCCAAATAATGAATATGGACTCTTCCAATTGTTGTTTGTGAACTGATATGGAAGATACCAACATGATTTAAGGGGGGAGGGGTAATAATAATGATCGAATGTATCACTCTGTTGTTTAAGATACGCAACAAAGGTGTACATCAATTGCAGTTAACCCTTTACCTAACATTAAAAGCAGACGACACTTGCCAAAATAATTCTTGAATAACTAATTTTTTTCATTTTTTGTCTCCAAAAACATAGGCTCGAAGAGCTCGTTCCAACAAGGGAGTCATAACCTATTTTTTGACACAAAAAATGAAAAAATAATGAAACTTAATTGGAGATTTTTGAGAATAGCGCTGGCCGGTTTTGGCCGTTACGCGGGGTAAAGGGTTAAGAGATGTCTTACGAGCGCAGCGCAATATCGCACACTAGAAATGAAACGCTGAAAATTCCGACCAATACTATAAATAAAACCTCAAAAAACAAAAGCAAGGTTTATATGCAGTAGGTAAAATGTTGCTTGCTTTGTAGGTTTTTGTGAGTTTAAAAATTGTTATTTCATTATTATTAAGTTGGAAGTACCTTTCCAAGCCCATGTACTGCCAAATCTTTTGGCGATTAGTTCGGAATCAATAAGGGATGGAAGCTGTGTTTTTTATCCAAGCACATTATCATCCTCATTAACCTTTATACACAATGCAAATACTGGCGTTTCACAAAATGTGACCCAGCAGGTAGCTAGGCAGTAAACATATACTCAAAGACCGTGTGTTAACAAAAGAACCAGGGTAAGCTATTTTCCGTCTGAAGAAAAATGTTTGTTAAAAAGAAAAAGAAACTGTGCAAAGTAAAATCCCCCTACAAACCAGATCAATTCCGCACCGCGTGATATACTTTTAACGATTAGAAAACAACCGATCCAATTTGTAAATCCAAGTTCCAAGTTTATTGATTCACCAATGTTTAAACCCATTTAAAAATAAGAAAAAGGCGCTTTCACCATTTTTTATGTTCATTAACCCTTTTTTCTCTATCAATATAAAAGTCGAGGGTGTAAGATTTGCTAACTTTTTTTCTGTGAAGAATAAAAACTCGAGAATTACTGTAAAAACACATTCGTTAAACAAAGAGCCAAAAAGGACAGTTTCCTAGTTGCTTCTAATCAGTTTATCATAAAAAGCTAAGTTTCCCTTTGTAACTCTTAATAAAAGAAAATAGCAGGCAGCTCCGAGAGCTGCTTGTTGTTTTCGTTCATTGAAAGTAACTGGAAACTCTTAAAGTGCTGAACTAAACATCTGTAGATCGCACCCAGGCTGAGAGGGATGATTACTCACCGAGTGGAAATTGCCAGACGTTGCAGGCAGGCTGAAATGACGTGATCAGTCACACTACAGGGGGTATATGAGACGAACAATGATATCTCTACTAAACGTTGCTCAGGGAGTTGATGAAACAAATCTGTTCTAAGTCAAAGAAATAGCGGTCACTCCAGCCCCATCCCCATCTCCATCTGTACATCCCAAAGTAAGTAGTTGAAGGAAGACCAAAATTAGTTGATCTATGAACAAACCTAGAGATAAAACATGCCAACACTGACTGTGTTTTTCGCACAGCGCTTCGTGTTTTTATTAATTTAAACCCATTGCCAACTCCTCGTTTTGTTCTGCCTTCGCTATTATCAGAAAGATTGAGAGCCACGAAGAATAAGCGTGCATTATTTTATAACATTAACTGGTCTTTATCAGACCAATAACTGGGCGTTATTTAAATAAATTTCGATTATTTTATAAAACAAATATTCAGACTGACCTGACCGAGTTTTAACTGTGAGTTTCTTCTGAAGCAGTTGTGATATTGTCTTCAATGAATTTTCATAAAAACACATCGATCAAACTGTTTACATTTTTCATTTTAATTTCCCCATCTCATATAGTACGGCCGTCGTGGAATGGTCACTATCACGGGTGGGCAATATATTCATGGACGCAATAATATTAGATTAAAAAAACACTAATTATAGGAGTAATCATCAAAAATTGAATTAATGAAGCATCAGTAAGGGAAATAAATTTTGCTGCTGATGATTTTTATTATCTGGTAAACGCATGCGAGAATATCACTGCCCATGCGTGGATTACGACCAGTCCGCGGCGACTGTACTGTAAGTATAGAAAACACATAGTTTGCATTTTATATTATTTTATATTATTAATGCTAGTAAACATGCGTGCTTTGTCAAACTTTAATGCCTGTCCTTTTAAATTTAACGTGATTTTCGTGCAGCTATCATATAAATAATATGATATTAACAGACATGCAACACAGGACTGCTTCCAAACCACACTTACTGTGTGTTTTTTTCGAATTCATCTTGAAATAGATGGTATTCCCCTGCGAAAAGGATAAAAGAGAGACATATTGGCTGTATTATATCTATATTTCGTCCCTTGTGTGCCATCTGCAATTCAAAAAGATTGGTAATTTATCAAACATAATACAAAGGTGTGTCATGCACCTTTTTGATGGAATCTGTTTAAAGCATTCGAATTAAAATAAAACCATTCGATCATCCGATTGTGGCAATCGGTTATTTGGAAACTAATCTTGTGGATATGGATCGCTTATTGTTGTCTGTCATTCACCTTTCGTCGTAAAGAAAATTCGAATTCATTATTCATCATTTTCAATCATGCCAAACCAAATGATTCTTGACGTTGGTGCACCTATTTCTGACAAACATTGTTGTTTTACAGGTTCGCTGGATGCATTTACTCATAACAATTGCAATACAGTGTTACACAGGTAAGTCGATTCTTCCCACAGATTTTAAACCCATACGAATGGATCTACAAGTTGGGTGGTCTATTTTTCATAGCCTACATTTTCAGAACACTTGAGAGTACTGAGGTAACTGCGTTGTGTCCTTGGGTAGGACATTTAATTCCGATTGCTCACATGTGAGCGCCTTTGCGCTGTGTACTAAGGCGTACTGCACATCGGTGGTGAATTTGTCTTTAACCGCTGCTAGCCCTGCTTGTACGGAGTTAGTAGGTTGGAGAGCCAGTCTAATAGTTGCTCGACCCTGGTTCTCTCCGGGTAGCCGGCTTCCTCTGCCCGTAGAACCGTCAGGCACGATATGATCAAGGCTGTTGAAAATGTAAAGTTTCAATAAACGAAGAGACTACAGAGCACTGGGCTACAGTATGCACAACCTGGTGTGGGTCTTTGCCTCTAAGAAGTGGGCAACTATGTATATCTTTACTTTCTGGAACAATAGGAACCCGAGGACCTAACAAGCAAATCTGCAGTCCGTGGCCCACCGAGTAGAATACCCAGTGGTCCATGAACTGCGAATTTGTTGTTGGTTTTTAAAGCAAGTCGACATCACAAAATTGTCGTCATGTTCAATAGTAACGCAAACACCCACACCAACTCCTTTTAAGCCCATCCTTCATCCATAGCTTGAAGGGTTGCCAGTGGTTGGGTTGTGAGCTTGATGGCGTGTTAGTGATTGGTTGATCAACTTGACTTGGGTAAAATATATTCCCAAATCTTCATAACTTTTCCAGACCCTTTAAGAAATATTCAAATTTCCTATACACGTCCATGTCCTGAAAAATACAAATGCAGTTTCCATAACACGAATAACCAACTCGGTGATCCTTTAAATGTAGTAGTGTGTTCGTGTATTAAAGCTGAACGGTACTTCAACCTCCAATGTCATTATCATGTCGGTAGTTTTACTTGTGGGTGGAGGAAGCAATAGTCACTAGTGAAAAACACGAAGACGACACAATTGGCTCTTTGACTACTTTATTCACCGACCGCCAAACTCGATAGTATTACCATCCTAGTAAACACACATTCATGTAAAGAGGTGGAAACTGTTTGGAAATGCGAGTGGGGTTACAGCGCCTTTTTAAACTCATTTTCAAGCCGAAGTAGAGGGGTAGCCATCTTTTTTAAAAACACTTTTGCATTCCAAATTAACGAGGTACTTAACCCTTTACCTAACGTGAAAAGCAGACGACACTTGCAAAAAAAATTCTTGAATAACTAATTTTTTTCATTTTTTGTCTCAAAAACATAGGTTATGACCCCTCGTTGGAACGAGCTTCTTGACGACTGGTCGTTCAGGAGTCTGTCCCTAATAGGAAAAATAACAGAGATAAAAACCCTAGCATTACCAATTTTAAGACACTGCCTTTCTGTCTTACCAGACCCTCTTGAAAACGTATTAAACAATATACAAACTTGGGTCTTCAAGTTTTTTATGGACAGAGACATGTGAAAAAAATTGAAAGAAATATCCTTATTAATCCCATAGACCGGGGTGGCATTAAGTTCCCGAACATTAGATACTTTAACTTTAAACATATTTTATTTGCCATAACTATTGAGCAAAAAGGGATCGGAGGACAAGTGCTTTCCACTTAGTAGAAACCTCCGCTCCCATAACATGAATACAGAAAATGTTACAATGGCGAAACAAACAAGTTTTTTGAAATTCATAAATGTAAAATAAACTATTTGAATGGGTTTATATATATGTGCGTATGTGTATAAATAAATATGAATATGCAGCACTAAACAAATACAGAAAAAGGAAGAAAGAAAGAAAGAAAGAAAGAAAGAAAGAAAGAAAAGCTGTTGATGTCCCTTTTGCATTCTGTATCTCTCTCGATTTGAATCATTTAATATACAAAGGCAAAGGCCCCTTGGGCGCTGATCTGATAGGGATGTGTTAAAATAATAATAATAATAATAATAATAATAATAATAATAATAATAATAATAATAATAATCATTTCTTCGCCTTCTGTACTACAGCTTAGGGACGTGTCTCATTAGATCCTTGCTGATTCACACAAAAGGTAGAGAAAACGCCGCGTCAGCGACTCAGGCCACAAACAGCGCAACCGTGACTATCATCGTGACTGCACAATCTGTATATCGATGCGCTGGCTCAACGTCACCCCGATGACGCGTCCATTCCGCAACCCCTCCATGCGTATTCTATATTGAAGTGGATACCTTGAGTCAGCATTGTTTTACAAATATTACTAGATGGGAAACTCGTTGTCGAACCTCCCAGTGCTACAAATAAATTGTTGCACAAATTTAAAAATCAAAGTGTTAGTTTTGGTTTCTAACACCGGATCACCGTACAGTAGATTATCCACCGAATTCAGAGTAATATTAAGATTTGATAAATTACCAATAAGAGCGTTACGAGCATTTGAATAAGATGGACAGACAAGGAAATAATGTTCTGCGTCCTCAACAACAGTTATACAATGTGGACAATATGGACATTCAGAGATGTAATTGAGGAATTTATCACTTCTCAGATCACTACAACCGGCTAATTCTACTGTGAATGATATTGTGTTTTCTAGAACCATGCGAGAAATATGCAGGTGGTCTGCATACGGGGGGCGATATGAGTTTTTTGAATTCAGTAAGCGATGAGCAATTTCGCACTGATTGGGATAAATTGTTCCACGTTTCCGTGCAAGACGGAAAGAATGATCGTTTAAATAGCTCAGTTCGCATGCTGTAAGGCATATAATTTGACGAATTGCGGAGGTTATAAGACGATGTGTCACAAACCCGTGGTGGAAGAAGTTCATAGAGAATATCTGGCACATCGTTGTGTATGATTTTGTAAAAGATACACATCTTTTGAACGTGTCTTCTTGTTTCTAGATTATTCCACCCAACTTCTAACAAGAGGCGATCGCGTGATACTGATCGTGTCAGGCCCTATACGATTCGTGCGGCATCGCAGTGTATATCCTCAAGGCGCTTCATTAAATGTTGCGGAGCACCGCACCAAACAGGACTACCGTACTCTAATATTGGTAGCACGAAAGCATTATACATCTTTCCCAGGATTTGTCGGTTAAAAATGTGCGTCAATTTTCTCAACTGAGAAAGTCTTGCACAAGCTTTTTTACATATATCATCAATATAGGCTTCCCAACTTAAGTTGGATTGAATAGATAACCCCAAATGTTTGTGGACAGCAACAAAATCTAATGTTTCGCTGTTGAAAACAGTATTTGGAAATATAACATCCCTGCTGAGTGTAAATAGTATTACGTTAGTTTTTTTTAGCATTAAATGTGACCAACCACGTGTCAGCCCATTTGTTAATTTTTTGGAGTTCGGTGTTCATTTTAGACTGAATTCTATGAGTATCAGAAGATGACTCTGTCAGACAAGTATCGTCAGCGAACAGTCGAACAACAGACTCGATATAGTCGGCTATGTCGTTGATGTTACACGAGAAATAAAAAAGGGCTAAGAACGGAACCTTGTGGGACTCCAGCTTCTATATCTTTATAATCCGATTTGCAGCCGTTAATTTTCACCCTTTGCCTTCGGTTTGTAAGATAACTATGAAACCATCGTAGGAGTGGACCAGAAACGCCATACTGCTTTAGTTTAAAAATTAATCCTTTGTGCCACACCCTGTCAAAAGCCTTGGACATATCACAGAAAACGCCACAGGTTTGCATGTTTTTGTCTATTGCGTTGCAAAGGTTGTGATAGACTTCTATTAATTGGAATACGGTACTATTGTTCGGCAAAAATCCAGATTGAAATTTATAAAATAACCTGTTATTAAGGAAATATTTATGAATATCTTTAAAAACAACTCGTTCCATGATTTTCCCAATACAGCATAATAAGGATATAGGCCTGTAATTTTTGGGGTCGTATTTGTCCCCCTTTTTAAAAAGTGGAATTACGTCAGCTAATTTCCGCTGGTCTGGATAGGCACACTCTGATAGGGATTTCTCGTAAAGAAGGAAAAGCGGTCTACTGACAGAAAACTTTGTTTCCTTCAACATTTTATGGCCTATTCCATCGTGACCGTTTGACTTGTTGGTTTTCAAGCTTTTTAGAATGTCGATAATGTCCTGTTCAGAAAAAGATATGTTACTTATGGATTGTGAACATCTACGTATATAGGGTGGGAGTTTTTTGGAATGTGAGTTTAATTCACTGTTAATAATAAAAGTCTCGTTTAGGAGGTTTGCTTTTTCTGTGTCATTTTCGATTATTTCACAGCCCTCATCAGATTCACGCTGCAGATATGGGACGCCTGCAGAGCTGGGAAAGTTGTTCAAAAACTTCTTAACAACACGCCAAAACTGCCGAGATTCTGTATTATGAGATAAGGAATCGTCAACTTTTTCCAAATACGCATTTTTGGCAAATTTTTTCATGTTGTTGACCTTGTTCCTGGCTGACTTATACTTTGCCCATAGTTGGGGCTTATTATTTTTCAAGGCTGATTTCCTTAGTCGGTCACGGTGGCGTAGCTCTCTTCTAATGGCGCTGTCAAACCATGGTTTGTCATTTTTCCTCACTGTTATTGTGGAATTGGGAATGCAATGTTGTGCTATTTTCAAGAATTCAGAAACAAAGTTGGATACAGAATCGTTTACTGTTGGGGCTTTACATATTAGATTTTCCCAGTTTGTTTCAGCTATCATAATATTTATTCTTTCAAAATTGGCTTTATTGTAAAGCCAAACGTCGCGTGTGGTCACAGATTTGTTGCAACGTGAATGAGAAATGTGGGCATATGTAGCTCTATGATCAGATAACCCCAGTTCAAGTGTTCCTGAATTGACCACGCTGACTGTGTCACTTACAATTATCGGATCTAGCAGTGACTGTGACGTGGTAGTTACTCTGGTGGGTTCCGTCATTACGTTGTTTAGGTTGAACGATGTAATGAGAGAGTACAGTTTACTTTGAGGCTTCAGGAGATCAGAGTTGATATCTCCTGTAATATAACTATTGCCGGGTTAATGGTTAATGCAAGATCAATTTTCTCTTCTAATTTGGACCAATATTCTGCAATACTTTCTCTCTCGGACCTGTACGTCACACATAAAAGAAATTTGTGGCTGGTTCCAACCTCGAACCAGAGAATGTCGTCGTTGAACGAGAGACCGTCTATTTGCTTGTGATAAATTTTGTCTGAGAAATACACTGCGATACCACCACCAAACTGGTTCCTGTTGTGCGTGAAAGGAATTGAAAAGTTGGGTAATAAAATATTGCTAATATCATACTCGTCGTCAAGGTGAGTTTCCGTGAAGCAAAGTATGTCAAAATCGACAATATCATCAACAAGAAGAGGCAGTTTGTGACGAATACTCCGAATGTTGTAATTTAGTATTGTTACAGTAAATGATTCGGCAACTGATGTCTTTGTAGGACCGGGATTTACATGGATGTCTCCACATCGAGCGATTATTAGGTTCAAGACGACAGAAATAGAAAGAATGTGAGCAAAAACAAGATATTTGCGTACGATGACGCAGTATAGCGTCCATGACATGCCTTTACTTTGGAATACATGGAGTTGTAGAAGACGCCCACCGACTGCCTATATTGTGTTATTTCAATCCCCATTGTGATATGAGTGTAAGACACTATATGGTAGGTAAATGCAGTACGAAGGCGTCATCTGATCATGTTTAGTTTTGTCCAGAGTTTGTTTCAGACAAAGATCCAAATCGGAAAAGCATAGAGGGACATCAATGGAGAGAAAAAGATAAATAACATGAGCTATACCAACTATTGTACACAAATCTGAAGTAGCTTTAAGCATATTGAGATCGATTTTGAGGGCGGGTTTAGGTGATGTGGTTCAACCGGGTGGATGATGCTAGGCCACCGGAAGCTCAAGACGCGGGGGCGGGGGAACATTAGATCATACTGTTACTCGCCAAAAATATTCTGCATCAAGAAACTTTTAGAACCTAATATTTTTGCGCCTTGGAAAACGCTAATATTGGATGACTTTGAAAAGTATGGCAGTTACAAGATATGGTCCTTGAGTAAGGAGGGTTTATCAAATTTGGGTGAAGGCACTATAGATTTTGGAGGACAGTCCACAAGGCCTGGTCACTCATAGCAAGTGACTCCTCCTCAAATTCAGATGAAATATGCGCCCAGTCCATTTTTTACAATAAAAATATAAAAATCGACAATGGGGCTATATTTTAATCAGAAATGGTGTCAAAATGGTATCATTTTTGTAGGGTTTGACGAATTTTGTGCGAGATATGGTTTCTCAACTCCATTCACTGTTTACCAGGGTGTAATAAATGCAATTCGGCAGACATGGAAACTGGAAACTTCTTCTCAAAGGAAAAGGAAGGAATCAGTCGGTTACAAATGAGAACATCGAAAAGTTGAATTCAACAAATAAGACGAATAAAAAATTTTACCTGCTATTCTTGAAGCTAGTTACGACACCACCCTCATCGTCCCAGAACAAATGGACCACACTTTTGGGCATAAACCTAAACTGCGGTAATTGGGAATCAATATACAAAGGTCCATTTAGCACGACTGACGATGCGTCTCTTCTAAGCCTCCAATATAAAATTATTCACCGAGCATTATTCACCAATACAAAACTCTTCAAATGTAGGCTCTCAGAAACAGAGCTTTGCATATTCTGTTACAATACAAGAGAAACAAGCTTTCATCTGTTTTTTGCTTTTTTAAATGCTCTATGTATCGCTCTATTTTGCTAAACATCACAGATGCTTTACTGGAAAAATGTAATATTTAACTCCCTCTGTCAGGACAGTACATTCGTTTGGGACTTATATATTATAATAACCCAGTATATGAACATGTAACAGATTTACTTGCACTCCTCTTCAAAAAATATATTTATTCCTGCAAGGTGAGAAGGTGTGCGCCATCCTTCCCAAGTTTCTTGGTTCAGTTACGCTTTCACCGTGATGTGGAGCTTCTATCACTCCATAATTATCCCCCAAAGACACTCGTTAACATAAGGTTAAGATGGCAGTCGATAAACGGACTTTTTTGCGACTAAATAAACCTCGATCCGAAAATACAAACTTTTTTCTTTTTTGTTTTCTTCTGGTTCGTGCAGCATTCAGTGAAATATACAATAAGTGTTATGAATTGTTACAGGTATGTATACTTTAGAAACCTCTTTTGTATCTAGCGTTGTAAAACTCAAAGTATTATTACCAAGACAAAGATAGAAAATAAAATCGGTTTGCATTTGGTGATGGAATGTGGTCTGCCTTTGCAAGATTGCTCCATTTCAAGAAACTTCACCAGACAAACGCAAGTGATTGGAGTGTCGTCCTCAACATACAACACAATGGGTATTGGCAGGCTCCGACCTCCCTGATGTTACGACCGAATTGGTACACATGAATTATTGTGTCCGCAAGTCGACAGCAGGTAATAAATGCCAATTCTAGACCACTTTCCAAAAAACCTGTACACGTACACGTACATGTACGTGTATTGCCATAGGGATTCAGTGTTAAATCGTGTACAGAGTGCAAAAAATGTCGTTTTTTCATGGTGGTCCAGAATCAGCAATTTTTTTGAGGCTCACAGATCGCACTTTTGACCGTTCAAACATCCGTTGGCGAACGTGTACATTCGACACATCGCTCAAAAGTGAAAAAATGTATGAAAGTAGGTATATATGGAGAGTTCACGACCACTTTGTACATGTACGTGTACAAAATACGTACACGATGCGTTTACCAACGTGGGATTCAGTGTTAAATCGCACGCTTGTTCACAAAAATGTTCAGTGGTCTTGAATCCCTCATGTTTTTTTGTGACTCCTAGATCGCACTTTTAACGTTCAAATACTCGTGGTGAACGTTGAATGTCACGCGTTTTTAAAAAAAAGGTGAAATTGTACATTTTCACTTTTTTTTTTTACTTTAAAAATTTTTGTCAACGTTCCCATCGCAGATCAGACCATCGATCCATCGTTGGTGAACGCGAGCAAAATTCTGGGCTAGCATAAAAAAAAACGGTTTGCGGATTCTGGACCAGTGGTCCAGAATGCTCAATTGTTTTGAGGCGGTGGGTTTTTCCCATTTATGACGTCATTAGGGGAATTCCCATAGTGGGAATTTCCAAACTCAGCTAATCAACCAATCAGATTGCTTGATTCTCCGATAATTGACCAATCGGATTGCTCGATTCTCATAAACTTGATCATACAGAGTTATCTCCCCTCGTCGTGGGGTGGGGGGGAATACCCTAGGAAATAAATAAAAAAAAGTGATCGATATATATAGGAGAGAAAAAAAAATATAAATAATAGTTATTTAGAAAATTAAATATATCAAATCGAATAGATAATAAAAAAATACGTAAATCATGTGCGCTTCCCAGACTATTAGAGCGAGGGTTCTTTTAAACATGCTGATGAGAGCATACGCAATCTGCGTGAACGAAGAACTACGTCCTATTTTGTTAGAACGATGCGTCGGATGTCGGGATCATCTAGACTTCGATCACGAGAATCATTCGTGTCAGACGATGGAAAGGGAAGATATGGTCGTCATGTATTTCGAACCGGCGTTCGAACGCGTTAGATTCAACGATGTGATCACGTTTTGGAAGAGATTAGTCTTCTGTAAGAATGAAGACAAGCCTACAGATTCGGAAGAACTGAAATTGGCGCGTAAAAGTCTGACTTTAGAAGGCAAGGGATGCATGAAGAAATTATTGCTGAATGAAGCATACGTCTAAGTTTTTTTCGTTGATATAAAATAAGGGAGAATAGAAAATAAAAATAAATACACACATAAAATTTTTATCTAAGATTAGAAGAAAAAAAACAAAAATGAGAACCAGAAATAAATTGTATCCGACGTTAGTGGATGACGAGGATGAGAAGCCGATCGACGTTTTGCCGACGGCACCGTCGCTAGAAGAAAGAGAAAGAGGAGAGAGGTGTCGCATCGATCAAATCAATAGAATCCAAGAGTATCTAATTCGAGAGAGAGATTCTCGTCGTTCCCTCAAGAAGAAGTATTCGCGTTTCGTGACATTCGTCAACGCGATCGACACGACACTCATCACGGTTTCCATGGGTTTACACGCGGCCGGCATCGGATTGTTGTCGACCGCGGTCGGCATTCCGATCGTGTTGACCGTAGAAGGAGTGGCTCTCGCCGCCGGATTGTTTAGCACGCTCGGAAACTTTTTGAGTAGGAAATTATATCTGAAGGCCAGGAAACATGACAAGATTCGCATCTTGGCCGACTCCAAGATCGACACGATATCCGAAATGATCTCTATGGCGTTGAAAGACGGTAGGATACCGGACGGAGAATACTTCGCGATATTGAGCGAGAAAACGAAATACGATGCCATGAAAGAAGCCGTGAGAATCAAGACTCGTCAGATCATCAAGGAAGAGATGAAGGATTCTCTCGTGGAAAAGGGGAGGAAAGAGGCCAGGGAGGAATTCAGTAAGATGATAGAACTCAAGAGCAGCGATTGAAAAAAAAAATATATATATATAATAAGAACAGAATTAATTATTAAATTTATATATAAAATAAAAAAAACAAAATTAATTTAAATAACTCTTAAAAATGTATTGCGTAAAGTGTAAGAGAGTTACCGAGACGAGTAATTCTAGAGAAGTGCGAACTAAAAACGACAGACAGATGCTTCGCGGAATTTGCGACGTGTGTGGTTCTGTCAAGACTAGATTCGTTAAAAAAAAGAAGGCGCGCAAAGGTAAAGGCATCGTGAATAAAATGATCAATAATCTACCTTTCGAAATGCATCTGCCCGGTCACAGTTTCACTGGACCTGGAACGAAATTGAACAAGAGACTCAACGCCGATCTGACACCCAAATCTTGAGCAAACCTGTGAATAGGGTGGACGCAGCCGCGTATGATCACGATCTGTGCTACGCCGGACATCCCGACACCAAGACTCGCAACGACGTTTGCGATAAAAACATGTTGGGGAAATTGAGAGGCATATCGAATCCGACCAGGAGAGAGAAGATGGAACGTTCGCTGGTCGGCAATCTGATCGGTGCGAAACGTCGATTCGGATGGGGCGCTCATCTGAAAAGAAGAAGAAACGATTATTGATGAGCGAATTGGCCGAGGAGTTACACAAACCCATAGTGCGTAAATTTCGAAAGAGAAGGGTGTTCGTGAAGGGTCTGGATGATATTTGATCTGCCGACTTGGTCGACATGAGATCGTTTTCGAGGTGGAACGAGGGCGTCAAATATCTATTGACGGTCATCGACGTGTTTTCCAAATACGGTTGGATCAGAGCTTTGAAGAATAAATCGGGACTTTGCGTCCCCGAGGCTCTGAAGAGCGTGTTCGACTCGTCTTCTCGAAAACCGAGTAAATTGTGGGTGGATAAGGGAAAGGAATTCTACAACAAGCACGTTCGTCGATTGGTAGACCTCTACTCGATCGAAAACGAAGAGAAAGCCAGCGTGGTGGAATGTTGGAATCGAACGATGAAGGAAAAGATGCACAGATACTTCACGGCGAATTCGACCAAGAAATACATATACGCTCTGAACGGTCTGATCAAAGATTACAACAACACGCGACACAGATCGATCAAGATGACTCCCGCGGAAGCTAGCGATCCTCGAAACGAAAAACGGGTCTACGCGAATCTATATCCTGAGAGATCTAAGATTAGGAAGAAGTCTAGAACGCCGAAATTTGCGGTCGGTGATCGAGTGAGGATCTACGCTTATAAGAAGCACTTCGAAAAGGGTTATACTCCTCGATGGACCTCGGAAATCTTCGTGATAATCAAAATATTTCACACCGATCCGGTGACTTACGAAATCGAAGCTTTGGATGGAGAAGAGATCATCGGAAAGTTTTACGAACAACAATTACAGAAGACGAAGTTTTGATGAAGAAAACAAATTTTTTTTTATTTACTCTCTTTAACATTTTCTTGTTTACACACATATATATAAGAGAGAAAAAAATAATAAAAAATAATTAAAAACTATTTTTAGATAAAGAAAGCAAGTTAATTAATAAACAAAAAACTAAAAATCCTTTAAAATGACAAATATACTAGATATAGCACAAAGCATAGTGAAAGATGAAAGTATTCAAGAATATGAGGTTCACGAATACGAACCGGTAACCAGAACGAGGTTGAACAATGCAGGAGAGATAAGAATCAACGTCGAAACTCAAGATTTATTCGTACATCCTAGCGAGAGTTACATAGTGGTGCAGGGACATCTCACCAAGGAAGATGGGACCGACTATGCCGACGACGACACGGTTACTCTAGCCAATAATGGCATCATGCATCTATTCAGTAACATAAAATACATGCTAACCGGACAAGAGATAGAATCTGTGTTTCATCCCGGTCAGGCCACCACGATGTTCGGACTCTTGACGTATCCTGATGATTTTTCGAAATCCAGAGGACTTAATCAGTTGTGGGTGAAAGACACCGTAGGCCCTGCTAGCGCAGGCGCCGCCTTGATATTCGACTACGTCGTTAAGACGTCCAGACCTAAATAAACGTTTTCGTTCAGGATACCTTTGAAACACATCTTCGGATTTACGGACGATTACAACAAGATCATGTACGGATTCAAACACAATCTGACGTTGATTCGAAAATGAAACGACGACGCAATAGTGAGACTCACTGCGACCGATGCGGGTAAGATAACTCTACACAAGATATCGTGGTTCGTTCCGCACGTGGAGCCTTCGATCGTGGAGAAAGCGCGTCTCTACGAGATAATAGAATCCAAGAGTAAATTACCCGTGGGATTTAGAATGAGACAGTGCGACACGGCTAGCATTCCTCCCTCCACGAATCACTTCGATTGGAGATTGACGGTGAAATCCGCTTCCGAGAGACCGCGTTTCATCGTGGTTGCGTTTCAGCCCGATAGGGACGGGTCTCAGGAAAAGAATGCGTCGCTGTTCGATCACTGCCATTTGAGAAACATGCAAGTGTTTCTGAACGCCACGAGATATCCAGCAATCGATTACAACGCGTCGTTCGACAAGAACGATTTCTGCAGACTGTACGGCGACGCCGCTGATTTTAGAAAGAAGTATCACGGTCTAGACGAATTGATGAGCAACCCTAACATATCTCCCGGTGAATACAAGTCGATGTATCCCATGTTCGTATTCGACGTCAGTAAACAGAGTGAACGACTCAAGAGTAGCGTCTTAGACATTCAGATCAAGATGCAATTGGATAGGAACGTGCCGAGAAAAACCGAAGCCTTTGCCCTGGTCCTGTCGGACAGAGAATTACAATTCGAATCGGACGGAAATAAGATGTCGATCATTCGATGAGAGACGAGTGTGAAAAAAAATAAAAAACAAAAAAAAAATAAAAAGTAATGAGTAATTATTAAAAACAAAAAAACAAAAAAAATAAATAAAGTAATGTGATCTAGAGAGATTGAACATCTTTCTAAATCTCATTACTTTTTTTTTGTTTTTAATAATCACACATTATTTTTTTTAATTCATTATTTTCCACGCGTTCACTGTTTATTCAAAGGATCTAGTTCGATCAGTAGACTCACCACGGAAGTGGCGGCTTCAGGATTATTGGTTTTCATAACAAAATTAATCCTGTCTCCGGCGTTCACTTTGAGAGGCGTGCCGAACGTGCTAACATTCGCGTGTTAATTCTCAGTCTTTTCGACGCTGTATCTCTTATCGCTCTCTACACCATTCACCATGAGATTGACGACCGCTCTGTTATTCAAATCCGAGGAAGCCAGACTCATTCGAAGGATTTCACCTCCCAACGGCATGGGACATCCCACCTGACCATGTTTCGATCCGCTACCTCCATTTCCGAAAGACCACTCAGCTTTTCCCTTATCTAAGGCGCCGGCCTCTTCAGCCCACACAGTGATAAATTGTCTAGCATATTTGACTTTCTCCACCACCGAAATCAGGGTGCAGGCATCCGTCATGTTCACGGGATCCGGTAGATTCGTGAGCGCGTGTCCACCCATGTCTAGTTTACCTTCCATGATGTCACCCTATCTCCAGACCGAGTTGTCGTCCACGTACTTTCTGCTGACCACGCTGGAATCGAATTCGGGATCGTGATCGAGACCGAATAAATTGTGACCGTTCATGTTGATGGCACTCTCCATGGTTCCGCCAGATTGTTTGTTCAGGTCGAGATCGTCCACTTGCGATTCTAGGTATTCTTGTGATTGTATCACGGCAGAATCTACGTAGCCCTTGTTGACTGCGGTTGAGTCTGCATCCGTGTCATTGATCTCCGACAGATTCAATATCTTGTTGAATCCCGCATTCAGATCCGATTTCATTTCTCGTCCGTCAGACTTTCTCTGTTCCAGATCTAGGTAGTGTTTGGTCGCCACGTCCTTGGGATTCGTGGGAGGAGTGGCCACGTTCATTATCTTGTTATAATTAGCGTTCAATTCCGAGTGCATCGTTTTCTGAACGTATCTATTTCTCAGGTGTTCGCTGAATCTCGCATGAGAGTCGTCCGCATATTTCTTGGTCGCGGCATCGGTGGGATCTATGGGATTCGCGACGTTCACCAAACGTTTGGATTTCAGATTGAGATTGTCGGTCATGGTTTTATCCACGTAATTATCTAGCAGGATTCGTTCGAAATCAGCGTTCCCCCCTATCGACGTATTTTTTGGTCACAGCATCTGCGAGATCTATCGGCTCGGGAAGATTGTAGAGCTTCTTATCGTTCATGTTCAAAGGTTCTTCTCGAGGTTTGTATCTCCGAACGTAACGTTCGTCCAAGTCGGCAACGTCGTAACCATCGTCGACTTCGAACGTCTTCCTCTTCTTTCTTGGGTTGACTTTTTCGTCGTCACTTCTACCAAATTTATCGACTGGCATGTTGTTGTGAGGATTTTTTGTTTTTAGAAAAATTATATTCAAAATGCAGTTTATTAAAAATGAACTATGTTATTTTATTTTTCGTTTTTATTCAATTAAAATTTTTTAAAATAATTTTTTATCTTTATATATACTAAAAAAAAAAAAATCTCTCTCTAATGTAAATCATTGAGAATGTCTTGAAATCGATCTCCTTCAGACCATCTCTTGAGAACGTAGAGACACAGGTGACCGCAAAACACTTGATCTGGTGATTGCACTTGTTCCGTGTTGTAACAAACCATCGATTTGTTGAAATAGTTCTTTATTTCTTTTGGCGGCGAGATTCCGTAGCTGTCGAAATAATAATTTTTCTTCTTCCCATTCTTGATCCACGCCACCCAGTGAGTGCCTTCACCCGATGAATCGTCTAGATTTAAAATTCCGCATTCCGATTGTCGAGGTCTTCTCTTCGGCAAGGCATCTCTGGAAAACACGCCTAGAAAATCTTTGATTTTCAAATCTTTTGCCGCATTCAACAGATCGATGTTGGATAGGGGTTCGTTAGGTAAGACGACACCTTCTACGGATATCTTTATTTTCTTATTCATAATGCGTATATATTTTTTTTTATTTATTTTATTATAATTCACTAAAAAATGACGTTATTTTTTTTGTTTTTTTCTCTTTTTTTTTTAAACTAACATTCTCTATGTCTCTATCGTTTTCCATAATTTTGATTCCATCTAATTCTTCTTGATTTTCTGAAATCCTGATATTACTATATTTTAGTAGAACAGATTTGATCGTTTTGTGGTGATTTAACGAATGAAATTTTTTAGACACCGTGTCGTAAATGTATTTCTCTTGATCTTTTGACAATTTTTTGAACAGGAAGAACAACTGCAAATATCTATTATATTCAAATACGTCTTTTTCGCTACCTGCGAAAAAAGACGACGCAAAAAGAGATATCAAACGTAGTTTGTCTCTCTTAGCTTGAACGTTTCCGGAATTTAAGAATTGGAGTTCGTTAGGGTTTTTTTTTCTTTTTTTCTTTTTCTTTTTAAACTAACTTTCTCGATGTCACTATCGATTTCTATAATTTTGAGTCTATCTAATTCTTCTTGATTTTTTGGAATCCTATCATCCACAATCATATCTGGAATCTTATCATCCACAATCGTATCTGGAATCCAATCATCCACATTCATATCGTCTCTAATTAGATCCACAGTCCAATGTCCGAGTGCCAACGTGCTTATTTTATTGTCTAACATGAATCTCTTATCGTCGTCAGCCGTCAGCGAAATCTTGTTGACTATTTTGGTATACAAGTCGTGATTTTCGCTTCGAATCGATTTCATAGTCTTATACACCGGACCACTCCCTAACAGACAATCTTTATACTCTTGGAAAAAGATGTGTTTCTTCACCACGCACGCTTTAACTCCTTTGCACTTCTTGATCTCTTCATCATCTTCTAGACGATAAGCATACAGTTTGGGTCTCAAGCCCACGAATTCGACGATTTGTTTACCACCGCTCTCGTCCTTAAATTTACCCAACACCTTCTTGTTGTCGTTCGATTGAATGTTGGAGGGGTGATCAACAGGATAATTGCTCGTGTTGAACCACTCGGCCACGTCTGGAGATATATCTTGGTAGATGTCTTTCGTCTCTATCTCGTAAACTAAACTGTCCATGTCGGTGAACAGTAGTTTGGCTTTATCACCAAATTTTCGTTTGACGTAATCGTAGTGAAACTCGTACATCAATCGCTTGCTGATATCTAAGATGATCGGTCCGAGATAATACGGTTTGTCGAACTTCAGGTGCATCTTTTGACTGTGAACAGCTACTAGATTTTTGTCGAATATGGTTTGGTGTTTGTAATTGGGTTTCGCCACTAATGTTTTAGCTCTTTTCTCAGACGTGACGAGTCGAACGTCGGTTCTCTTCCTGATGTTTTCCATCGATTTACCGTACACGCAGTTGTTCATGAGTTTGAAGAAATCTTTTTTGAAATCGTTCTCGGCTTGAATTCTGAGATTCGTGTTGAGATCGATGTATTTTTTGCATCCAAGGCTCTTTGTCGAATCGAATGATGCGATGTATGTTGACTAATTTCATCCCGTAATCGATGTACTGTTTCAAATTCTCGCTGTAGCCAACGTAGTTACGTTTGTTAAATAAATTGGGAATGAGTTTTTCCTCGTCTCCTTCGTTCAGTTCCATTCGTTCGGGAACCAGCGAATAATCGTTGTGTGGATCATGTAATTCTTCCGGATAGTTCAAATCGACTTCTAAAATGCAAGGATAGTCTCTCCATTTTTGCGTCTCTTCCGGTTCCTTCCCCCATTCGAAATTTCCAATCAGTAAAGGATGACTCATAGCCCAACCATACAGGTTATTAGCGTCCCAATACTGTATGTATTTAGTCGACCGTTTCGATTCAAAACCTTCTTTCATGTAGGGATTGTTAGCTTCAGAATATCTGTGGGAGATTATCGAGACGCCACCTCTCGTAGCCCTTTCGAACATGAGCAACATGTCTACATCAGACAAAAATTCCAATTGGACTTCAGTGGTCTTCAACAGAGCATCCCACGCCAGACCGGGTGCGGTGAAATACCAAACGGGATCCAGATCGTAATATCGACAACAGACGTCTCGAAAATTTTCAAACACGTCTGCCAAGAGCAGAACGTCGGTCTTCAGATAGAGATCGTGATAATCTCTCATGGTTTTCATATCGAATGATTTCCACACGTTTTTGGCATGTTCGTAATTCTCGTCGGAAATGTCGGATTCGTATAATTTCAAATAAAAATCTTCTTTCAAAGGTAATGCGGTGTCTTCGAATCTCTTTAGATCATTCATGTAATCGTAAGGATAGACTCCTTTCCTCAACATGACGTCTACTCGTTCTCCGAAATGTTCGCTCGTGATTTTAAATTTATCCTTGCTCATGTTATCGACTAATTTTTCCAGAGCGGTCGACATGAATTTAAAACTGTCAATGAAACGTATGGCTCTACGAATGAATTTCGTTTTTTCTTTCAACGTCTCTCTGTCGATTACTATTTTCTTATCCATAAGCTTCCATTTCGTGAAGGAAATGTATCTTTCTTCACTGTTCACGATACAATTTAATTCTTTGTGTGAGGTGCCAAGATTTTTCATGAACAGATGAATGTCGTAACCCGAGAGATTATGAAACATCACCGGATAGAAAACGGCGTCTCGATATTTTAAATTACACTTGCTGTGAGCCGGACCGTGATACAGACCCGTGTAATGATCGTGGTCTCTGACCTTCTTATTTTCCTCTGAATTCTCGTCGTACGATTGTCTGCATATGTGACATTTGGTGGCTCTGTTATTTTCATCCTGCTGCTCTCGCGTGATGATCATTTTTGCCGGAGTTTTAAATTTGTCGTATAACATTTGAATTTTCGATTCTAACTCTTTCACGAACCTTTGAGCCACGTCGTCGTCTTCATACTGTTTCGTGTAGGTGAAGGGACCCATGTCGTGTTGCGAGTCGAAAGCACATTTCACGTAAATGCAATAGCCTGAAGGCATGTGTTTTTGATATCTTTCGACGTAACTTTGAAGAGTGTTGGGTTGACAGGAACTCATTTTCATGGTGAAACATTCGAAATCGGCGTACACGACAAATGGTACTTTTAACCTTCTATTGTGATTTTCAAACTTCACGATGGTGTTAGGTTTAGGCATTTTGACGGCGACACCTTGATTTTCATTGCAATATTCCTGATGTTTCACCAACAAGTCTTCGCTCTGAAACATGTTCATGCAATTGAAACATAAAGATATCTTTCCGTTAGGTTTATTATTTTGTTTCGACAGTAATCGGCTCAGATGTTTAACCCAACAATAATGACGATTGTCACCATTTGAAATCAATAATAAAATAATCGTCTTTTCTCTTCTGAGATACAAGGTCTGTCTGAGAGGATAGATCTTTTGATTTTCTTCGTCATATCCTAAAACGTTCACCGCTACGGTGGGATTTTGAGCCTTGAAATGTTCGATGTGTTTTAACTCTGTTGGAAAAGTCACTCCGGTCCAATCAAGATTTTTAGAAGTTTCCTCATAATGAGAAACTCTATCGGAGTGTATTTCAACAGGGTATAAAGCGGAGGTGACTGCCCATTTAAAACACTGATCATCTTTATTTCTCACGTTGACCATGGCGTGTTTCTTAGCCAAGAAATACGGTAATTCCAAGTAGGAAGATCCTTTCAACGAATCGTTTTCACTTATGTGAATTTTGAGTTTCAAAACTTCATCGAACGTCCAATACTACCTTCATGTTGATAATTCACGAGAGACGTCAATTTCTTGTCTTTCATCTTTTCGAAAACGTCCAATAAATCTGAACCTCGAAATACGGGTTCGACGTTAGATCTGAAATATGCATTTTTCACGATGCTCTTGCCAGACTTCACATCGATTTTATTCATCATGCAATGGAGTATCATCTTAATTTTTAGTCCTACGTTCATGTATTCGCGAAACAAATCCAATACTTTTTTCTTCACCAGTTCCATGAACAATTTCGGATCGATTTTCTTGAATGCGGGAATCACGTCGAAAGTTTTAAAAATGCCTTTGATCGCACTCTCCCATTCTACGGGTTTCAATTGGAATAGTTCCGCAACGAGTTGTGTTACATATTCTTCTCCTTTCCCTTCGTCGATTGCTCATTGAATTTCACTTGATATATCTCGTTTGTCTAGAATCTGAAGTGCATCACTCGTTTTCGTTTTAGTTTTTCTTTTCTTTTCTTTGGAAACTTGATGTTCTTCAACGGCTTTTCGTTTAGTCGTCTTTTTATTTTTCACAATCAAGACGTAAAAGTAATCGAAATGCCGACGTCGAAAAAAAACAAAAACGTTTTGATTGTGAAAAATAAGAAGACGACTAAACGAAAAGCCATTGAAGAACATCAAGTTTCCAAAGAAAAGAAAAAAAAAACTAAAACGAAAACGAGTGATGCACTTCAGATTCTAGACAAACGAGATATATCAAGTGAAATTCTTCTCATTTTTCACAACTGATGCATCTTTTGATGTCGTTGCTATCGACATTTCGTTTGCCTTTCTAGCGTTTCGCAAATATTCTTGTATGACTTCAATTTTTTTTGATTTAGTTCTATGATTTCTGAAATGTGAAATTTGTAATAGTTTACAAATCTCATTTAACTGAGGTATGGTTTTCTCATTTAAATTTACCATTGTTTTATCTGTTTGCTTCATTTGTAAGAATATTTTTTTTGAATTTTGTATTAAATAATTTGTTAAAAAGTTTTTGCTTTTTTACTCTTTTTATATATATAAAAAAAAAAGTTAAATTTTAAATTCAATTTTTTTCTTTAATGTGTTTTTTATTCAAAACAATTTAAGACCGCTTTTATTTCTCATTTGCAAAACGAACACGTTTTCTCGTCTTCGGTATAACATTCTCTACAATAACGCAGGTGTGTGCACAGTAGAAACAAGACGTTTGCAACACCTTTGCAGAGCAGACACTTAGTGGACGTTTTGCTCGGCTCGTTTTCGACGAGTGATGATAACTCGTCCGCTTCCGTCATGAATTTGAGGAGATGTTCTAAAATTAAGAATTGAGACAGGGTCTTGTTCGCGTTGTTTAACGCATTGTACAATTGTTCCTTGGTGTATCCAAGTTGTAACATATCCATCAATAATTTTTGGTTTTTATCTCTATCCCACTCTTCGTCTTCGATTTTGATCAATCCCAACGTTAGGATCTTGTTCAAATAATCACATTCGCCTTTTTTAATATTATTTATGTGTTCTGGTAAAGGTCTGTCGTGAGGTTCCCAATTCATCAAATGTATGTCACAACAAAAACATTTGACTTTGTCACTTTTACCCATGTAAACGAAACCCGCGGCGGCTAAATCTTTGGGTTTTTGAGCAAGATGCGAAGGCCAATTTTTAAACGTTTGAAGTCTTGCACGTTCTAAACTATAATTCGGATGTTTGGACTTGATCATTGTTTTTACCTCAAAATTGAGTTTGTAAGAATATTTTTTTTGTCGAATTTTTGTATTTAATGATAATTTGTTAAAAATTTTAAAATTGAGATGTTAAATTTAACTTTTTATTTATATAAAGAGAAAAAAACTTTTACAAAAAAAATTTTTCACATTAAAGAAATTAAAATTAAAAAACAACTTTTTTATATATATATAAAGAGCAAAAAAATCTTTTTAAACAAATTATTAAAATACAAAATTTAAAATATACATTATTTGCAAGAATTCGTAAAAGAAAAAAACTAAATAATCGATCATGAAGACAGCAACACCTAAAAGATGCGAATTGAAACTGAAACGAGTCAAAACGTATAAGAAATTCGGTCATAAAATCTATAGATTACAACGCCACGATCCCATCGAACTGAACGAGGTCGAGACGAAGGGCTTAGAGCACGAATACGACAAATATTGCATGCCTTTGAAATTGGATGAAGCCGCGCTCGATTTGTTTTACGAGTACCAAAGCGATCTGCAGAGCATCGTCATCGCCAAAGATAGAGAATTCGACAAGGACGATTTGTCGTTACCCTATGGAAATTACATATTTTCAAACATCTCATTCGAACTTGTGAAGAAATTGGGTGGTGAGAGCGAGTTGACCGATGTAAAAAAACTCAAAAGAGTAAAGATAAACATTCAACACGTTTCCGAAAAAGGAGAAGACACGAGTGTCAACATGCTAATAACGGACTTGGAAATATAAACAATAGAGAGATTGATTTTTAGCGAAGAAAAATGAAAAAAAAAGTAATGAGATCATCTTTAGATCTCATTACTTTTTTTTTATTTTCCTTCTTCTTCACTTTTACCATATGTTATAATAACGTTTCCTTTTTTCTCAATTTTCAGCGTCGATTCTTCTTTTTCTTTTTTTCTTTTTTTGTGATATGATACGTTTATACCAACATTTTTGTTTATCCGAATCATAATTATGAACGAATGTTGTGCATCTCTTGGTAACACTCGCATCATTACCATTCTCTTTAGAAGGTAGTTGTGACGGTGGAAAGCGTCTCATTCTCAACCGTCTATCCCGCGCTTTATCTATCTCTTTCATCAGTTCTTTCCTCATATATCCATCATTAGCGTCTAACCATTTTTCCATTTTTTTTGTTTCTTCGCACTCTGTCTCGCGATATTCGTCATTATCGTCTAATTGTTTCTCCACCTTTTTATCCATTTTAAATATATTATTTTATACTTTTCTATGATTTATATTTTATATAATTTTATATTATAATAACATATTCAAAATCGGTATATTCTTAAATGGCGAATTCTCACCGAGAAACAAACCCTTGCCGAGTCGCTCAACGTTCTGCCCACTCTTCAGATAGAGACCGTTTCCTCTCAGAGAGTTGCCACCTCTAACAGGTTCTAGATACAATCCTTTACCGCCGTCGTCTACGTGGACGCGACACACGGCTCCTCCCTTCTTCAAAAACAGTCCGCTGCCACCCATTAATTTCTCAACTGCCGAACTAGCGAGTCCCGTGAGAGCTCCCACGCTGAGAGTCTTTCCGAGAAAGGGTAGTGCCTTTGTGGCGAAGGGTAATGCTTTTGCGGCGATTCCTGCCAATAGCGGTAGGAAACCGCCTTTCATTCTCAAATTGTATCTCTGTTGAGCGGGACTCAATCTCACCGTCAACCCTCTTCCATCGTGAATCGCTTTCTCCATCCTTTTGATTTGACTTCTGGTCCAGGCGAGCGAATCCTGACCGCCTCTCGTCAGATCTTCGTGAGTGAATTTGAATCTCACCGCCTCGCCTCGAGTTGTTAATGCTCTCTTAAGTTTCTTCCTCTGTCCTGCGGATATGTTCACGTTTTTAATCACGTATTCTGTCATAATTCTGTTTTTTTTTAAATTATTTACTTCAGTTGTTTCTTGTTTAATAATTATATTAAAATAATTTTGTAAAATTAATATTGCGTTTATTTTTATTTTTGTTATCTATATATATACACAATATTTTTTTTTTTTTTGCTTTTATATTTCTCTTATGTGAAATCGTATCGTCACTCTCTCTCCGCGAAGATCTAACAGTTCACCATTTTGATCCGTCAACGTGATTTTGAGACAATACAACGTGTCTAAAATCACTGGTAGATAAACTAAATTTCGAGGTCGCTCCACGATCTTATAACCCAGCGACACGTCTGGAAAGAAGGAATAGATCGTCGGTTGAGTGCTACCATTCACGTAACTTCCAGCAATCACGTCCACGTTCACCAGAATGCTATTGACTGCGAGAACGTCGACCGTATTTTCAGATGCCGCGTGGCCTCGATATATCTTTCGATCGAATCCCAACATCTTGCCTATAGAATCGTCCGTGTTGAAATCCACTCGAAAATTATCTTCCAAATCCAACATCGTCTGTAAGGTATTAGGATTGGGAGCGAGTCTGATCTTGTTGCTTCCCTTTCCATCCGTCTTCATTCGCGTCTGAATGTAATTGTTCAAATCGTCTATGTCGTAACTCCCTTTGGGAATTCGAATCTCCAACCAATCCATTCCGTCGGAATACTTGAACGAGTTATTCTTTTCGGTGTCGTTGGGAAAGGAATAATAAGTCTCCAGATTCACCAACGCCATCTCGCATCTTTTCTCTCTATTCAATTCGATGGAAGGTTCGAATTTCGTAGCGAATCGAGTCGAATCGCCACTCACCACGATTTGAATGGATTGTTTTGCAGCCGTATTCTCGGCTATCCGTCCTAACAATTCTCCTTGTTCGAACATTATATTTAATTTTATTTTTTTTTATTCAAAACTAATTATTTGAAGATTTATTATTTTCTAAATTTTATTTTCACGCTCTATCTTATTATCATCAGAAACATAAAACTTGTCAAATCCGCACCGATATTTTCCGCGATTAAATTCGCTTGTCAAATCGATTACGACGAAATTGTAATGTCCACCATCCCAAACCCTCTTGCAGAATCTCCTGAATTCCGCCGCGCTCATGTCGTTTGCGACGTGATCGGCGTAGATGTGATTGAGATTCTTGAGATCTTGGCGAAAGAGACATAGAAAATTAGCGTTCTCCCTTATCGTCTGTCTGGGCAATCGAAAATAATTCTGCGACAGGTAGAAACAGTCCACGTTGCTGTGTCGACCCCTAACGTGATACGATTCGCATCGGTTCTGTCTCTCCAAAAGCAGATCGTCGAAAATCATGAGATTCTTATCTTCCGATTTCAGTTCTCTAGGATCCGGAACGTCGCTAGCGTTCTCATAAAATCGACACTCGACGTTCGAAGATGCATTTCTCTTCATCAGCTCCATCGCCGCACCGTCCAAAATGGTCGAAAGTGGAGCTTCGCTCTTGTCGAATTCCTCCCTACTGTCAAAGATTCTGGCTATGACGTCCTTGGGCAATCTACGATCCATGCACTATCGAAGCAATCTGTATTCGGGTTGAAACAAGCTCTTGCCAAACAGGAACAATCTGTCGTAATCCAACCAGTCGGGTCGGGACAACAGATTCATCAACAGATTGGTCTTTCCACAATTCGATTTTCCCACTATCAAACCTCTTATGCTTTTGGGAAAGAACTCGTTATTCGACCTCTTGGTCGCGGCGTCGCTCCAAGACATATCTTTAATGTTCATCTTTGTTTTATTTTTTGTTGTTGTTATTTTAGATTCTTTTCAAACGCAATTTTTTTATGTTTTTCAAACTCAGTTTTTAATGTTATTATTTATTTATATCACACCGTCGCGAGTTCTCTTCAATCCAGATCCACTCGTCATTTTGGCTAAATCTTGTATGGGTACCACAGCATCCTTAAACTCTTTCCAACTTTTCGGCGTTCGCTCTAACGCAGCTCGCTTCGCCGGCGGACTGATCAACTTGTCGATCAACGCGTTGGCTGCCCTCTTGCCAGCCACAGAAGCTATCCTACCACTGGCTTCGGAAGCGGCTTTCTTACCAGCATCCAAAGCCGTCTTCTTACCGACCTCAAACGCGGTCGATGCGAGTTTTCTACCCGCATCGCTAGTGAACGCTCGCATTATAGAATCGACGATGCCAGAACCGCCTTGAACGTAAGTTCTGACGTATCCCCTGTTCTTTATCACCAACATATTTTATTTTTATAATATATTTTTTTTTCACTGGTAAATCGTTTTGTTGTTTTTAAATACTTTTATTATTCTAGTGTAAAAATTTACTGTTTTATTTTTGTTTGTTTGTTTGTTTCTCTCTACTTATTATATACACATCAATCCTTCAATTCGTTCATCAGCCTTTTATAGTGGTTTTTATTCAAAACCTTCTGTCTTAACAATTCGTCAGATATAGCAACTATCTGATTATCTAATCCTGTGTTACCAGCCCGTCTGCTCGCCATCAACAAACTCAGTCTCTGAGACAGAGCGTCAGAATCGCTCGGAAGAAAAGTGGTTTTCACCCCTTTGCCAGTCACCTATTCGACGAACCTCTTGTTCATATCCCATATCGGTTTCACCACTTCCGTCCACTTGTAACCTCTGTTGGCTTTGGGTCTCGTCTCTCTGGAATCGTTATTTCTCTTCGTGGCGTGGGTCTGGACCAGAATGTCGCCATAATTGTAGAAATCCTGTTCCGTGTAATCGCCGGGCTTGTCGTAAAGGAGCAATCTGCGCAGTCCATCAGTCAATTCGTATCTTTTCGAACCAACGATCAATTCATCATCGCCAATATCTACTTCTGTGTCTCCTACAAAAATCCTTCCCTCCGAATCCTTATAAAATCCATACAACTGATCTCTCTTACTGCCATCATCATCAGACGATGCGACGCTACTAGTGGTGATAGTCGAAGCTGTATCGTCACTCTCGCTCAAATCTGTTTGAATACCCGTGGGAACGTAATCCGGTGTAGATTGAACGGAATACCGATTTCCAAAACTAGGAGGCAACGAACCCATTCTCAAAGAACTCTCCTTTATGGGTCTCAATTCTTCGACTATCTCCTTCCTGCTTCGCTCTTGACCCTCCGTCACGGGTTTAAATATTTTTGTGGCTTCGCGTTTGAGTTCCATCTCACCAAGACGTCTGCTTCTATCAGCCGACTGAATGCCCTTCTTAGCACGCTCAAACTCTTCTAAAATTCGATCTCGGTGTCTTGAATCCATCTGTAAAAACATCTTTCGTTTTTAATTGTTTTATTATTTTCAAAATTAAATGTATAATTATTTTTATGTTTATGTTTTTTTCTCTCTCCTATATATATTGATCACTTTTTTTTATTTATTTCCTCGGGTATTCCCCCCACTCACGTCAGAAATGGAAGCGTTCGACAGTTGTCCGTCAAGTTTTTTGGAGGAAAAAATCCGGGTATTCCCCCACCCCACGACGAGGGGAGATAACTCTGTATGATCGAGTTTATGAGAATCGAGCAATCCGATTGGTCAATTGGCGGAGTAAACGCATCGTGTACGTATTTTGTACACGTACATGTACAAAGTGGTCGTGAACTCTCCATATATACCTACTTATGAAATTTGAAGAAAATTTAAATTTGAAATTTTTTTCTTGACGTTCCCATCGCGGATCAGACCTTCGATCTATCGTTGGTGAACGCAAGCAAAAAACGTTTTGCCGATTCTAGACCAGCATCAAAAACGCTGTTTGCCTATTCTGGACCAGCTACGTTCGCAAACGGCTGTTTGAACGGTCGAGGGTGCGATCCGATCGGGAAACCGATTTGCCGATTCTAGACCAGGAAAAATCGACCTCAAAACCTTTTCTCGACGGTCATCAACGGTGAAAAGTGAGTGTAAAGTGTAGTTACTCATCGAGGATTTTTTTAATTTTTTTTTAAACCGATTTCGGCTTCCGGTACATCAAAAATTGCGGTTTGCAGGTTCTGGACCACCACGTTCGCGATCGCGTTCCGGACAGTCGAGGGTGCGATCCGATCGGCGAAATCGATTTGCCGATTCTAGATCGGGAAAATCTCAAAACGTTTTCCCTACGTTCGCCAACGGCGCGAAGTGGGTGTAAAATGTAGTTACCCATCGAGGTTTTTTTCCAAACTAGTGCGGATTTCTGGGATGGGAACAAAAACAAATGAAAAATCGTGAGGGTATCGTGACATTCGTTGCCACCTGTTCGTTTAATAACGTGGATATAATGGCCAGAGCATTGTATACCAAAAACGAAAAGCTTGAAGAGCTTGAAATAAGTAATCACCCAATCACTTCACGTTCCTAACGCTAATTAACCAATCAGATTGCTTGATTCTCATAACCTAAACTTAATCATACAAAGTTATCTCCCCTCGTCGTGGAGGTGGGGGTCACACCCATCAGAAAATCGAAAGTTTCAAGAAGGTGGTCACGTGACCTATCAAATTGAAGGTCTCGACGAGTGGATTAAGAAGATCGTAATTTTAACCCTCATCGTGGGGTGGGGTCACGACCAGAGTCGACAAACGTCTTCCTTTTTACAAATCCAGGCATTTGAGGTATTACTATGAAGGGCTCGATGAATATATTACAGAAATGACGTTTTTCATTTTATGTGGGGGTGGGGCTCACGCCCATCAGAAAATCGAAAGTTTCGAGAAGGTGGTCACGTGACATATCAAATTGAAGGTCTCGACGAGTGGATTAAGAAGATCGTAATTTTAACCTTCATCGTGGGGTGGTGTCACGACCAGAGCCGAAAAACGTCTTCCCTTTTACATATCCAGGCTTGTGAGGTATTAATATGAAGGGCTCGATGAATACATTGCAAAAATGACGTTTTTCATTTTATGTGAGGGTGGGGGTCACGCCCCTCAGAAAAATCGAATGTTTCGAGGAGGTGGTCACGTGACCTATCAAATTGAATGTCTCTACAAGTGGATTAAGAAGATTGTAATTTTAACCCTCGTCGTGGGGTGGGGTCACGACCAGAGCCGAGAAAGGTCTTCCTTTTTACATATCCAGGCATGTGAGGTATTAATATGAAGGGCTCGGTGAATTCATTACAGAAATGACGTTTTTCATTTCATGTGGGGGTGGGGGTCACGCCCATCAGAAAAATCGAAAGTTTCGAGAAGGTGGTCACCTGACCTATCAAATTGAAGGTCTCTACGTATGGATTAAGAAGATCGTAATTTTAACCCTCGTCGTGGGGTGGGGTCACGACCAGAGACGAAAAACGTTGTTCTTTATACAAAGCCAGGCATGTGAGGTACTGATATGAAGACTCGATGAATACATTGCGAAAATGACATTTTTCATTTTATGTGGGGGTGGGGTCACGACCAGAGCTGAAAAAACGTCTTCCTTTTTACAAATCCAAGCATGTGGGGTACTGATATGAAGGGTTTGATGAATACATTACAAAAATGACATTTGCCACCCTCGCCGTGAGGATGGGGTTAACACCGATCAGAACATCAAAAGTTTCGAGAAGATAGTCGTGTGACCTATCAAATTAAAGCTATCGACAAGGATATTATGAAAATCATAATTTTTCCTTCTTATAACGGTGGAGTTGGGACCATCTACGGTTAGGGAGGTGTACAGGAAATATATTTTTTTGTGTTGGACTATTTAGTTGAGGGTTATAATCATAGTTTTCCATAGTAGTATACAGAGAGAACTCCCGTTTCAGTATCATTAGAAAATGAAGTGGAAGTATCTCAACTTGAGCGATTTATCTCTAGTAAAATATGTCAGAGTCTCAGAGATTAGGTCTTATTACTCTATTGTGTAAAAAGATAGGGATAATGTCGAGAATTTGAAATTCTAGAGGGCCCGTATCCCTACCTAATGTAGGTTATAAAAAGTTACAAGATATGGTCCTTGAGTAAGGAGGGTTTACCAAAATTGGGTGAAGGCACTATAGATTTTGGAGGACAGTCCACAAGGCCTGGTCACTCAGAGCAAATGACTCCTCCTCAAATTCAGATGAAATATGCGCCCAATCCATTTTCTACAATAAAAATATAAAAATCGACAATGGGGCTATTTTTTAATCAGAAATGGTGTCAAAATGGTATAATTTTTGTTAATTATCTCTTGAAGGAAGAATGAAATTTTGTAGGGTTTGACGAATTTTGTGCGAGATATGGTTTCTCAACTCCATTCACTGTTTACCACGGTGTAATAAATGCAATTCGGCAGACATGGAAACTTCTTCTCAAAGGAAAAGGAAGGAATCAGTCGGTTACAAATGAGAACATCGAAAAGTTGAATTCAACAAATAAGACGAATAAAAAATTTTACCCGCTATTCTTGAAGCTAGTTACGACACCACCCTCATCGTCCCAGAACAAATGGACCACACTTTTGGGCATAAATCTAAACTGCGGTAATTGGGAATCAATATACAAAGGTCCATTTAGCACGACTGACGATGCGTCTCTTCTAAGCCTCCAATATAAAATTATTCATCGAGCATTATTCACCAATACAAAACTCTTCAAATGTAGGCTCTCAGAAACAGAGCTTTGCATATTCTGTTACAATACAAGAGAAACAAGCTTTCATCTGTTTTTTTGCTTTTTTAAATGCGCTATGTCTCGCTCTATTTTGCTAAACATTACAGATGCTTTACTGGAAAAATGTAATATTTTACTCCCTCTGTCAGTACAGAACATTCGTTTGGGACTTAAGGAAACTAATTATAATAACCCAGTATATGAACATGTAACAGATTTACTTGCACTCCTCTTCAAAAAATATATTTATTCCTGCAAGGTGAGAAGGTGTGCGCCATCCTACCCAAGTTTCTTGGTTCAATTACGCTTTCACCGTGATGTCGAGCTTCTATCACTCCATAATTATCCCCCAAAGACACTCGATAACATAAGGTTAAGGTGGCAGTCGATAAACGGACTTTTTTGGGACTAAATAAACCTCGATCCTAAAATACAAACTTTTTTCTTTTTTGTTTTCTTCTGGTTCTATATTCTGCAACAACTACCTTGAAACGTGCAGCATTTAGTGAAATATACAATAAGTGTTATGAATTGTTACATGTGTGTATACTTTGGAAACCTCTTTTGTATCTAGCGTTGTAAAACTCAAAGTATTATTACCAAGACAAAGATAGAAAATAAAATCGGTTTGCATTTGGTGATGGAATGTGGTCTGCCTTTGCAAGATTGCTCCATTTCAAGAAACTTCACCAGACAAACGCAAGTGATTGGAGTGTCGTCCTCAACATACAACACAATGGGTATTGGCAGGATTCGACCTCCCTGATGTTACGACCGAATTGTTACACATGAATCATTGTGTCCGCAAGTCGATAGCAGGTAATAAATGCCGATTCTAGACCACTTTCCAAAAAACCACGTACACGTACATGTACGTGTACCGCCATAGAGATTCAGTGTTAAATCGTGTACAGAGTGCAAAAAATGTCGTTTTTTCATGGTGGTCCAGAATCGGCAATTTTTTTGAAGCTTTTTTTTCCCGGTTAATTTAAATAAATGCATTTGAGATGCAGGATAATTGGATAACTAATAGTAACCGTTGCTTGATATAAAAGTAACAGACATAGATGAAAATAAATCGCATATAGGTAGGTATGTGCGGTCGAATTGGTTAATAAAAACACGCAAACATTCGTTTTGTATTTCATTTTCAGATTTCCAAAAAATATGATTTATGGATGAACTACCCGTTCAAATGGGTTGTGATAATTTTGAATGTAATGAGGGAAAATTTGTGATTCACGATTTTATTAGGCAGGTTGTGAAAGGATTTTTTTTATCATTGGTCAAATAAATCTGAAAGTTGGCGCTTCGACGTTTGATTTGTCTCAGAGACGTTTCATCCTGAGACGTTTTCACCCACGAGGCGTTTCGTCCTGGGTCATAATTTTCACGTTTCACTTAAAAAACAAAAAAAATCAAACCTCACTTCATTTCTGACCCAATACCCCTACGGTGAATAACCAATATATTCGCGAAAATTTTGCGTGGTCCACCAGGCGTTTGGGTGGGGGTCGAATTGCCACAAACAACCTCTCGTGGAGAAAATAAAAAGACCGCCCGACTGCATGCTTTTTTGGAAAAAAATGGTTTGAGAAACAGACATTCAGCTTTGTATGGTTATACTAATTTTTTTCTATTATCAATTTTTTAATATATATAATTTTTTTTTATAGAAAAGGAACAAAAACTGCAACGAATTATACTTTATAATATTTATTTCTTTTGTTCAGAGTTACTTTTTCCATGAACCTAACCCGTATCGTAACAGCTGATGATCTCATCATAAACCTCGGATGGGTTGTTATACAGAGTTACTTCCCTCGAACCTACCCTGATGACTTCATAATAAACCTTGGTGTTACAAAGTTACTTCCCTCGAACCTGTTATTTTGTCCTCGAACCTAACCCGTATCGTAACCCCTGATGACCTCATAATAAACCTGGGATGAGTTATTACTTCCCTCGAACCTACCCTGACGACTTCATAGTAAACCTTGGTGCTACAAAGCTACTTCTCTCGAACCTATGGATGATAGAGTTACTTCACTTAAACCTCACCTGTATCATGACTCCTGATGACCTAATAATAACCTAGGTGTTACAGTGTTACTTCCCTTGAACATACGAATGATAGAGTTACTTCCCTTTAACCTAACCTGCATCATGACCCCGGATGACCTCATAATAAACCTCTGCCTATGGTGTTACAGAGTTACTTCTTTGAACCTACAGATGAGTTGTTACTTTCTTGAAACTAACCTGTATCGTGCCCCCTGATGGTCTCAACGTGGTCTCTAATGTACTCATCATGACCTTTGCTGCACTCATAATTCACCTCTACCTACGGTGTTACAGAGTTACTTCCCTTGAACCGAACCATTTTGACGGATGACAGAGTTACTTTCCTTGAACTTAACCCATATCATGACCTCTGATGACCGCATAATAAACCTCTACCTATGGTGTTACAGAGTTACTTCTCTCGAACCTACGGATGAGTTGTTACAGAGTTACTTCCCTTGAACCTAATCATTTGACGGGTGAGTTGAGAGTTACTTCCCCGAATCTACGGATGATAGCGTTACTTCCCTTAAACCTCACCTGTATCATGACTTCTGATGACCTAATAATAAACCTTGGTGTTATAGTGTTACTTCCTTGAACCTATGGATGACAGAGTTACCTCCCTTGAACCTAACCCGTATCATAGCCCCTGATGACTTCTCTCGAACCTACGGATGAGTTGTTACAGAGTTACTTCCCTTGAACCTAATCATCTGACGGGTGAGTTGAGAGTTACTTCCCCGAATCTACGGATGATAGCGTTACTTCCCTTAAACCTCACCTGTATCATGACTCCTGATGACCGAATAATAAACCTTGGTGTTATAGTGTTACTTCCTTGAACCTATGGATGACAGAGTTACCTCCCTTGAACCTAACCCGTATCATAGCCCCTGATGACCTCATAATAAACCTCGGATGAGTTGTTATACAGAGTTACTTCCCTCGAACCTAACCATTTGAACGTATGAGTTGTTACAGAGTTACTTCCTTGAACATAACCTAAAACCTGGAGGTTTTTTTTCCAGCACTTCTTAATATGGTGAATCGAATTTTAATTTTTGTTTGAACGGATGAGTTGTTAGAGTTACTTCCCTCGAACCTAACTTAAATTTTTTTTTTTCAAGCACTTCTTAGTATGGTGCATCGAATTTTAATTTTGTTTGGATGAATGAGTTGTTACATAGTTACTTCTACCTAATCATTTGATGAACCTAACCTGTATCATGACTCCTGAGGACCTCATAATAAACCTCTACCTATGGACGAGGTGTTACAGAGTTACTTCCCTCGAACATAACCGTTTCACGGATGAGTTGTTACCGAGTTACTTCCCTTGAACCTAACCTGTATCACGACCCTTGATGATCTCATAATAAACCTCTACCTACGGATGAACGGAGTTACTTCCATGAACCTAACCTGTATTATGTCCTCTGATGACCTCATAATACACCTCTACCTACGGATGATAGAGTTACTTCCTTTGAACCTAACCATTTGGTGGATGAGTTGTTGCAGAGTTACATCCCTTGAACCTAACCATTTGACAAGTTTGTTTTTTTTAAACTGAACCCTGAACGCAGTCTGTAAAAAATCAGAAATACTGCACAAGCGAATGCAATTTTCAGAGAACAATTCACACGATTGTCTATACTAATTTCTATTATCGATCATTGTTACGGAATGTTTCCCTCACATGCATTCTTAGTAAACAACTAGAGCACATCATTGTTTCCCACATAATGGACTATCTTGACTCACACCATCTTCTTCATCCAAACCAACATGGCTTCCGCTCGAAACTGAGTTGTGAAACTCAACTCTTATGCTTTACTCAAGATGTCCTAAACAATATGGGTCGGGGTAAACAAACGGATATCGCGGTAATGGACTTTTCCAAAGCCTTTGATAAGGTTGATCACTCTCGGCTACTCTTGAAACTTCGCCGTATCGGCATAAACAATAAAACTGTAGACTGGATAGGTTCCTTTCTTGCAGGCAGATCCCAGAGAGTCATTGTAAATGGTGTCCAATCAGATTCCTGTCCTGTCCTCTCTGGAGTGCCTCAAGGTCCTGTCCTTGGCCCGTGTCTCTTCCTGATATACATTAATGACTTCGCAGCAAACTTGGAATGCCCAGCCCGCCTGTTTGCTGATGATACTATCGTATACTGCACCATAACTTCAGCTTCTGACTGCAGTACTCTCCAACAAGACCTAAACAAACTTGAAAAATGGGAACATGCATGGCAAATGGCTTTTAATCCTGACAAATGCGAAATAATAAGTATCTCTCGAAAACAAAACCCCATCAAACATGAATACAGACTGCACAATAAAATCCTCAAAAATACAAATAAAGCCAAATACCTCGGAGTAACGCTAACAAAAGATCTCTCATGGAAATGTCATGTAAATAATATAGTAAATAAAGCGAACACCTCGCTAAGATTCATCAAAAGAAACATAAGAACAAGTAATAGAAACATCAAAGCACTTGTATATCAGACATATGTTCGGCCACAACTTGAATACTGCTCACCTGTGTGGCATCCTTGGCAAAAAGATCTCGCACACCACATTGAGATGGTCCAACATCGTGCAGCACGCTATGTCATGAACATATATAAACACCCTAGTAGTGTTACTGACATGCTTACCATCCTAAATTGGCCGACTCTTGAGCAGCGCCGATTATATACATCCATGGTCTTACTGTATAAAATCCACCATGACCCTGTAAATATAAAAGACACTGCTCCTCTTACTCCTACTAGAGATCACAAGTATGTTAGACCCCATGCAGTGCCCAAATATATCTCAAATTCCTGCTATCCTCGAACTATCAACGCATGGAATAAGATCCCATACTCAATGGCAAGCTTAACAGATCTAGATGAGTTCAAATCCACCTACTACAAGTACTTTTTTTAAAGTCAAATAGTCATCTAAACAAATCTTTTATCAGTTTACAAAAAAAACAAAAAACAAAAAAACAAAAAAAAATCATTCATGCGCCTCCTTATAATCTTCAATTCTTTGAAGGCTAGGAGTATGATGTAGATGTAGATGTAGATGTGTTAGGGAAAATTTATCGATCAGAGATCGTAAGATCGGACTATAAACGTTGTGATAACTGGCAGTTCTGTGAGGTCTCACCAGCTCTGGCATTTTGTGTTTCCTCACCAAACGATATCAGGCTCATTGAATGAACATGAGTCCACAGAATCCTCAAAATAAAACCTCAAGAGCTCGAGCTCTTACCCGAGCTTACGAGCTTAATTAACCCCTATGGGCTCACGTCGCAACACCATTCGGATGACGAGTTCAAGTTTATCTAGCAAGGGGATGATGACGATGTCAAATTCGATGCGGTATATTATAAATATGGTGATGCGGGAAGGAATTTGCGATTTGTGTTGAAGACAATACAAATCGTAAATTTGTAATATTCAAGAGGTAGTGTAGTTCCAATATCGTATTGTATGATTAGTGTGGTAACGTTTAGAATACGGCGACAATCGTAGTTAGAAAATGAGTCGTTTTCGTTCGATATATTTGATCAATTGTTTTGAACGACCCTCCAGTCAACTTTCCGCCAACAACTGTGTCTGATCAAGAAAAAAAGAGAGTCGTTACCAAGGTGTATTTCACCCGTTTAGCGTTAAAAGTGAATAGTTTTGGACAAGTGGTATGTCGACGTAAAAAGCTTAATGTCTTGGCTGCTGTTGGATGACATCAATATCGCGACTACTGATGTAATGCTACGCTATCAGGTGGTTAGAAAAAGAGCTTTTTTTCTCATTTTCATTCAGTCATACGCTGACACATTGTAAACACTGTTTCTTGTTGTTGCTGTATTTGTATAACGCCACCTATCTTAAAATATTTTAACTCCTGTTGTAAAAAACAAAACAAAACAACTTTTCCACACGTGCGTTTAGACTGTTTACAAATCTTTTCTAACACGTGACAAATGGTTTTATTTGAATTTAGTCAAGGTTATATGCGTTTAGTTTTGTAATGTCTTCTCGACGTGGACATTTTTTCCTAAAAAAATAGTTTGGATTGACCCTTTTTCGGAAATGGTGAAATAGGCTATCCTCAATATGTAGAAACGTTAGAAGATCAACTTATAATTTTTTTATTGACAAATCAATGGTTCAGTAAACAGAGTTATTATTGAAGGAAACATCTTAAGGTGTGACTTGTTAACAAGCGAGTGCATCTCTAATTAGCACAACAATCATATATATTGAAAACATACTTCTTGAACACAGATATCAAAAATGAATGATGCATCAGATTCAACTTGTTATTTTTCAATTTAATATGTTCCATAACTACCTTTTCTTAATACGACGATTTCAAGATGGTCACAACTCCACCGTTATAAGAAGGAAAAATTATGATTTTCATAATATCCTTGTCGATAGCTTTAATTTGATAGGTCACATGACTATCTTCTCGAAACTTTTGATTTTCTGATCGGTATTAACCCCATCCCCACGGCGAGGGTGGATAATGCCATTTTTGTAATGTATTCATCAAGCCCTTCATATCAGTACCCCACATGCTTGGATTTGTAAAAAGGAAGACGTTTTTTCGGCTCTGGTCGTGACCCCACCCCCACATAAAATGAAAAATGCCATTTTCGTAATGTATTCATCGAGCCTTCATATCAGTACCTCACATGCCTGGCTTTGTATAAAGAACAACGTTTTTCGTCTCTGGTCGTGACCCCACCCCACGACGCGGGTTAAAATTACGATCTTCTTAATCCACTCGTAGAGACCTTCAATTTGATAGGGCACGTGACCACCTTCTCGAAACTTTCGATTTTTCTGATGGGCGTGACACCCCACCCCCACATAAAATGAAAAACGCCATTTTTGTAATGTATTCATCGAGCTCTTCATACTAATACCTCACATGCCTGGATATGTAAAAAGGAAGACGTTTTTCGGCTCTGGTCGTGACCCCACCCCACGACGAGGGTTAAAATTACGATCTTCTTAATCTACTCGTAGAGACCTTCAATTTGATAGGTCACGTGACCACCTTCTCGAAACTTTCGATTTTTTTGATGGGCGTGACCCCCACCCTCACATAAAATGAAAAACGTCATTTTTGTAATGTATTCATCGAGCCCTTCATATTAATACCTCACATGCCTGGATATGTAAAAAGGAAGAAGTGTTTCGGCTCTGGTGGTGACCCCACCCCACGACGAGGGTTAAAATTACGATCTTCTTAATCCACTTGTAGAGACCTTCAATTTGATAGGTCACGTGACCACCTTCTCGAAACTTTCGATTTTTCAGATGGGCGTGACCCCCACCCCCACATGAAATGAAAAACGTCATTTTGTAATGTATTCATCGAGCACTTCATATTAATACCTCACATGCCTGGATATGTAAAAAGGAAGACGTTTTTCGGCTCTGGTCGTGACCCCACCCCCACGACGAGGGTTAAAATTACGATCTTCTTAATCCACTGGTCGAGACCTTCAATTTGACCACCTTCTCGAAACTTTCGATTTTCTGATGGGTGTGACCCCCACCTCCACGACGAGGGGAGATAACTTTGTATGATTAACTTTAGGTTATGAGAATCAAGCAATCTGATTGGTTAATTAGCGTTAGGAACGTGAAGTAATTGGGTGATTACTTATTTCAAGCTCTTCAAGCTTTTGGTTTTTGGTATACAATGCTCTAGCCATTATATCCACGATATTAAACGATCAGGTGGCAACGAATGTCACGATACCCTCACGATTTTTCATTTGTTTTTGTTCCCATCCCAGAAATACGCACTAGTTTGGAAAAAAACCTCGATGGGTAACTACACTTTACACCCACTTCGCGCCGTTGGCGAACGTAGGGAAAACGTTTTGAGATTTTCCCGATCTAGAATCGGCAAATCGTTTTCGCCGATCGGATCGCACCCTCGACCGTCCGGAACGCGGTCGCGAACGTGGTGGTCCAGAACCGGCAAAACGCAATTTTTGATGTACCGGAAGCCGAAATCGGTTTAAAAAAAAATCCTCGGTGAGTAACTACACTTTACACTCACTTTTCATCGTTGGTGAACGTCGAGAATAGGTTTTGAGGTCGATTTTTCCTGGTCTAGAATCGGCAAATCGGTTTCCCGATCGGATCGCACCCTCGACCGTTCAAACAGTCGTTGGCGAACGTAGGTGGTCCAGAATCGGCAAACCGCTTTTTTGATGCTGGTCTAGAATCGGCAAAACGTTTTTTGCTTGCGTTCTCCAACGATAGATCGAAGGTCTGATCCGCGATGGGAACGTCAAGAAAAAATTTCAAATTTACATTTTCTTCAAATTTCATACATTTTTTCACTTTTGAGCGATGTGTCGAATGTACACGTTCGCCAACGTTTGAACGGTCAAAAGTGCGATCTGTGAGCCTAAAAAAAATTGCCGATTCTGGACCACCATGAGAAAACGACATTTTTTGCACTCTGTACACGATTTAACACTGAATCCCTATGGCGGTACACGTACATGTACGTGTACGTGTACAGGTTTTTTGGAAAGTGCTCTAGAATCGGCATTTATTACCTACTGTCGACTATGTCAGCAAAATATCAGCCGATCATGTCCATAAACGAGTCGAATGGGTCCGCAGCACGCTTCACTGGACAGGAAAAGAAAAGTTTCACCCCCACTGTCATGGGTTGCGGAGGTTGCTAAAAATAAACAATATGGTACTCAACCAGCATTATCTTTCTCAAGAAAACGGATCGATTTCTTATTTCACCAAAATATTTGATAGAGTAGTGACTGTTTTTGCAGACTACTCCTAAATGACGCTGCAATAAACTATCATACCTCTTTGCACGCGAGCTATCGTTTCACAGAGAGGACATAAATCAATTAAAAAGCAGTAACTCAAAACGTATCAGCTATAAAAACAAATTGCAACAATCTAATCATTGTTGTGCTGAACAAAATTTGGGGTTGAAGAAATTCTACCCGTGATCGCTAGAAAGGTATTGATGTTCTGAATAAGATGGAACCTTCAAACGAAACAAAAAAATGTAGGCCATAGATCAACAGACCCTTATCGGTTTAAGGGCGTCTTTTATTAACCTAATGTCATTCGAGTGTATAAAAAGTAACTTAAACATGTTCGCACCAGCCTGGCAAGCGGATTTCACATCCAGAGGCCATCTGTTTCTACCGATTTGACCCGGAGGGCCGACTGTGTCAGCAAGTCGATTAAGTCGCAAAACGAGAACGGATTGTGCCCGCAAACAGACCTGTGTTCACAATTGGCTTACATTATGTTGGCGTAATTGGCCTGGGTATTGCGAACGTAACAGACCCGAGGACGCGTCCGTCCAAATTTGACTCTTTTGTGGAAACAGTCGGCTGATGGTTTTGGGGATCTTATCGACTTCCGGACACAATCAGCTGGACGTTTGTATTATTCCATTTTTTTCCTGATGCATACACAGACCCGCATATGTTTGAATGGGTCTATAATGTAGGGCTAGAAATGCCTCAATATTTTGCATGGGATTACTTTGTCCCAGGATATCACAGGAGCTGAAGTGATATCCTGGGACAAAGCAATCTCGTTCGATAATTCTAACCCATTCAAACGTGTATGCGGTTTTCTATTTATTACTCACCTCCCATGTAACAACCAGTCTACACGAAAATTGAACTGAAAGCATTTTTCAACTGGATAATTGACGCGTTTTCTTCGTTGCCAACAATACATCACTGTTAGTTGGCAGAGTACCAACCCTAATTTGCTTTTTAATTTTTACGGTATTCAATTGGTCGAAATCAATTGACACCCATCAGTGTCCCGGTCACGACGAAGCTTCAAATATTGACTTAATTGCTGGGAATAACACAACAAAAAAGTTTTTTTTTTAAATAAGCACAGTCCATCGTTATATGACAAGTTGTGGAAAGTATTTGTCAAGGAACAAGCACTCAGAAAGTTATTTTTATTTTGGAAATTTTTTACTCGAATCTGATTGCTTAAATATCCGGGGTAAACAAATCTAACTGATGAACTTGGAATTTCCAAGTGATCTCGACTCCGGTGCATTCGACCAATGGCTGGCGTGATTTATTTAGACGGGTTCCTTCTTTGTTTACGTTGGAAACAAAATCGAACGTGTTTTGTATCACCACATGAGCGATACAACTTTATTTTTATCGTACAGGCAGAACAGTGGAAATCCCGTGTTTTACATTAACAGGTGTGTGATAAATGGCGTAAATCAGATCGAAATACCATTATTATGCAATTACCAGAAACGTGTTCACTCCCAATCCAGTTTGCCATCATGATGGTAAATATCGTTTATCACGATAATCACTGTTATTCGCTAACATCCATTCAGACAAACGACACACTGGTGGCTATACACCTAGCCCCCCCCCCCCCCCTAAAGTTTTCGCTGCCACCACCCCCCACCCACCCCCAAAAATGGCCCAATGTAAGTTTGACATAACATAGAGCCCTAAAATGGTCTACAACGTAGGGCTACAAAAGCGTCAAATTCGTTATTAGAGCACAGAATATTGCACAATTTTCTCAGGGAGGGATGAGGGCCTAGTCATAACTAGGACAGTCCAGGTTACTCTATTCTCCACTATCCCGTGGATCCTAGTGAGGACTGAGGAGGCCTCTCCTCAAATGCTTTCCAAATAGTATGTTGCCTCCCCCCCCCCCCCCCAAAAAAAAAATATAACCCAAACTGGCTGGGACACCCCCTATTATAGAATCTTGGCCTCGCGCCCGGACTCGCTCGACTTACGTCGACACGCGTAACAAACAACACTGATAGATAAACCCTGGTTCGATTCATGTCGAAGCGGGTAACTTCGAATTGTATTACAAATCACTCGCAATATATTACCGAAGGGACCTCAAGAGAGGACAACCCAAGTCTATTGCATCATTTTGTAATGCCTTTGGGTTTTTGATTTGTAAATGCAAAACCTTACCAGAACCATTCAGGATTAAGGCTAAATCCAGATAATGCAAAAAAAAATCAACCTTCAATTTGAATGATGTTTAAAAGCGTACTAATGCACCTAGATTAAATATTTTTATTGGGCTTTAACGACACATTCGGCAGCTGGTGTGCATGAAGCCGGGGTACTTGGAGAAACCACCTAGCAACCGTCAGACTCTCCAACGTACTAACTCCACACTAGCAGTGTTAACAATGGTTGAAGACAAGTGCACCATCGACGTACAGTACGCTTTAGTGCATAGTGTCACCCATCGTGCCCCGTCCACTCACGGGCAATCGGGATTAAATGCCTTGTTCAAGTACACATCGCAGTCACCCCTGGACCGTGGACCTTTCGGGTTGAAGCACAATGTCCTAACGACTGAGCCACCGAAGTCGTAGGCGTGTACTGATCTTCCTTTTTCTCTCACCGGAGCAGCCGATGGCGTCATTTTAATTGTTTTAAAGATTTTTTTAAAAAGTCTTTTATTTGTTTCTTTTATTTGATGTTTTAATTGGTTTAAAACCTGTTCAATAGTGTTCCGACTTTTGTTTATCAAACCTGTCAATCATCTCCATCTGTGTTTACTTAATGGCCGGTCTATTTATGTATCTGTCATCACCCACACACGAACACGCGTCTCGTCCATCGAGGGATGATAACGTCGACATGCTGCCCCACAGAGAAACGTCGCAGATTTGACAAACGCTGTGCATCGAATGGATCAAAAGAAATATTTTCATTAGCTGCAACACTGCAAAAAATATAGGTTCTCTTTAGAATCAAAACTGGGTCTAATCTTGTCCCTGAGATGGAACCAGTTCTGTTTAAACAGTATTTATTTCAAATCAAATAAATTTACTAAGATTAGCATTCAATTTTAACAGAATTTTACATGACCTGAAGTAGATTCAGCAGTAAACTTGGAGCTTATTCAACGCAGTCGCCAAACATTTTGAAACAAAGGAGATATGAACAGTTGGCATATCGAACCAGTTTTGGTTCTGCATAGAACCAAAACTGGTTCGATATGCCAACTGTTCATATATCCTTTGCTTAATAATGATTTGAGACAACCTCGTATAAGCTCTAAACTTACGGCTGAACCCCCCTCAATTTATGTTTAATTCTGTTAATATTTAATGTTAACCCTTTACCTAACCTGAAAAGCAGACGACACTTGCAAAAATAATTCTTGAATAACTAATTTTTTTCATTTTTGTCTCAAAAACATAGGTTATGACCCCTCGTTGGAACGAGCTCGACGAGCTCGTTCCAACGAGGGGTCATAACCTATGTTTTTGAGACAAAAATGAAAAAATAATGAAAATTAATTGGCGATTTTTGAGAATAGCGCTGCTCGGTTTTGGCTGTTACCTTAGGTAAAGGGTTAATCTTTATAAATGTATTTGATTTGAAATAAATACTGTTTAAACAGAACTGGTTCCATCTCAGGGACAAGATTAGAACCAGCTTTGGTTCTAAAGAGAAATTGTTAGCAGTGTACAGAACGACAAAAGTGTCGTGCTTGACCCCAGAGGAAGTCTGACACGGGTCTGTGTATATTGTAGGACACAATCATGTTTTCAAAGAATTTGAAATGTTGATTTCTGATCCCGGGCGGGGAATCGAACTGTCGACAATCCCGCCTGGCAATCTTGATTCCCTCACCTGATCACTGGACCATTGAACTCTGTCAAAAAAAACGATGGCTGGAATACAACATTTAGATGACGTTTTCATGATTACTTGATTCACTCTCCTAACGACAGCTAGATGAAAGTGTGCAGCGCACTGGCTACAGTGCGACGAAAGTGCTGTGGTTGGCCTCAGGCGAAGACTAGTACGGGCCTGGGTGTGTGTATTGAAGGACGCAATCATGTTTTCAAAGAATTTGGAATGTTGGTTTCTAATCCCCGGCCGGAAATCGAACCGTCTGGCAATTCCGCCTTTTTAACACCATTCAGAACTGCATCCGGCAAGTAGTAAACGTACTGCATCTATAGTATGCTATGGTATGTATAGTGATATATATACACATAGGGTTCTCGGTATATAGTATAGATCTGTACTGGAAAGATGGGTTTTCTTGAAAGCTTTCCCCGCGAAATAGTTTATGTTACTATTGATGTCGTGACGTCACGATGCACACGCGACGTCATAGAGACGATGATCGCTGTTGTTGTCCACTGTAAATCTGACATTACGTTGTTCGTAAGGGTGTGTCGGGCTGCTCGTACGGAAGTGATATGTCAGTTGCGGTGTATTAGGCTGTAGGTCCCTCCTGTTAGTACTTGGTCCTACTAATTGGCCTAATGCTTTATATTATCCTATGGCTGATAAAGGAAGTATGGAATGATAGGCCAGGCAGTGTTGTACTTAGTTGTTTAGGCTACACGATCTGTTGGCCTATTATCCCCTTAGGACTATTGATCCACTCAAGGCGTTATACTGTCCCACAGATGGGATAGATAGAACGTAATGCTAGGTCAAGCGGTATTGTGGGTTGGGTAGTGCGGTACTATTAGGCCTACGGCCTTTGTCCCCGTTGTCTACTGTTTGTCTCTGGTACTATTAAACTACTGAATGGTCTATATTATCCTATGACTGGTATAGGTATAGTGCATTATGCTAAGCGTAGAGGTATTGTGGGGTGGGGTGGGTTAAGTATATGATGTGCGGTCTGTACCCCTGGTGGCTCGGTGTTAGTTCTTAGCACTGTTGACCAATTTAAGGCGTTATATGCTTCTACAGCTGGTATAGGTTGTGCATAATGCAAGATCATGCAGTATTGGGGGGGCGTGCATGGTTGTCAAGTACGGTATTATAGGGCGTATTGTATGTATCATGTTATTCTACTAGACTTGCGGTGTGGTGGGATATGTTTTTGTCGGTGGAATAGGATGTACTGTGGGTACCCTAGTGGTCTACTGTTATCCCTCAGCACTAAAGAAACTGCCCAATTGGTTGTACTAACCACATTCTAAGACCTGGCCGATGGTAGAGGTCGTGATCAGAGATAGTTCGCAAGCCTGTAGTAATGCTATAAGTCAGTAGTAATGGTACAAGGCTGCACGGTCGGTAGAACACTATAGTATTGGTGACTACAGTAGAACTTGATCACAAGACAGATAGTGATGGCTATGGATAAGTCAGCAGTCGTGTTTTGAGGCCTATGAATGTGTGGTGTGGTCTGGAATCCAGAAGCCGATCAGATGCTAGGAGCCATAAATATAGATATCCCCCAATAGATATACTTCTTATGGAATCCCACAAGGATGGTCCTTTTTGAAAATTATCTGTGGATATGGAATCTCTTTTTCCGAGATTAGCATAAGAGTCGTATGTGGGGGGGGGGGGGGGGGGGGGGGGGGTCACTCGTTCGAGTAATAATTCGATAGCTTATTTGCTCGATAAGATTCGAGCCATTCGAGCAACACCTGTTCCAGCTCCATTGTCTTTCGGGCTTAAGAATCACAAAGGACCTCGTTATACACAAGGGAGATAATACTGTATAGGTAGATACAGATTATGGGAAAATGAAGCAGTCTGTCTAGTCCTCGGGTGCCACACTTTACATTCTAGCGATCAGACTGCATCATTTCCCATAATCCATTTCTGTGTTATCAGCGACGCATTTGGCGATGTTAACCCTTCACCTAACATGAAAAGCAGACGACACCTGCAAAAAAATTCTTGAATAACTAATTTTTTTCATTTTTTTGTCTCAAAAACATAGGTTATAACCCCCTCATTGGAACGAGCTCGACGAGCTCGTTCCAATAAGGGGTTTTAACCTATGTTTTTGAGACAAAAAATGAAAAAAATAATGAAAATTAATTGGCGATTTTTGAAAATAGCGCTGGCCGGTTTTGGCCGTTACGTTGTGTAAAGGATTAATATTCATAATGTTTGCAAGACATGCGGCCGGAAATGAACAATTTGGATTGTGATGCCTCCTTTGTATTCTTCACCGATTGTGTTTTTATCTTCTTTTAACCTCTTAAAGCAGACAAATAGACAGTACCCTTGAAAAACTATTCCTTAAATATTTCTTGCCCCAAAAACGTACCTTATGATCCCTTATTAGAACGGGCTCAACGAATCAGTTGTCATAAAATGTATGTTTTAGGCTATTAATTAAAAACGCGTACATTTGCCCACAGCGGATAATTCCGCACCGGACATTTCCCGCCGCAGCTAATTCCCCACTGTGCATTTCCCCACCATGGCTATGTATTAGCAAAAAGAAAGGGCAATAGATTTTAAAGGCCAATTTGTCACATGAGCGCAACAAGACTCCATCGCTAAAGTGCCTTATTGCTCTGAAGGCACGGATTTTATTTCGATAATAAAGGTAACACAACAGATGACCGGAGACGGTATTGATGTTGTGAAAACATAGTGACTAAAACCATCAATAGGTTTACATACGTTCACAACCGACGAGAATGTATGCAAGATGTTTTCTTAACTGGATTTGAGTAGAGAAATGTCCCATTTTTCTGCTACGATCGTCCCTATGAAGGGTACATTTGAAGCCATAATACGTTAAAAGACATTCTTTTAGTTTTTAGTATCTGTTCAAGATAGTGCTATGTTTATTTTGTAGTGAAATCAGAAACATTTCCATTCACCTCCAAGGAGGCCGCACACACTGTACTACACAGAGAGAAAAGAGCAAGCTGCGAAGAAGGTTCCTGCCCAGGTAAATACAGGTGTTTAATATCAAGTTCTGTATAAGGCCTAAAAGTTATAAATCTGTTTCCCTCTCCATGTGGTTCTTTTGGCTACCGCGTCTTATCCTTTTATAGCCAATGACAACTTTATAAAATAAAAATTAACCCTTTACCCAACGTAACGGCCAAAACCGCCAGCGCTATTCTCAAAAATCGCCAATTTATTTTCATTATTTTTTCATTTTTTGTCTCCAAAACATAGGTTATGACCCCTCGTTGGAACGAGCTCGTCGAGCTCGTTTCAACGAGGGGCCATAACCTCTGTTTTTGAGACAAAAAATGAAAAACTTGGTGATTCAAGATTTTTTTTGCAAGTGTTGTCTGCTTTTCATGTTAGGTAAAGGGTTAAATGGTTTATGTCTGATATTTTACCCAAGTTAATAAAGTTCCTAAGTTTGTCCCTTGAGTATAACAAGGCTTTGCAATGCTTTAGCATTGTCAAACCTTCTTGCACTCAAGGGACGAAATACACCGAAATACACCACCACCCATGCTATTTTGTAGATCATGAGGCCCAAAACATAAAACAAACCAAGAATATTAACTTTTGATGGCAAAAGAAATAATTACAAAAAAAAAAATAAAATAAAAAACCGCCTGACCACATGCAATTTTTACAATTGGTCAGAGAAACAGAAGATCTGCTTTGTGGGGGGGCCTAAATAAAATGACGTCAAAGAAAAATTAGATGGGGGAGTGTCCACTTCTAGATTTTAAATTGCACCCCCACCCCCGCCGGTAGAAAATATTCTGACCACCTCTACATAATTTCCGGGAAGTAGGAAATTGCATCAGCACCCCCTCCCCACCATCACCCCCACCCCCACCCCCGAGGCAAAATTTTATAACTAATTTGTGACTACCATCAATTGGATAATTTACACTCCCTTGACTCTAAATTATCCAACTGATGGTAGTCACAAATTCCAAATCAATATTTGAGGGATCTTTTTGCGTTTCAACCATTATTTGGAGAACTTTCACCACTTTTCTTCAAATTCTAGACATGTTTGGAAAAATCCCACAAGTGCCTTGTCTGAAATCTCCAGATTTTTCCAATTTAGGGCTTCGAATTTCCAACTATTGTAAATTTGACGAATGTTGGGGAGTGGGTGTTACCCCCTCCCCCTCTCGTGGCAACGCCCCTGTATGTTTACGAGAGTTGATGAAGAAAGTATACACTCAGTTCCTTAGATACACAACAGGGAGCGCGGTGGGTCTGTGGTTAGAGCTTTGCACTTTAACCTGAAAGGTCGACGGTTCGATACTGACAGCGGTAACTGTGTAGTGTCCTGGGTCAATATACTTAATCTTCATTGCCCACGTCGAGGCATGGTGGTGATGTGTGCTACGGCGTACTGCACGTTGATGGTGTGCTTACCGGCAATTACTGCTAACTTTTCTCGTATGAAACTAGCTAGTTGCTGAGTGTGTGAGTAGCTCACCGGACCGGTGCTCGGTGGTTCTATCCGGCTTCCTACACCGTAAAATGAGCGTTGAAAGTATCGTTAAAACTCCAATAAACAAAACACAGATACACAACGCGTAAGCATGGTTAGTGATGGGTATATAAAATTTGAGATGAATATGCAATTTTGACCTTTCAAACTGTTCTCGTAGTCATTGGGTTTCATTTCCACCATGAACGTTTGTCTACAAGAGCGTTGTGGAAATGACCGATTCGAGCGGATGCGACCGACAAAATATTTCAACTACATGGACTGGTAGTAATCCACGCGTGTGCACTGATGTCCACGCATGCGTTTACCAGGTAATATAAATCATCATCAGCAAAATTTTAATTAATGAAGGTTGTACCCGAATTAAATTTTTGATGATTATTCCTATAATTTCTGTTTGGTGTCTAATATTATTACGTAGTGGAAATATTGTCCACCCGTGGAAAGTGACCAGCCAGGGCAACCGTACTGTATTAGTCGCAGATGAGTAGATCCCAACTTCTTATTTAATTAACATATACCGTTCTCTAGGCGTGTGATGCTGGGCCCCGAACAACCCGAATGGCGTGGAGTATACTTCCATTTCTATGATCGACTCTGCGTGTGACGTCACCTCTGACGTGAGTCCAAATATGCAATCTAGTCTCTTAAGAATTACATGACTCGATATCTAATATTTTACTGCAGACAAAAATGTCCCGACTGGAACAATTATTGTACCCCCCCACCCCCACCCCCACTCTAGCAGCTCTCTGTTTATATGCACACGTTTTGTTCCCAATGTTAAATATAATGAAAGCTCCACCATGTTACAGTACAGTTGCCGTGTACTTTCCACAGGTGAACAATATTTCCACTGGCGCAGTAATACTAGACTTCGAATTTATTTATTTATTGGTGTTTAAGGTCACATATTTCTGCACAATGGCTAATCGTGACCATGATGGTTTTACGGGTGGAGGAAGCCGGAGTACCCGGAGAGAATCACCGAGCAACGGCGAACAATTGTCAGCTCCCCATCATACCAACTCCACACAAGCAGGGTTAGCATTGGTTGAAGACAGGTGCACCATCGACGTGCAGTACGCCTTAGTACACAACGCCACCGTGCCCCCACGTGGGCAATTGGGTGAAGTGTCTTGCCCAAGGACACAGCGCCCCGCAAGTGGGATTCGAATAGACTCCGAATACTAATTATAGGAATAATCATCAAAAATTCTAATTAATAAAGCACCGGGTGCAACCCGGTGCTTCATTAATGACAATTTTGCTGTTGATGTTTTTTATTACTCGGTAAACGCATGCGTGGACATCACTCGCTGCCCATGCGTGGATTACAACCATTCTACGACGACTGTACTGTACAAGGTACCAGATGAAAATCTAGTTACAGTCAAAAGATATGACAGAGTTATGAGATTTCGGTGCGCGTAAAATACAAGAAAAACTTCTGCCCGGATCGTGGATTACAATCCCCCGTATTCCCCTCTAGTTGTGTTCTGTCTCTTTATTATATAGTGTGTCTAATGTATATTCTGAAATAAATGAGTTCAGAAACGAAGACGATTCACTTTTACTTCCGAATCCAACTCACTATGTAACAAACAGAGAGATAGGACAAAATAATATTTGTTTCATTTCATGTTTTTGTCATTGTCTGAATTCACAAATACAAAATATTTCCATGCAGGTCCTGACTACACGATCGCGGTCCAGCATCCTAGCATATTCTTTGTTCCAAAGTAAAGGACCCTTAATAAGTAACAGGACGGTGTTAACTACATGGTTAACTGATTACATAATGTCCTGACCATTTCAGCACTACTGAAAACCATCTAAACTTTTTACGTCATGTTAACCTGCATTCTCTCATTGTCCATGTTCCCTGTATATCAGGAGGTCAGATTTGCATATAGGTTTTCTATTTTGACTTAGCGATTTTGGCCATGGAAGATTTTGTGCCCGAAGAAGTCAACAAAACTGCCACCCCAAACACATCCCCTCGTCCACGTGAAGCACGCTTCCCACGAATGTCACAAAAAACACTATCAACTACATGCAACGTCTGGGTATAAAACAATAAAAATTGTCACTTATTTTATCAATAAAAGTTGACATGGCAAGGAGGAGACTGCCAGGGGCACTACGATGGCAAATTGTTGGTATGCATGCAACAGGCATGTCATTCAAAGCTATTGAAATGCAACTTGGTTATAGCCATTTTGTCATCAGCAGACTTGTTCGAAAACATCAACAAATCAACAAACCAACGATGTTAAGAACCGATCAAGGCCTGGACAACCCAAAAAGACCTCTCCTCTGGAAGATCGGAGTTTGGCACGCCTCGTTAGGCGTGAACCCTTTGCTTCAAGTGGGGTTTTGAAACGCCTTTGGTACCCCAACAGGCGTTTGAACAACAGAACCGAAACCGTCTCAAAAGTATGGCGTCCAGAAGAGCCATCAAGCGTCCAGCTCAGTAAGTATCAGTATGCATCAAGGACGACGTTTGGAGTGGTGTATGGCGGCACGTCAATATTGGAATCTCAGGACGTGGAGGAGAGTCCATTGGTCAGACGAGAGTAGGTTCCTGCTTCACGTCACAGATGGTCGCATGACAGTATAGAGGCATACAAATACTGCTTACGTGCCCAAGAACATCATACCTACTTTCCCTTATGGTGGAGAAAAAGTAATGATCTGGGGATGTCCCTCTCATGATTCTAGACTTGATATGGTGGCTGTACATGGGAATATCAATGGTCATCAGTACATCCGGGACCTTCTCAATCCGGTTGTCGTGCCTCATTTTGACAACCCGTTGGCTACTCGCCCTGTACTCACGGACGACAATGCCAGGCCACATCGTTCCCATGCTGTGAGACCATTTCTTCAGAACAACTCTATTACAACATTACTTTGGCCTGCAATGAGTCCCGATTTGAATCCTTTAGAACACATCTGAGACTTTCGTGTACGTCGTGTGCAAGCAACGGATCCTCCTGTACAGAATTTGGCCGATTTGGAAGCTGTATTACATGAGGAGTGGCAGCAGTTGCCTCTGGACCGTATCAGGAAGCTCACAACAACTACATCAGCATCATCGTGAGAGTTGACTGCAGATGGGTTCAGTCGTTTCTCTTTTGACTTACTTTTTCATTTCCTTTATCTGCGCAATAATGGGAGCTATGATAAAAGGTATCAATTATTACAAAAGTGGGCGTAACCCGCTAGCCCTTTTAACCTCTATGTAAAAAGTTTTGCCTTAACCCTTTAACCCTAGGTGGTATATTCAACATCAGTTCAATGACAGCAATTTGAAGAGTCCATATTCATCATTTGGAGGTACGGCAATTATTATTTTCAAATATTGATTGGTCTTCTCCATACATTAACTCAGTGGTCATCCTACTTAATTGAAATTATGACGTATAATGTTCTTGGACCTGAAAAGTGGTCTCTCAGGTTCAAAGGGTTAAAAAACTTCATCGGTCGTTTAACGAACAGTATTATGAACAGTACGATGTTTAAAAGTAGCCTACAGAACTGTTGGATTAATTACTGAACCTCTCCACAAACGCAAAATAGATTCACCTAATTGTTATAGCAAGTAATGTGTTTGATAATTCTTTTTCATGTTGAAAGGGGTAAGTAACCTATCTTGACGGTGACCCGACATTTTGCCATACGACATTATGAAGCACCACGCTATGTCTCAGATCTGAATAGTTGTTTGGTAAATATAACCTCTTGTATGTTTACACCTGATGCGTCGTATTCCTATTTTTAAATACCATCTATTATAGAAATGGCAAGTCTGGGGTTCCGTGTTGGGGTGATTCCGTCATTCCAAAAAGCCAGTAATGCAAGCTTAGGTTATCTCCAATTATTTGCAGTGCAATACAATATCCCGTCGGAAGAGAGGGGCTTCCCATCCTGGGACGGTTGGACTCGCCAATTGTCACATAATAAACATAATATTACAAGAGACAACGTGGATTATCACATTCGTTGATGAGATCGGATTGGTCAGATCAAACACGGTATTATATTAAAGAACTTGTTCGTAGTTCAAGTGAAGGTGAAAAACATTGCCTAACATCAAAGAAGTTTTGATATACTGCATTACAGCACTTTTCTGCACACTGAGGTGTCGAAAAATCGATATTTCAAACAGCAAATTTTTCCCTTCCTTTTTCTTTTCATTTTCCCCTTTTCCCCAGGAATTTAACCAATTCAGCATGGAGCTCATTGAGCTCTGTCACACAAGACTGACTTTGGTAAATTCCCAGTTGCATTATGGGAAGATATGCTGCAAGAAAATGAGGTGTTTTGATATCAGTGTGCAGGGTTTGAATTAACGATAATGAAGAATGAAAATGAAAAGCAATATTCCTTACCTTAGCGTTTGACCGGTACATCGATCTCATTGCGCTACTCGGATCTTTGTGCAACCTTCTATTTAACGAATACTGCGAGTTATTCATTGAATAGGTTGTCTATAAAACCTAAAAAATAACCTGGATTCTCTATCCAAACCTAACACTAGTTGAGAACCCGCACTGGGCTGGACACACGTTTTGTCAACAATAGATTCTTTTTCTTTTCAGTTAACTATTGTGCAACCCCGATTTGCCAGAACGGTGGAACATGCAGCAATGGACCAAGTGCCCATATTTGTACTTGTATTCCGGGTTACCAAGGAAACGAATGTCAAACAAGTAAACTACGATTTAGCTATATAATTATTTCAACATCTTGAAAATAACAATATATGAAAGGGGGTACAGTGAATAAGTGTTGAGAAATAAAAGACGAAGGGAAATAAAATTCCCAAATTCAGAGTGCAAGAAAATGAATCTTCCGCAACGCAGGTAGTACATCATGGTGAACGTGTCACAATGAGTGACACCCTACAAAGCCACAACACGCAAAAAACAACCCACTTTGCAATAACGCACCTTTGCACAATAATTAAAAACGACACATGGTGGAGAAAGGAACAAGTAACTGTGCAATAAAAATTAAGGAACAACAGTTATATGGTAAAAAAACTCAGGAACATTGAAAGCATTGGGAACATGGGGGTTAGATTAAACATATTTTATTTGTTTATAATCAACAAAAAGGATTGGATAATAAGTGCCCAGCACTTAGATTATATCCTTTCCTTGAAATACGTTTACAATTACAAATTATGACATGTTTACAAATAGTTACATGAATTTATATGTAATGGCGAAACAAAACGTATGTATATATTGAAACAATTTTGTGTATGTACAAAGTTAGAGAAGAAAGCTGATGGGTACTCAACTTTGCAAGAGACGGAATAAAGAAGTGCGGGGGGGGGGGGGGGGTGGAGAAGAAAAATGAAATGCCACGCTACAACACTGCTGCCTTGGGTCAGCAAGCCTCTGGACAACAAGCGAATAGAAATGAGCCATGTGTGAGGTAAACAGAAATTACCAATGACTTTAAAGATCGACAGAATAGGAAAAGGATGTTTTTAGACTCCTGTGCTCATCTAGCGGTCTAGTCTTAAAACCGCTTCGTGGCTTTTATATACACTGCGAAAAAGGTGAATATTGACGGAATCCGATAAGTTTGGAATACCATAAAGAAGATCATTGGCCGTTATAATTGGCAGATGCACAAGATTTCTCTGTAGGACAAGTCTTTCGTCTGAGTAGTTACTGCAGTTGAAGAAGTAAAGGTTCGCGTCTTCGGTCTCATAACCACATGAACAGTTAGGTGTATTTTGAATATAGTTAGAGTATTTATCAAAATTTAGGTCGCTACAGGAATTTCGCAGCTTGCAGTGTATTATATTAACCGCCCTGTCGCCATTGTTGAAGTACTTACGTGGTCTACACACGCCTGTATTGAAATATTTAACAAAGTTATTCAGTGAATCAGACTGTCTAACTTCTAGAGGTAGTGCATTCCATTCGGAAATGCAAGAGGGAATAAATTACCGCTTGAATACTTCCGTGTGTGCAAGTGGTAGTTGGAAATTGGAATGGAACCGGGTGCTATGTCCTCAAACGTTCGGGGTAATAAGTCTGATAGGTATCTGGGGGCCTGGTTATTTGCAATTTTGAAAAATATGATCATTTTGTGGAGAAGTCGTCTATGTCTAAGGGTTTTCCAGCCAAGTTCCGCAAGTAGAGTAGGTACTGGGGCAGATCTCGTTAGACCGGATATTATTCTATCTACATCGGCGTGGATTCTATCCAATTTTGAAAGTAGGTAATCCGGTGCACCAGCCCATACTACATCCGCGTATTCTAAAATAGGGAGTATAAATGATTTATATAGAATTGCAAGGCTTTTTCTGCCAAGGATATACTTAAGTTTTCTTAGCTGGGATAGCCTGGCGTTGGCCTTTTAACACAGTCTATTAATTTGACTATGCCAGTTTAGGTTCACCTGTAAGGTCAGGCCGAGGTGGGTGTGTGACATTGCGAGTTCAGGTGGCGTCTTACCAAACATTACAGCATCACGTAGGTTAACCTGTTTCTTGGAGAATAGAACAATTTCGGTTTTTGAAGGGTTATTCGTAACTAACCATATATTTGCCCATTCTGAAATGGCTTTGAGGTTTTCATTGGACTGTGTAGCAATGCCATCCGGTTCGTGACCACTTTCTGTTAAGCTTGTACCATCCGCAAATAATCGACACACGTCCGGTGAATCCAGATTTTCAGAAATGTCATTGATGTATATCAAAAAGAGGAACAGACCCAAGACAGAACTCTGTGGAACACCACATTTAACAGGTGAGTACTTGGAGGAAATTGAGTTACAAGTTACCCTTTGTTTACAATCAGACAAAAAGCTGCTGGTCCACTCGATGAGTGGTCCAAATATACCGTTTTGTCTCAGTTTATAAATTAGTCCTTTGTGTCACACTCTATCAAATGTTTTTGATATATCATAGAATGCTCCAAGAGAAAACTGGTTCCTATCAAAGGGCAAGCAGAGATTATGATATATTTCGGTGAGTTGGTAAACGGTGCTATGCTGGGGCAGGAAACCGGACTGATATTTAAAAAATAAATTATTAGCACAACAATGTTCGTACATTTGGTTAAAAACAATCCTCTCCATAACTTTACTGACATAGCTAAGAAGAGAGACTGGTGTATAGTTATTAGGATCATGGGTATCTCCCTTTTTAAAAATCGGCACGACTGTTGCCAGCTTCCATTCTGATGGGTAGACACTTAAGGAGAATGAGAGCCTAAATAACTGAACCAATGGCTTGCATATTGTGGTTTTGGTTTCTTTTACCATACGGTTGCTAATACCGTCGTGTCCAGTTGCTTTTTTGGTATCTAGATTGCTAAGAATCCGGATCACTTCGTTTTCGGAAAAGTCAATTTCAGACAGGCTCTCAGAACATTTTGGTCTGAAATCAGGTAAGCTATGTCCATCATCATTTATTTTACTATTTGATAGAAATGTTTTATTAAGCAGATTGGCTTTGTCCTTGTTATCTGTTATCATAACTGTGCTGCCTGCATCATCTTTGTGGTTTAGAAAGGGGACGGAAGGCTTACTCGCAAAATTATTCAGTAACTGTTTGACAGTGTGCCAAAAGACTCTAGGGTTTCTACTCACTGCAAGTGAAGTATCTAGATTTGAAAAATAAGTAGATTTAGCCTTCTTTTTCATATTATTTACTTTGTTACGGGCATGTTTATATTTTTCAATTATTAATGGGTTTCGGTCTTTCAAAGCTCGTTTACGAAGACGATTTCTCTGACGAATTTCACGGCGAAGAGCCGAGTCAAACCAGGGTTTATCATTAGGACGGATGACTACCCTGTGAGATGGAATACATTCTGTGGCAATATCAAAAAAAAAATATTGTTCCAATTTTGTGGTATGACGCATCAAGTGTAGCAGTGTCCGAAATAAAAGACCAATCTGTTTCGGATATCAGAGTGTTCATTTTGGGGAAATCAACCCTGTTGTAATTCCATATCTGTCGAATTTTCGTTTCGTTCTGTGTTAAGCCAGTCTCTACAGCTGCTGATACAGCCTTATGGTCGGAGACACCAAGTTCGTGGACTTCTAAGTTTAAAACCACAACACCATCACTTACTATTATAGGGTCCAATAAAGTACTTGAGGTTGGTTCTTTGATGGCGTTATGGAGGTTGTAATAATTTATAATTTCATTTAAACGACTAAAAGGGTTATGAAGGTCGCTATTCAAATCTCCGGTGATTATCAGGGACGGGTTTATACTGAGTGAGTCTTCAATGGCGCCTACCAGCTTCTCCCAGTATTCGTTACTAGAGAATTGAACCGATCGATATGCTAAACAGAGCAAGAACTTGCGTTTTGAGGTAATCTCAAACCATAAGACCGACTGATGAAATTCTAGTTCCGGTACACGTTTGGCATATATTTCATTTGAGAAATAAACCACTTCACCGCCACCGTGTTGGTTCCTGTCCTTTCTGACTGGTGGGAGGTAACCCGGGATTAGGACATTGTCGGAATTAAAACTGGGATCGAGGTGCTTTTCGGTGAAGCAGATAAAATCAAAATCGTCTATATCATCTGTAATATGATCGAGCTTATTTCTGATGCTTCTGATATTATAATTGAGTATAGAAATACTGGTTATATCTACTGATTGAGTTCTGGATGGCCCAGGGTTAACTTCAATGTCCCCAGACAGGACAATGATACCAAGGATGACACACAGAGCCAATGAGAGACGGAATTTAACGGTGCGGATCTTCACAGAATGCTGAGTTCCGATCGGTTGTCTGGTCACACAGTACCTACACACGAGAAAATTATAATCAAGTCCGATTGCCAACCTGTGCTGCTCTATGTTAATACCTATGATTAGGGGCTAAGTGACAGGTGGAGAGAGGGTGTCAGTGCACCGTGGAGTGCGGTTAGTGTGTGTGTGTGGGGGGGGGGGGGGGGCATACAATAAGTAATATTAAGTAAAATACACTTTTTGGCTCAATATTTAAGAAATGTTTGTCTTGTTTTTCTCGATGGAGGCATGCCTTGATGATGAAGTTGAAATATTACCCAGTAAGGATTTTTTTCAAAAACAGAAACGGGTGCGAGAATTCTGTGTTGGGCCCTGCACGGGGCTAGCTGCTAACAACCATGAGCCCATCGTCGAAATTGTTTGGGAACTTTAAATTGCTTTCAGCAATGGTAGTGACTAGTGAAACTGGAATTAATATGGATGGTGACATTACGTCCCCTTAGTTCCAATGTGTTCTATGTGCCTACTGGCACATAGAACACATCGGAACTCAGTGGACGATTAGTACATATACTTTTTATATTAAAATAGTGGAAATTACCTTCAGTCTTTGTTTTCAACAAGATTTATGTAGAATTTCTATCTATCTCAGCTATACGTTTCGTGAGACGACTAAGATGACTGATACCAAGCGAACTTTCAGTGAAAAGATTCGAAGGAAAACGAATAGGACAGCCGATTTCGGATCGAATCGAAAATTGAAGCACCGCAGAGCTAATGTCATTGGTGGACAAAAACTGCGAGATGTTTGCCCAGATAGAGCTGTATCACCTTGTAGATCAGAGGTTGGATCACCGTGCTGATTCCTTTTCCGGGTTGGGGAGAAAAGTGGGGGTAAAAGTGAATTGTCAGGTTATGCTAAACTGATTCGCTATAGCGTGGATGATTTGCATGATTTGGAGATCATTTGGAGTATTGGCTCAGGGTGGTGAGTGGCATTGTGTGGAATGATGTCGGTCGTACATTATCGGTTTCGTCGGTCGGTTTGTAGTAGCCCAGGTTGTGGTTGTGTGAGGGAACAAATGTGTTCGTGCTTAAGAGATTTTGGGCTTGAGGTATAACAATCTGTGAGCGAATGATAATGCTGGTCATGACTAGTTTTCCGTGTTTAGGTGAGGGCGGGTGCTATCGGTTGCGTGTTCCACCTCATGGCTGCCAGCGTCGACAGAGGAAGCTCGGTCGAGAAGGCGAGATGGTGGAAGTTTATCGCCTCCTTGTTCTGTTTCTGTTTGATCTTTAGTCGCACGATGAGATTGATTTAATGACTGGAATCTGAGAAGAGAAGCACAGTGTCAGCTATAAACTTTCTGTGAGTTTATTCTTAGTTTTGTGTTTGGATGCGTCGGTCTAATTGAACAACCAAAGTATTTCTCATAGTTCCCTTTGCCAGAATTGCCCAAAATCTGGTATGACGCTAATCTTGGCCGATGTGAACGAAGCTAGAGTTGTCCTCCCTTGATGCTTTCACCAAAATCGTTCACCATTATTCGCCGAAAGCAATCAATTAGTATCCCATCCCTAGCGTTACCAGGCTGAAGAGAGTAGTTTTTGTATGGTGAGGAATTAATGATGGCAACAACTAAGGATTTGGTAGATGAAAACGAAAGAGGAGAGTTGTTTTTTTTAAATGTATTTATTGGGGTTTAACGATACTTTCGACAGCCAGGGTCACCTTGTGTCGGACAATTTTACGGTGGATGAAGTCGGAGTACCCTGAGAGAACCACCGAGCAACGACGAGAAACTGTCAGACTCCACAACGTACTAACTCCACACAACTCCACACAAGCAGGGTTAGCACCATTGAGGTGCAGTACGCCTTAGTACCGTGCCCCCACACATGCAATCGGGGCGAAATGCCTTGCCCATGAACACAACTCAGTTACCCCTGGCGGGGATCGAACCGTTGACCTTTCGGTTTGAAGTTCAATGCCGTAACCACTGAGCCACCAGATGAGAGTTGTACAGAAAATCTAGAGAGACGGGTAGTTTAGCTATCAGAACGTCGCGCCTTCCCCAGATCTGAGATTTTTTTTGTTTTAGTTTAACCCTTTACCTAACATGAAAAGCAGACGACACTTGCAAAAAAAATTCTTGAATAGGTAATTTTTTTTCATTTTTTGTCTCAAAAACATAGGTTATGACCCCTCGTTGGAACGAGCTCAACGAGCTCGTTCCAACGAGGGGCCATAACCTATGTTTTTGAGACACAAAATGAAAAAATACTGAAAATTAATTGGCGATTTTTTAGAATAGCGCTGGCCGGTTTTGGCCGTTACGTTGGGTAAAGGGTTAATAAATAATGAGGTTCTTACTTGGTTCGTTTTATATCGGCCGAGATATCAGCCCTCAATAACTTCACATCGGCATTCGACTTTGTGTCTCAGGCTGATATGAAGTTACCTCGTGCTGATATCAAGGCCCATATGAAACAGACCAAGTAAGATCCTCTAATTGGTAGAACATCCTTGGGTCGTGAACAGTATATCTTGTTTTATCTAACAATCATATAGATTTTTGCCTGAAAACCACGAGAAACGGTACGTATCACATTATGTGTTCCGATTCCGTATCAAAGAGACGACTCACTCTGATTCCGTATCGCGATATAAATATGTATTTGTGATGGGGATTTATCATTAAATATCAATAAAAGTGAAACCTCGTGAGTTCTGATTGAATGTTTTTAGCATTTGTATCCTAAACATATAATATTTTTGGTAAAAGTATTGAAAAATATCGCAAAAATACTTTTCATAAACAAACATGGATAAGATCTGTCTTGGACGAAAATATCAATTAGAAACTTATCTTTCATTCTGAAGCTCATATGATCATTATTTATAGAGTTAGCTCAATGTAAGCTCTTTTGTTTTCACCACACTCTGCTTCACATTCATTCTAGAGACCATCTTATAGCGTAGTTCTCATCACGATTTACCATAGAGTCTCCTTAAAATTTTATTTCACACCTCCGAATTCGGACATTCCTTCGCATCAGAACTCCTACACATGTACATCTGCGATACATGGCACTCGTAGGATCATATTTAACCCTTTACCCAACGTAACTGCCAAAACCGACCAGCGCGTCGAGCTCGTTCCAATGAGTGGTCATAACCTATGTTTTTGAGACAAAAAATGAAAAAAATTAGTTATTCAAGATTTTTTTTTGCAAATGTCGTCTGCTTTTCATGTTAGGTAAAGGGTTAAATTATTTTTAAACATTTTTGGGACATAATGTTCGGTTGATCACTGAAACGCACATAGAATGTATCCATGTGCCTATTGTGGTAGCAGCGCTACCGGAAACGAGTCGTCTATATGATACGGAATTTCATAAATTAGCATGGTTGTTAAATGAATGTGTAAGGTGGACCAAGAAATAGTTTTCAAGGGTAGTCTTGTGGCTTAACGTTGAAAATATTAATTGGTCTACCCCCAAATAATGAATATGGACTCTTCCAACTGCTTCCGTTGAAATAACAGGGAAGAAACTGACAGAGTGAAAGAGCTAAGACGAATAGATCTGGTCTTGTTTTAAGTGCAGTTTTTTCCTGCTTTAAACGTTTATCGGGTACACATTAGTCAACCCGGGAAGTTGATATTTTCTTATTCATGTGTTCTATATGGTTTTATTTCGGATCAATAAGAAGCGCCCGCGAAGAATTGACGTCGCTTTTCAGAACATGTCAATTAGAAGTCGGGAAGGACCCGATTACATCTCTGCTATCCTATGTGTAAACTTAGAATGATCAATGATATCTTGAAACATAATGGCTATAACGAAGCTCGGTCATATTGAATTTATACGCATACTAACATTCTCTGTACTCTGATATTCCAATGTTATAAATAGTCCAGGGAAATCATTCAAATGCTATCGGACATTACTTCCCGTCAGTGACCCTATATTAATTTCCTTTCGGGTAAGGTGTCGTAGAGTAACAACGCCATTCACATCATAGGATATGACAAAAAGTCGATATAATCATTATCATTTATCATTGATAATCATTTCTTAAACCCTTTACCCAACGTAACGATCAAAACCGCCCAGCGCTATTCACAAAAATCGCCAATTAATTTTCATTATTTTTTCATTTTTGTTTTAAAAACATAGGTTATGATCCCTCGTTGGAACGAGCTCGTCGAGCTCGTTCCAATGAGGGGTCATAACTTATGTTTTTGAGACAAACAAACAGTTATTCAAGAATTTTGTTTGCAAGTGTCGTCTGCTTTTCATGTTAGGTAAAGGGTTAATATGACAGATAAATTTACGAAAGATGATTTCTCATAACCTGTGTGCCCACACAATAACAAGTAAATGGAATATTCCAAATTGGTGTCAAAGCGTTCTAGTTAGAATCGGGCCCAACGGTTATTTTTTGAATGTGGTTCTCTAACTACAGTCACTGGATACCATGTATCACACTTCGTGCTCAGCTGGAGGTCCGCAGATTGTGAATTTGTGAACAGTGATCCCCACAAGAGGAAGCGTAATGTATAGAAAATTGATCTCCTTGGGCCAATTAGAGAGTAGTAACAGGATCTATAACGATTTCCGAACCCACATGATAGTATGGGCCTTATGCATATGCGTGTAAAGTTCTTAGCCCAATATACTAACCGCGCGTGTTGCATAGGCCGCCGTTGTGGTATTTCTCTTGTTTACTTGTATATTGGTAAAAAATCGCTATTATGCTGTAATTACGAGAAAAATGACCATGCGATTTTAAGTGGTATTTTTTAGTGCAAAAGAGGTTCTGGTACTGGCCTCTATACAACTGAATTGCTGGAGCGTCAGCAAAAAAATGTCACCATTCAAACTGTCGAAAACGATGTGCCCCCAACAACAAGTAAATAGAATATTCTAAATAGGAGTCAAAGCGCTCTGGTTTGAAAAGGGCTCAACTATTATACTTTGAAGGTGGTTCTTAAACAGTTGTCGCTAGATACTGTGTATCGCACTTTATGCTCAATTGGAGGTCCGCAGACTATGGACAGGTGAACAGTAATCCTTACAAGAGGAAGCGTATTGTGTGGAAAAATTATGTCTGTGGGACAGAGTGGCGACAGAATCTTTAACGATCTTTGAACCCACATTTGTATGCGAGCCTTTTATGTGTACATGTCAAGTTCTTGGTCAGATGTACTCATCACGCGTGTTTCATGGCTTGCTGTAGCGACATTTCTGTTATTCACTTGTATTCTGGAAAAAAATCTATAATATATTAGTAGGTGATAATTGCCGATTCCAGGATACGTTGTACATGTACCGTAAACGTACACGTACATGTTGCGTTTACCTTCATAGGATTCAGTGTTAAATCGCGTTCACGTTCACAAAAAATGTCGTTTTTTCATGGTGTCCCAGAATCGGCTATTGTTTTTGAGGCTCACAGATCGCACTTTTCACGTTCAAATACCCGTTGGCGAACGCGTAGATTCAACACGTCGCTCAAAAAAGTGAAAAATGTACGAAATTGTACATGTACATTTTCTTAAAAATTTTTTTTTTCGACGTTCCCATCGTGGATTAGACCTTCAATCTATCGTTGGTGAACGCGAGCAAAAAACGCTTTGCCGATTCTAAGACAGCATCAAAAAGGTGGTTTGCCGATTCTGGGCCAGTGTCCCAGAATCGGCAAACAGCTTTTGAGGCTCACAATAGAGTCGACTATAAGATTGAATTCGATAAATTCTATCATAATAGACACTCATGTTTTTGTTTCGGTGTGAATGAAAGGTTTTCGTTCAAAAGAGTCGACTATAAAATTGAATCTGTTATAATAGACATTCATGTTTTGTTTCGGTGTGAATGAAAGGTTTTCGTTTCAAACGGATGACATTGAAAAAAAAATTTACTTTTAGAAAATTAGAAATCGAAGGAAAAATCGTTTGTTTACGTTTTATCACTGCGAATTTTATGAAATAAATCTTAATAAAACACTTTGTAGAATTTGTTTCATTCAAATAAAAATAGTAAGGAAATAAAAAAAAAGTGATTGATATATAAAGGAGAAAAAAAAATATAAATAAATAGTTATTTAAAAAAATAAATATATCAAATCGAATAGATAATAAAAAATACGTAAATCATAAACGCTTCCCAGACTATTAGAGCAAGGTTTCTTTTTAAAATGCTGATGAGAGCCTACGCATTCTGTGTGAACGAACAACTAGGTCGCCTCTTGTTAGAACGATGCGTCGGATGTCGGGATCACCTAGACTTCGATCATGAGAATCATTCGTGTCTGACGATGGAAAGGGAAGATATGGTCGTCAAGTATTTCGAACCGGCGTTCGAACGCATTCAAATCGACGAAGTGATCACGTTTTGGAAGAGATTACTCTTCTGTAAGGATCGAGACAAGCCCACAGTTTCAGAAGAACTGAAATTGGCGCGTAGAAGTCTGACTTTAGAAGACAAGGGATGCATCATGAAATTATTGTTCAATGAAGCATGATAAATTGTATCCGACGTTAGATGACGACGAGGATGAGAAACCGAACGGCGTTTTGCCGACGGCACCGTCGCTAGAAGAAAAAGAAAGAGGAGAGAGGTGTCGCGTCGATCAAATCAGTAGAATCCAATCGTATCTAACTCAAGAGAGAGATTCTCGTCGTTCTCTCAAGAAGAAGTATTCGCGTTTCGTGAAATTCGTCAACGCGATTGACACGACACTCATCACGATTTCCATGGGTTTACACGCGGCCGGCATCGGACTGTTGTCGACTGCGGTCGGTATTCCGATCGTGTTAACCATAGAAGGAGTGGCTCTCGCCGCTGGATTGTTTAGCACGCCCGGAAACTTTTTGAGTAGGAAATTATATCTGAAGGCGAGGAAACACGACAAGATTCGCGTCTTGGCCGACTCCAAGATCGACACGATATCCGAAATGATCTCGATGGCGTTGAAAGACGGGGTAGGATATCGGACGGAGAATACTTCACGATATTGGGTGAGAAAACGAAATATGAAGTTATGAAGAAGCTGTGAGAATCAAGACTCGTCGGATCATCAAGGAAGAGATGAAGGATTCTCTCGTGGAAAAGGGGAGGAAAGAGGCCAGGGAGGAATTCAGTAAGATGATAGAACTCAAGAGCAGCGATTGAAAAATATATATGTATATAATAAGAACAGAATTTTTAAAAAAAGAAATATTAAATTTATATATAAAACAAAAACGAAATTAATTTAAATAACTCTCAAAAAATGTATTGCGTAAAGTGTAAGAGAGTTACCGAGACGAGTAATTCTCAAGAAGTACGAACTAAAAACGACAGACAGATGCTTCGCGGAATTTGCGACGTGTGTGGTTCTATCAAGACTTGATTCGTCAAAAAAAAGAACGCGAGCAAAGGTAAAGGCATCGTGAATAAAATGATCAATAATCTACCTTTCGAAATGTATCTGCCTGATCACAGTTTCACGGGACCTGGAACGAAATTGAACAAGAGACTCAACGCCGATCTGACTCCTAAATCTTGGAGCAAACCTGTGAATAGGGTGGACGCGGCCGCGTATGATCACGATCTATGCTACGCCGGACATCCCGACACCAAAACTCGCAACAATGTCTGCGATAAAAACATGTTGGCGAAATTGAGAGGTATATCGAATCCGTCCAGGAGAGAGAAGATAGAACGTTCGCTGGTCGGCAATTTGATCGGTGCGAAACGTCGATTCGGATGGGGCTTTCAAAAAAAAAGCGCATCTGAAAAGATGAAGAAACGATTATTGACGAGAGAATTGGCCGAGGAGTTGCACAAACCCATCGTGCGTAAATTTCGAAAGAGAAGGGTGTTCGTGAAGGGTTTGGATGATATTTGGTCTGCCGACTTGGTCGACATGAGATCGTTTTCGAGGTGGAACGAGGGTGTCAAATATCTATTGACGGTGATCGACGTGTTTTCCAAATGCGGCTGGATCACAGCTTTGAAGAATAAATCGGGACCTTGCATCGCCGAGGCTCGGAAGAGCGTGTTCGACTCGTCTTCTCGAAAACCGAGTAAATTGTGGGTGGATAAGGGAAAGGAATTCTACAACAAGCACGTTCATCGATTAGTCGATCTCTACTCGATCGAAAACGAAGAGAAAGCCAGCGTGGTGGAACGTTGAAATCGAACGATGAAGGAAAAGATGCATAGATACTTCACGGCGAATTCGACTAAGAAATACATATACGCTCTGAACGGTCTGGTCAAAGATTACAACAACACGCGACACAGATCGATCAAGATGACTCCCGCGGAAGATAGCGATCCTCGAAACGAAAAACGGGTCTACGCGAATCTATATCCTGAGAGATCTAAGATCAGGAAGAAGTCTAGAACGCCGAAATTTGCGGTCGGTGATCGAGTGAGAATCTACGCTTATAACAAGCACTTCGAAAAGTTTTATACTCCTCGATGGACCTCGGAAATCTTCGTGATAATCAAAATATTTCACACCGATACGGTGACTTACGAAATCGAAGCTTTGGATGGAGAAGAGATCATCGGAAAGTTTTACGAACAACAATTGCAGAAGACGAAGTTTTGATAAAGAAAACAATTTTTTTTATTTACTCTCTTTAACATTTTCTTGTTTCCATATATATATATATGAGAGAAAAATAATAATAAAAAATAATTAAAACTATTTTTAGATAAAAAAGCAAGCTAATCAATAAACAAAAAACAAAAACCCTTAAAAATGGCAAATATACTAGATATAGCACAAAGCATAGTGAAAGATGAAAGTATTCAAGAATATGAGGTTCACGAATACGAACCGGTAACCGGAACGAGTTTGAACAATGCGGGAGAGATAAGAATCAACATCGAAACTCAAGATCTATTCGTACATCCTAGCGAGAGTTACATAGTGGTGCAGGGACGTCTCACGAAGGAAGATGGGGGCGACTACGCCGACGACGACACGGTTACTCTAGCCAATAATGGCATCATGCATCTATTTAGTAATATAAAATACATGCTATCCAGACAAGAGATAGAATCTGTGTTTCATCCCGGTCAGGCCACCATGATGTTCGGACTCTTGACGTATCCGGATGATTTTTCGAAATCCAGAGGACTTAATCAGTTGTGGGAGAAAGACACCGTCAGCCCTGCTAACGCTGGCGCCGCCGCGATATTCGACTACGTCGTCAAGACGTCCAGACCTAAAGGAACGTTTTCGTTCAGGATACCTTTGAAACACATCTTCGGATTCGCGGACGATTACAACAAGATCATGTACGGATTCAAACACAATCTGACGTTGATTCGAAAGGGAAATGATGACGGGATAGTGAGACTCCCCGCGACCGATGCGGGTAAGATACCTCTACACAAGATATCGTGGTTCGTTCCGCACGTGGAGCCTTCGATCATGGAAAAACGCATCTCTACAAGATCAAAGAATCCAAGAGTAAATTACCCGTGGGATTTAGAATGAGACAGTGCGACACGGTTAGCATTCCACTCGCCACGAATCACTTCGATTGGCAAAGGTAAAGGCATCGTGAATAAAATGATCAATAATCTACCTTTCGAAATGCATCTGCCTGGTCACAGTTTCACGGGACCTGGAACGAAATTGAACAAGAGACTCAACGCCGATCTGACTCCTAAATCTTGGAGCAAACCTGTGAATAGGGTGGACGCGGCCGCGTATGATCACGATCTATGCTACGCCGGACATCCCGACACTAAAACTCGCAACGATGTCTGCGATAAAAAACATGTTGGCGAAATTGAGAGGTATATCGAATCCGTCCAGGAGACAGAAGATAGAACGTTCGCTGGTAAGCAATTTGATTGGTGCGAAACGTCGATTCGGATGGGGCGTTCAAAAAAAGCGCATCTGAAAAGATGAAGAAACGATTATTGACGAGAGAATTGGCCGAGGAGTTACACAAACCCATCGTGCGTAAATTAATTTCGAAAGAGAAGGGTGTTCATGAAGGGTTTGGATGATATTTGGTCTGCCGACTTGGTCGACATGAGATCGTTTTCGAGGTGGAACTAGGGTGTCAAATATCTATTGACGGTCATCGACGTGTTTTCCAAATGCGGTTGGATCACAGCTTTGAAGAATAAATCGGGACCTTGCGTCGCCGAGGCTCTGAAGAGCGTGTTCGACTCGTCTTCTCGAAAACCGAATAAATTGTGGGTGGATAAGGGAAAGGAATTCTGCAAAAAGCACGTTCTTCGATTAGTCGATCTCTACTCGATCGAAAACGAAGAGAAAGCCAGCGTGGTGGAACGTTGAAATCGAACGATGAAGGAAAAGATACATAGATACTTCACGGCGAATTCGACCAAGAAATACATATACGCTCTGAACGGTCAGGTCAAAGATTACAACAACACGCGACACAGATCGATCAAGATGACTCCCGTGGAAGCTAGCGATCCTCGAAACGAAAAACAGGTCTACGCGAATCTATATCCTGAGAGATCTAAGATCAGGAAGAAGTCTAGAACGCCGAAATTTGCGGTCGGTGATCGAGTGAGAATCTACGCTTATAAGAAGCACTTCGAAAAGTTTTATACTCCTCGATGGACCTCGGAAATCTTCGTGATAATCAAAATATTTCACACCGATATGGTGACTTACGAAATCGAAGCTTTGGATGGAGAAGAGATCATCGGAAAGTTTTACGAACAACAATTGCAGAAGACGAAGTTTTGATAAAGAAAACAATTTTTTTTATTTACTCACTTAACATTTTCTTGTTTCCACATATATATATATATGAGAGAAAAATAATAATAAAAAATAATTAAAACTATTTTTAGATAAAAAAGCAAGCTAATTAATAAACAAAAAACAAAAACCCTTAAAAATGGCAAATATACTAGATATAGCACAAAGCATAGTGAAAGATGAAAGTATTCAAGAATATGAGGTTCACGAATACGAACCGGTAACCGGAACGAGTTTGAACAATGCGGGAGAGATAAGAATCAACATCGAAACTCAAGATCTATTCGTACATCCTAGCAAGAGTTACATAGTGGTGCAGGGACGTCTCACTAAGGAAGATGGGAGCGACTACGCCGACGACGACACGGTTACTCTAGCCAGTAATGGCATCATGCATCTATTTAGTAATATAAAATGCATGCTATCCAGACAAGAGATAGAATCTGTGTTTCATCCCGGTCAGGCCATGATGTTCGGACTCTTGACGTATCCGGATGATTTTTCGAAATCCAGAGGACTTAATCAGTTGTGGGAGAAAGACACCGTCGGCCCTGCTAAGGCTGGCGCCGCCGCGATATTCGACTACGTCGTCAATACGTCCAGACCTAAAGGAACGTTTTCGTTCAGGATACCTTTGAAACACATCTTCAGATTCGCGGACGATTACAACAAGATCATGTACGGATTCAAACACAATAATCTGACGTTGATTCGAAAGGGAAATGATGACGGGATAGTGAGACTCCCCGCGACCGATGCGGGTAAGATAACTCTGCACAAGATATCGTGGTTCGTTCCGCACGTGGAGCCTTCGATCATGGAAAAAGCGCATCTCTACAAGATCATAGAATCCAAGAGTAAATTACCCGTGGGATTTAGAATGAGACAGTGCGACACGGTTAGCATTCCACTCTCCACGAATCACTTCGATTGGAGATTGATGGTGAAATCCGCTTCTGAAAGACCGCGTTTCATCGTGGTTGTGTTTCAGACCGATAGGGACGGGTCTCAGGAAAAGAATGTGTCGCAGTTCGATCACTGCAATTTGAGAAACATGCAAGTGTTTCTGAACGCTACGAGATATCCAGCAATTGATTACAACGCGTCGTTCGACAAGAACAATTTCTGCAGACTGTACGGCGACGCCGCTGATTTTAGAAAGAAGTATCACGGTCTAGACGAATTGATGAGCAATCCTAACATATCTCCCGGCGAATACAAGTCGATGTATCCCATGTTCGTATTCAACATCAGTAAACAGAGTGAACGACTCAAGAGTAGCATCTTAGACATTCAGATCAAGATGCAATTCGATAGGAACGTGCCGAGAAAAACCGAAGCCTTCGCTCTGGTCCTGTTGGACAGAGAATTACAATTTGAATCGGATGGAAATAAGATGTCGATCATTCGATGAGAGACGTGTGTGAAAAAAATTAAAAACAAAATAAAAAAAGTAATGAGTAATAATTAAAAACAAAAAAAAAAAATAAAAAAATAAAAGTAATGAGATCTAGAGAGATTGAACATCTTTCTAAATCTCATTACTTTTTTTTTTGTTTTTAATAATCACACATTATTTTTTAATTAATTATTTCCACGCGTTCACTGTTTGTTCAAAGGATCTAGTTCGATCAGTAGACTCACCATGGAAGTGACGGCTTCAGGATTATTGGTTTTTGTAACAAAATTAATCCTGTCTCTGGCGTTCACTTCAAGAGGCGTGCCGAACGTGCTAACATTCGCGTATTGATTCTCAGTCTTTTCGACGCTATATTTCTTATCGCTCTCTACTCCATTCACCACGAGATTGATGACCACTCTGTTATTCAAATCCGAGGAAGCCAGACTCATTCGAATGATTTCACCTCCTAACGGCATGGGATATCCCATCTGACCATGTTTCGATCCGCTACCTCCGTTTCTGAAAGACCACTCGGTTTTTCCCTCCTCTAACGTGGCAGGCCTCCTCAGCTCACATGGTAATCAATTGTCTAGTGTATTTAACTCTTTCCACCACCGAAATCAGGGTGCAGGCATCCGTCATGTTCACGGGATCCGGTAGATTCGTGAGCGCGTGTCCACCCATGTCTAGTTTACCTTCCATGATGTTGCCCTTTCTCCAGACCGAGTTGTCATCTACGTACTTCCTGCTGACTGTGCTGGAATCGAATTCGGGATCGTGATCGAGACCAAATAAATTCTCACCGTTTATGTTGATACCACCCTCCATGGTTCCGCCAGATTGTTTGTTCAGGTCGAGATCGTCCACTTGCGATTCTACATATTCTTGTGATCAGATCACGGCAGAATCTATGTAGCCCTTGTTGACCGTGGTTGAGTCCGCATCCGTGTCGTCGACCTTCGAGAGATTCAATATCTTGTTGAATCTCGCATTCAGATCCGATTTCATTTCTCGTCTGTCAGACTTTCTCTGTTCCAGATCTACGTAGTGTTTGGTCGCCAGGTCCTTGGGATTCGTGGGAGTGGCCATGTTCATTATCTTGTTAGAATTGGCGTTCAGTTCCGAGTGCATCGTTTTCTGAACGTATCTATTTCTCAGATGTTCGCTGAATCGTGCGTGAGAGTCGTCAGCGTATTTCTTGGTCACGGCATCGGTGGGATCTATGGGATTCGCGACGTTCACCAAACGGTTAGCTTTCAGATCGAGTTCGTCGGTCATGGCTTTATCCATGTAATTATCTAGCATGATTCGTTCGAAATCCGCATTCCCCCTGTCGACGTATTTTTTAGTCGCAGCATCTGTGAGATCTATCAGCTCATGAAGATTGTAGAGCTTCTTATCATTCATGTTCAAAGGTTCCTCTCGAGGTTCGTATCTCCGAACGTAATGTTCATCCAAGTTGGCAACGTCGTAACCATCACCGACTTCGAGCGTCTTCCTCTTCTATTTGGATTGACTTTCATCGTCACTTCTTCCAAATTTATCGACTGGCATGTTGTTTTGAGATTTTTGTTTTAAAAATATATTTCAAACGCAGTTTATTAAAAATGAATTATTTGACATATTTTTATTTTTCGTTTTTATTCGATTAAAATTTTTTTATATAAGTTTTTTACCTTTATATATACTATAAAAAAAATCTCTCTCTAATGTAAATTATTGAGAATGTCTTGAAACCGATCTCCTTCAGACCATCTCTTGAGAATGTAGAGACATAGGTGACTGCAAAACACTTGATCTGGTGATTGCACTCGTTCCGTGTTGTAACAAACCATCGATTTGTTGAAATAGTTCTTTATTTCTTTCGGCGGTGAGATTCCGTAGCTGTCGAAATAATAATTCTTCTTCTTCCCGCTCTTGAACCACGCCACCCAGTGAGCACCTTCACCCGATAAATCGTTTAGATTTAAAATTCCGCATTCTGATTGTCGAGGTCTTCTCTTCATCTCTGGAAAACATGCCTAGAAAATCTTTGATTTTCAAATCCTTTGCTGCATTCGACAGATTGATTTTGGATAGGGGTTCGTTAGGTAAGATGACACCTTCTACGGATATCTCTATTTTCTTATTCATAAATGCATATATTTTTTTTTTTAAATTTATTTATTTTATTATAATTCACTAAAATGACGTTATTTTTTTCTTTTTTTTTCTTTTTCTTTTTAAACTAACTCTCTCGACTTCCATAATCTTGAATCCGTCTAATTCCTCGACTCCCGTAATCATGAATCCATCTAATTCCTCTTGATTTTCTGGAATCCTATCATCCTTAATCATATCCGGAATCCTATCATCCTCAATCATATCTGAAATCCTATCATCAAAAATTAGGACCAAAGTCCAATGTCCGAGTGCTAAAGTGCTTATTTTATTGTCTAACACGAATCTCTTATCGTCATCAGCCATCAGCGAAATCTTGTTGACTATTTCGGTATACAAGTCGTGATTTTCACTTCGAATCGATTTCATAGTCTTATACACCGGACCACTTCCTAACAGACAATCTTTATACTCTTGGTAAAGAGATGTTTTTCTTCACCACGCATGCTTTAACACCTTTGCACTTCTTGATATCTTCATCTTCTAGACGATAACCATACAGTTTGGGTCTCAAGCCCACGGATTCGAGGATTTGTTTACCGCCGCTCTCGTCCTTAAATTTACCCAACACCTTCTTGTTGTTGTTCGATTGAATGTTGGACGGGTGATTGACGGGATAATTGCTCATGTCGAACCACGCGGCCACGTCCAGAGATATATCTTGGTAGACATCTTTCGTCTCTATCTCGTAAACTAAACTGTCCGTGTCGGTGAACAGTAGTTTGGCATTATCACCAAATTTTCGTTTGATGTAATCGTAGAGAAACTCGTACATCAATCGCTTGCTGATATCTAAGATGATCGGTCCGAGATAATACGGTTTGTCGAACTTCAGGTGCGTCTTTTGCATGTGAATGGCCACTAGATTTTCGTCGAATATGGATCGGTGTTTGTAATTGGGTTTCACCACTAATTTTTTAGCTCTTTTCTCAGACGTGATGAGTCTAACGTTGGTTCTCTTCCTGATGTTTTCCATCGATTTACCGTACACGCAGTTGTTCATGAGTTTGAAGAAATCTTTTTCGAAATCGTTCTCGGCTCGAATTCTGAGATTCGTGTTGAGATCGATGTATTTTTTCATCCAAGGTTCTTCTTTGAATCGAATGATGCGATGTATGTCAACTAATTTCATCCCGTAATCGACGTATTGTTTCAAATTCTCACTGTAGATGACGTAGTTATGTTTGTTAATTAAATTGGGAATGAGTTTTTCCTCGTCTCGTTCATTTGGTTCCATTCGTTCGGGAGCCAGCGGATAATCATTGTGTAGATCATGTAATTCTTCCGGATAGTTCAAATCAACTTCTAAAATGCACGGATAGTCTCTCCATTTTTGCATCTCTTCTGGTTCCGTTACCCATTCAAAATTTCCAATCGGTAAAGGATGACTCATAGCCCAACCGTACAGATTAATAGCGTCCCAATACTGTATGTATTTATTTGACCATTTCGAATCGAAACCTTCTTTCATGTAGGGATTGTTAGCTTCAGAATATCTGTGGGAGATCATCGAGGCACCACCTCTCGTAGCCCTTTCGAACATGAGCAACATGTCCACGTCGGATAATAATTCCAATTGGACTTTGGTGGTCTTCAACAGAGCGTCCCATGCCAGACCGGGTGCGGTGAAATACCAAGCCAGATCCAGATCGTAATTTCGACGACAGACGTCTCGAAAATTTTCGAACACGTCTGCCAAGAGCACAATGTCAGTCTTCAGATAGAGATCGTGATAATCTCTCATGGTTTTCATATCAAATGATTTCAACGTGTTTTGGCGTGTTCGTAATTCTCATCGGAAATGTCGGATTCGTATAATTTCGAATAAAAATCTTCTTTCGAAGTTAGTGCGGTGTCGTCGAATATCTTAAGATCACTCATGTAATCATAAGGACGTCTACTCATTCTCCAAAATGTTCGCTCGTGATTTCAAATTTATCCTTGCTCATGTTATTGACTAATTTTTCCAGAGCGGTTGACATGAATTTAAAACTGTCGATGAAATGTATTCCTCTACAAATGAATTTCGTTTTTTCTTCCAACGTCTCTCCATCGATTACTCTTTTCTTCTCCATGAGCTTCCATTTCATGAAGGACATGTATCTTTCTTTGCTGTTTGCGATGCAATTTAATTCTTCATGGGAGGTGCCGAGATTTTTCATGAACAGAAGACTGTCGTAACCCGAGAGATTGTGAAATATCACCGGATAGAAAACGGTGTCTCGATATTTTAAATTACACATGCTGTGAGCCGGACTGTGATACAGACCCGTGTAATGATCGTGGTCTCTAACCTTCTTATTTTCCTCCAAATTCTTGTCAAACAATTGTCTGCATATGTGACATTCAGTGGCTCTGTTATTTCCATCCTGCTGCTCTCACGTGATGATCATTTTCACCGGAGTTTTGAATTTGTCGTATAACATTTGAATTTTCGATTCTAACTCTTCCACAAACCTTTGAGCCACGTCGTCGTCTTCGCACTGTTTCATGTAGGTGAAGGGACCCATGTTGTGTTGCGAGTCAAAAGCGCATTTCACATAAATGCAATAACCCGAAGGCGTGTGTTTTTGATATTTTTCAATGTAACTTCGAAGAGCATTGGGTTGGCAGGAACTCATTTTCACGGTGAAGCATTGAAAATCGGCGTACATGATGAATGGTACTTTTAACCTTCTATTGAGATTTTCTAACTTCACGATGATGTTGGGTTTGGGCATTTCGACGATGACACCTTGATTTTCGTTGCAATATTCCTGATGTTTCGCTAACGATTTTTTGCTGTGAAACGCGTTCATGCAGTTGCAACATAAACATATCTTATGTTCATGTTTATTATTTTGTCTTGACAGTAATCAGCTCGGATTTTTAACCCAACAATAATGACAATTGTCACCATTCGAAATCAATAATAAAATAATCGTCTTTTCTCTTTCGAGATACAAAGTCTGTCTGAGAGGATAGATCATTCATTTTTCATCGTCGTATCCCAAGACGTTCACTGCTACGGTGGGATTTTGAGCCTCGAAACATTCGAAGTGTTTTAACTGCGTTGGAAAAGTCACTCCAGTCCAATCAAGATTTTTAGAAGTCTCCTCGTAATGAAAAAATCTCTCAGGATGGATTTTGACAGAGTATAAAGCAGAGATGACTGCCCATTTAAAACACTGATCATCTTTATTTCTCACGTTGATAACAGCATTTTTTTTAGCTAAGAAATACGGTAATTCCACGTAGGAAGACCCTTTCAACGAATCGTTTTTAGTTATATGAGTTTCGAGTTTCAACACCTCATCGAATGTGCAATTACTACCTTCATGTTGATAATTCGTGAGAGATTTATTCATCACGCAATGGAGTATCATCTTAATTTTTTGTCCCACGTTCATGTGTTTGCGAAACAAATCCAATACTTTTTTCTTCACCCGTTCCATGAACAATTTCGGATCGATTTTCTTGAATGAGGGAACCACGTCAAAAGTTTTAAAAATGCCTTTGATCACACTCTCCCGTTCTACAGGCTTCGATTGGAATAGTTCCATGTTGAGTCGTGCTACATATTCTTCTCCTTTCCCTTCGTCAATTGCTCGTCGAATTTCGCTTGATATATCTCGTTTGTCTAGATTCTGAAGTGCATCACTCGTTTTCGTTTTAGTTTTTTTCTTCTTTTCTTTTGAAACTTGAAGTTCCTCAACGGCTTTTCGTTTAGTCGTCTTCTCATTTTTCACAATCGATGCATTTTCTGACTGTTTAAGTTTATCCACTTCCAATCTTTCGATTTTTTTCTTTCCATCGTTTCGCAAACAGTATTCCTATATGACTTCAATTTTTTTTGATTTTGTTCTATGATTTCTGAAATGTGGAATTTTTAATAGTTTACAAATCTCGTTTAACTGAGGTACGGTTTTCTCATTTAAATTTTCCATTTTTTTATTTGTTTGCTCCATTTGTAAGAATTTTTTTTTTTTTCGAATTTTGTATTTAAATAATTTGTTAAAAAGTTTTAAAATTGTTTTATATATATATGTTTTAATTCCTTCAAAAACATTTTTTTGGGATAAAATTAAGCAATTTTTTATGTTCCTTAACGTGGAAAAATTGAATTAATACGAGAAAAAAGGATGTTAAAATTTAACTTTTTATTTATATATATAAAGAGAAAAAACACTTTTACAAAAAAAAATTTTCACATTGAAGAAAATTAAAATTAAAAAAAAACTTTTTTTTATATATATATAAAGAGTAAAAAAAACCAAACTTTTTTAACAAATTATTAAATACAAACTTTAAAACATACATTATTTGCAAGAATTCATAAAACAAAAAAAAACAAATAATCGATCATGACAACAACACCTAAAAAATGCGAATTGAAATTGAAACGAGTCGCAACGTGTAAGAAATTCGGTTTTAAAATCTATAGATTACAACAACACGATTCCATCGAATTGAACGAGGTCGAGATGAAGGGCTTAGAGTGCAAATACGACAAATATAACATGCCTTTGAAATTGGATGAAGACATGCTCGATTTGTTTTACGACTACCAAAGCAATTTACAGAAAATCATCATCGCCAAAGATAGAGAATTCGACAAGGACGATTTGTTGTTGTCCTATGGAAGTTACATATATCTCAAAAATTTACTCAAACTCGTGGACAAATTGGGTGGTGAGAGCGCGTTCACTAATACACGAGTGTCAACATGCTAATAACGGACTTGGAAATATTAACAATAGAGAGATTGATTTTTTAGCAAAGAAGAAGGAAAAAAAAGTAATGAGATCTAGAGATTTTTGTTTTTGTTTTCCTTCTTCACTCTCACCCATATATTATAATAATGATTCTTTTTTCTCAAATTTCAGCATCAATTCTTCTTTTTTTTGTGATATGTTACATTTTTTTTATAAGAACACATTTGTTTATCCGAATCATAATTATGAACGAATGTTGTGCATCTCTCGATAACACTCGCATCATTACCATTCTCTTCAGAAGTTAGTGGTGATGGTGGAATACGTCACATTCTTTTAAATTTCAACCATCTGTCCCGATCTTTATTTAACTCTTTTATCAGTTCTTTCCTAAGATGTCCATCATTAGCATCTAATCGTTTTTCCACATCTTTTTCGCACTCTATCTCGCGATATTCATCATTATCGTCTAATTGTTTTTCCACCTTTTTATCCATTTTATATTATTTTATACTTTCTATGATTTATATTTTATATAATTATATAATTTGTACATTATAATAACATACTCAAAATCGGTATATTCTTAAATGGTGATTTCTCACCAAACAACAAACCCTTGCCGAGTCGCTCAATGGTCCGACCACTCTTTAGACAGAGACCGTTTCTACTCAAAGAGTTGTCTCCTCTAACGGGTGGTAGCGACAATCCTTTATCGCTGTCATCTATGTGGACGCGACACATGGCTCCTCCTTCTTCAAAAACAGTCCGCTGCCACCCATTAATTTCTCAACTGCCGAACTCGCGAGTCCTGAGGGAGCTCCCACGCCGGGAGTCTTTCCGAGAAAGGGTAATGCTTTTGCGGCAAAGGGTAATGATTTTGCGATTCCTGCCAATAGCGGTAGGAAACCACCTTTCATTCTCAAATTGTATCTCAATTTAGCGGGACTCAATCTCACCGTCAATCCTCTTCCATCACGAATCGCTTTCTCCATCCTTTTGATTTGACTCCTGGTCCAGGTGATCGAATCCTGACCGCCACTCGTCAGATCTTCGTGAGTGAATTTGAATTTCACCGCCTCGCCTCGAGTTGTTAATGCTCTCTTAAATTTCGCCCTCTGTCCTGCAGATATGTTCACGTTTTTATACACGTATTGTGTCATAATTCTTTTTTTTAAATATATTTTGTTCAATTGTATTTTTTTGTTTTAATTATAATTATATATATTAAATAATTTTTGTAAATTAATATTGCGTTTATTTTATTTTGTTATTCATATATACACAATATTTTTTTTTTTTTGCTTTTATATTTCTCTTATGTGAAATCATATCGTCACCCTCTCTCCGCTAAGATCTAACAGTTCACCATTTTGATCCGTCAACATGGTTTTGAGACTATACAACGTGTCTAAAATCACTGGTAAATAAACTAAATTTCGAGGTCGTTCCACGATCTTATAACCCGGCGACACATTTGGAAAAAAGGAATAGATCGTCGGTTGAGCGCTACCATTCACGTAGCTTCCAGCAATCACATCCACGTTCACCAGAATGCTATTGACTGTGAGAATGTCGACCGTATTTTCAGATGCCGCATGGCCTCGATACATCTTTCGATCGAATCCCAGCATCTTGCCTATAGAATCGTCCGTGTTGAAATCCACTCGAAAATTATCTTCCAAATCCAACATCGTCTGTAAGGTATTAGGGTTGGGAGCGAGTCTGATCTTGTTGCTTCCCTTTCCATCCGTCTTCATTCGCGTCTGAATGTAATTGTTCAAATCGTCTATGTCGTAACATCCTTTGGGAATTCGAATCTCCAACCAATCCACTCCGTCGGAATACTTAAACGAGTTATTCTTTTCGGTGGCGTTGGGAAAGGAATAATAAGTCTCCAGATTCACCAACGCCATCTCGTATCTTTTCTCTCTATTCAATTCGATGGAAGGTTCGAATTTCGTCGCGAATCGAGTCGAATCGCCACTCACCACGATTTGAATGGATTGTTTTGCAGCCGTATTCTCGGCTATCCGTTCTAACAATTCTCCTTGTTCGAACATTATATTTTAATTTTTTATTTTATTTTTTCAAAACTAAATTATTTGATGATTTATTATTTTCTAATTTTATTTTCGCTCTCTGTCTTATTATCATCAGAAACATAAAACTTGTCGAATCCGCACCGATATTTTCCGCGATTAAATTCGCTAGTCAAATCGATCACGACGAAATAGTAAAGTCCTCCATCCCAAACCCTCTTGCAGAATCTCCTGAATTCTGCCGCGCTCATGCCCTTTGCGACGTGATCGCTGTAGATGTGATTGAGATTCTTGAGATCTTGGCGAAAGAGACATAGAAAATTAGCTTTCTCCCTTATCGTCTGTCTGGGCAATCGAAAATAATTCTGCGACAGGTAGAAACAGTCCACGTTGCTGTGACGACACCTAACGTAATACGATTCGCATCGGTTCTGTCTCCCCAAAAGCAGATCGTCGAAAATCATGAGATTCTTATCTTCTGATTTTAATTCTCTAGGATCCGGAACGTCGCTAGCGTTCTCATAAAATCGACACTCAACGTTCGAAGATACATTTCTCTTCATCAATTCCATCGCCGCACCATCCAAAATGGTCGAAAGAGAAGCTTCACTTTTGTCGAATTCCTCCCTACTGTCAAAGATTCTGGCTATGACATCCTTAGGCAATCTATGATCCATGCACTCTCGAAGCAATCTGTATTCGGGTTGAAACAAGCTCTTGCTAAACACAAACAATCTGTCGTAATCCAACCAGTCGGGTCGCGACATCAGATTCGTCAACAGATTGGTCTTTCCACAACTCGATTTCCCGCTATCAAGCCTCTTATGCTTTTAGGAAAGAACTCATTATTCGAGATCTTAGTCGCGGCGTCGTTCCAAGACATATCTTTAATGTTCATCTTTGTTTATTTTTTTTTTGTTATTTTAGATTTTTTCAAACACAATTTTATGTTTTATCAAACTCAGTTTTTAATATTATTATTTATTTATATTACACCGTCGCGAGTTCTCTTCAATCAAGATCCACTCGTCATTTTGGCTAAATCTTGTATGGGTACCACAGCATCCTTAAAATCTTTCCAACTTTTCGGCGATCGCTCTAACGTAGCTCGCTTCGCCGGTGGACTGATCAACTTGTCGATCAACGCGTCGGCTGCCCTCTTGCCAGCCACAGAAGCTATCCTACCACTGGCTTCGGAAGCGGCTTTCTTACCAGCATCCAAAGCCGTCTTCTTACCAACCGCAAATGCGGTCGATGCGAGTTTTCTACCTGCATCACTCGTGAACGCTCGCATTATAGAATCGACGATGCCAGAAGCGCCTTGAACGTAAGTTCTAACGTATCCCCTGTTCTTTATCACCAACATATTTTTATTTTATAATATATATTTTGTTTTCACTGGTAAATCGTTTGTTGTTTAAATACTTTTATTATTCTAGTGTAAAATTTACTGTTTTTATTTTATATATTTTGTTTGTTTGTTTCTCTCCACTTATTATATACATCAATCCTTCAATTCGTTCATCAGCCTTTTATAATGGTTTTTATTCAAAACCTTCTGTCTTAACAATTCGTCGCATATACTAACTATCTCATTATCTAATCCTGTGTTACCAGCACGTCTACTTGCCATCAACAAACTCAATCTCTGAGACAGAGCGTCAGAATCGCTCGGAAGAAAAGTGGTTTTCACCCCTTTACCAGTCACCGATTCGACGAACTTCTTATTCATATCCCATATGGGTTTCACCACTTTCGTCCACTTGTAACCTCTGTTGGCTTTGGGTCTCGTCTCTCTGGCATCGTTATTTCTCTTCATGGCGTGGGTCTGAACCAGAATGTCGCCGTAATTGTCGAAATTCTGTTCCGTGTAATCACTAGGCTTGTCGAAAAGGAGCAATTTGCGCAGTCCATCAGTTATTTTATACTTATTTGAACCGACGATTAAATTATCATCATCCATTTCCACTTCTGTGTCGCCCACAAAAGTTCTACCGTCCGAATCCTTATAAATTCCATACAACAGATCTCTCTTACCACCATCATCGGACGACTCGGACGACTCGACGCTATCAGTGGTGATAGTCGAAGCTGTATCGCTGTCGCTCACGTCGGTTTCGATTCTCATGGGAACGTAATCCGGTGTAGATTGAAAGGAATACTGTTTTGTAAAACTACCGGGCAACAAACCCATTCTCAAAGAACTCTCTTTTATGGGTCTCAATTCTTCATCTATCTCCTTCCTGCTTCGTTCCTGAACATCCGTCATGGGTTTTAATATTTTTTTGGCTTCGCGCATCAATTCCACTTCTCCAAGCCGTCTGTTTCTGTCAGCCAATTGAATGCTCTTCTTGGCACGTTCATATTCGTTTAAAAGCTTATCTCGACGTTTGGCATCCATCTGTAAACACATTTTTTTCGTTTTTAAATTATTAATATTTCCTTTGAGTATGCTAATGTGAGTTATTATTTTCAAAATTAAATGTACGTTGTATAATTATTTTTATGTTTTAAGTAAATAAAAATCTTCTGTCTTTAATATAATAACTAAAAACCAGTTGAGGAAAAACATTTTACATGATAAAACCTCTATAAATGCCTTTTGCCTCTGAACGCGTTAAAAATCGCATCACAGATTATTCACTTAGTGACGAACATAAGAAACCGGTTTCTGATTTAACGCATTTGAGAATAATTACATCCGTTAAAAAGTTTCATTCATATCTCCGAACATTATCACGAATATATTAAAAATTTATTTACCACTTAAACCTAATTGAGTGGAAACGCGCTTTTATTGTCTATTATTAAAACGATCCATTGAACGAAAACCTTTCATTCACACTAGAACAAAAATATGAGTGTCAGTTTTATCTCTTAAAAATTCATCTAAGTGAAAAAGGTTTTATAATAGTATTTTTATTTGAATGAAACAATTCTACGAACTATTTTTATTTGAATGAAACAATTGTACAAAGTGTTTTATTAAGATTTATTTCACAAAATTCGCAGTGACAAAACGTAAACAAACGATTTTCCATCGATTCTAATTTTCTAAAACTCCATTTTTTTTTTCAGTGTCATCTGTTGAAACGAAAACCTTTCATTCACACCGAAACAAAACATGAATGTCTATTTTTACAGATTCAATTTTATAGTCGACTTATTTGAACGAAAACCTTTCATTCACACCGAAACAAAAACATGAGTGTCAGTTTTATCTCTTAAAAATTCATCTAAGTGAAAAAGGTTTTATAATAGAATTTTTATTTGAATGAACAATTCTACGAACCATTTTTATTTGAATGAAACAAATTCTACAAAGTGTTTTATTAAGATTTATTTCACAAAATTCGCAGTGACAAAACATAAACAAACGATTTTCCCATCGATTTCTAATTTTCTAAAACTCAATTTTTTTTTCAATGTCATCCGTTTGAAATGAAAACCTTTCATTCACACCGAAACAAAATATGAATGTCTATTATAACAGATTCAATTTAATAGTCGACTCTTTTGAACGAAAACCTTTCATTCACACCAAAACAAAAACATGAGTGTCTATTATGATAGAATGTATCGAATTCAATCTTATAGTCGACTCTATTGTGAGCCTGAAAAGCTGTTTGCCGATTCTGGGACACTGGCCCAGAATCGGCAAACCACCTTTTTGATGCTGTCTTAGAATCGGCAAAGCATTTTTTGCTCGCGTTCACCAACGATAGATTGAAGGTCTAATCCACGATGGGAACGTCGAAAAAATTTTTTAAGAAAATGTACATGTACAATTTCGTACATTTTCCACTTTTTTGGAGCGACGTGTTGAATCTACGCGTTCGCCAACGGGTATTTGAACGTGAAAAGTGCGATCTGTGAGCCTCAAAAACAATAGCCGATTCTGGGACACCATGAAAAAACGACATTTTTTGTGAACGTGAACGCGATTTAACACTGACTCCTATGAAGGTAAACGCACCATGTACGTATAAGTGTACGGTACATGTACAACGTGTCCTGGAATCGGCAATTATCACCTACTTATATTGCAAAAACGACATAAACGTCCAGGCGACTTTTAGTTGTATTTTAAGTGCTAAAGAAATTCTGGAACTGGCCTTTAAGCATCTGAATTGTTTGGACGTCAGCGCAAAACGTCGCCATTCAAACGACCCACCCACTTACCACCCCCCCCCCCCCCCCACACACACACACACTTAAACGGTACCTCCACCTACCAAATGACCGTTGATGACGTGAATGCTGTTACGCTGTGAATGAAAATTGACACTGTATCAACTTTCCATTCACATCACCATTCGTCGAATGAAATTACGGATGTGAAGTCTCTAAACGGGTAATCTCACCATATATACATTAATTAGCACAATAAGCGTGATGGGTAATTTATCAGGATAATGTATTGCGGTATTACGAATACAAGCTTGAACAATCCAAAGGCGTTGGATTCGTTTGGTAACGGGTTAATTTTTCTATGAAAACGTCTATTTCATCTGCAGATTTATTTTTATTATGTTGTGGTATGCGCAAATTTACAGTAGTTGGCGGGACAACATAGAAATGAAATGGATCGTCCTTGCTACCATCATGTTGTCCTGATGATGGATATTTTGATATTTGATATTAGAAGTTGTCATCTTGTGTTCTCTGTTTCAGATATCAATGAATGTGCAAGTACACCTTGTAAGAATGGGGGTATCTGTAACGACGGGGTGAACAAGTATACATGCAGCTGTCTAGCAGGTTATCAGGGAGTACAATGTGAGACTGGTAAGTATGTTAACACATCGACTCCTATTTTTTTACTGTATTGTTGTCTTTTCTCTGTCCGTGCACAGACAAAGAATGCACACTGTAAACATTTACTACAAAAGTGGTAAAAAAAATAAACAAAAAGTTTCCCGCATTTTTCAACAGAGTTACGGTTAATTCATTTATACATCGTCGATCCAGCACTGCAGTGGGGGTATAATTTCCTTCAGCAACAGCTCTTGTTTTGATATAGAATAGTAGCCCCCGAAATGGCCACCCAGTCTATAAATGGTGATAATGTTTCTTCTGCGTTGTTTATTTTAAAACATATTGTTCAAGCTTTTTTTGTAAATATGATTTAAGCCACTTATGGTGATTTGGGTATCCTGTCTACAAGGACCACAGACGTACTGAGTTTGTTGGGGTGGTCGTCGAGACGCGTTAGCCCATAATTTACCAAGATGATTATTTTCGCCTAATTAATCATTCAGTATACCAACAGTTACACAGAATAGCGCATGTGGCAATAACAGACAGAAAAGTCTCCATACTTTAAGATTGGGGTCGTTTTGTTGTCAAGAGTCCGTGGGTTTGAAACTATACCCATCAGATCTTTCAATAACGAGGATGTCTCTCTGGGCTATGGTTTCAAATACAATACTTTTAATGAAAATCAATGCACTGTCACACGGACAGGTGTCTAAGGCTTATCTGCATGCTATTCTATTGCTTTGTTGATTATATGTTTTGAATTTACTGCCCTGAGGCTTTTGAACTGCGATGTTGCCTTAACCTTTGAACCCGAGAGGTAACTTTTCCGGTCCAGGAACATGATAAGTCATAATTTCATCAATTAGGATGGTTGTTAAATGAATGTGTAAGGTGGACCAAGAAATAGTTTCCAAGGGCAGTCTTGAGGCTGAACGTTGAAAATATTAATTGGTCTACCCCCAAATAATGAATATGGACTCTTCCAACTGCTTCCGTTGAAATGACAGGGAAGAAACCGACAGAGTGAAAGAGCTAAGACGAATAGATCTGGTTGTGTTTTGAGTGCAGTGTTTTTCCTGCTTTAAACGTTTATCGGGTACACATTAGTCAACACGGGAAGTTGATATTTTGTGATTCATGTGTCCTATGTGGTTTTATTTCGGATCCATAAGAAGCACCCGCGAAGAAACGACATCGCTTTTAAGAACATGTCAATTAGAAGTCGGGGAGGACCCGATTACATCTCTGCTATCCTATGTGTAAACTTAGAATGATCAATGATATCTTGAAACATAATGGCTATAACGAAGCTCGGTCATATTGAATTTATACGCATACTAACATTCTCTGTACTCTGATATTCCAATGTTATAAATAGTCAAGGGAATTCATTCAAATTCTATCGGACATTACTTCCCGTCAGTGACCCTATATTAATTTCCTTTCGGGTAAGGTGTCGTAGAGTAACAACGCCATTCACATCATAGGATATGACAAAAAGTCGATGTAGTCATTATCATTGATAATCATTTCTTTAACCCTTCACCCAACGTAACGATCAAAACCACCCAGCGCTATTCACAAAAATTCATTATTTTTTCATTTTTGTTTTAAAAACATAGGTTGCGACCCCTCGTTGGAACGAGCTCGTCGAGCTCGTTCCAGATGAGGGGGTCATAACCTATGTTTTTGAGACAAACAAACAGTTATTCAAGAATTTTGTTTGCAAGTGTCGTCTGCTTTTCATGTTAGGTAAAGGGTTAATATGACAGATAAATTTACGAAAGATGATTTCTCATAACCTGTGTGCCCACACAATAACAAGTAAATGGAATATTCCAAATTGGTGTCAAAGCGTTCTAGTTTGAATCGGGCCCAACGGTTATTTTTTGAATGCGGTTCTCTAACTACAGTCGCTGGATACTATGTATCACCCTTCGTGCTCAGCTGGAAGTTCGCAGATTGTGAATTTGTGAACAGTGATCCTCAAGAGGAGGCGTAATGTATAGAAAATTGATGTCCTTGGGCCAATTAGAGAGTAGCGACAGGATCTATAACGATTTTCGAACCCACATGATAGTATGGGCCTTATGCATATGCGTGTAAAGTTCTTAGCCCAATATACTAACCGCACGTGTTGCATAAGCCGCCGTGGTGGTATTTCTCTTGTTCACTAACTTGTATTCTGGTAAAAAATCTCTCTTCTATTGCAATTAGGAGAAAAATGTCCGTGCGATTTTAAGTTGTATTTTTTAGTGCAAAAGAGGTTCTGGTACTGGCCTCTATACAACTGAATTGCTGGAGCGTCAGCGAAAAAATGTCACCATTGAAACTGCCCCTTAAGATGGCGTCAAGTCAGCCACCGCGGTAACTCTTCACAGCCAGTGACGTTTAAGGACATGAAAGCTGTTACGCTGTGACTATTGTCACAAGCGTAACAGTTTTCATGTCATCAAACGTCATGATGCTCATCTAGCATGAAAACTAATAACACTGTATCATCTTTCCATTCTCGTCACTATTCGTCGTGTGAAATTACTGATGTAAAGTCTCTGAATGGGTAATCTCATCATGCATACTTTAATTAACGCAGCATGCATGCTGGGTAACTTACCAGGATAATGTGTTGCAGTATGTGGGAATACACTCTTGTACAATCCACAAGCATCCGATTCGTTACATTATTTTTTTATGAGAACGTATATTTTATCTGCAGATTTACTTACATCATGTTGTCCTGGTATGAGCAAACTTACGATAGTCAGCTGGACAACATAGAAATGAGATAGATCGTTCCTGCTACCATCTGCATGTTGTGGTGATGATAGATATATAGAATATACCCATAGTATCATGGTGTACCAAATGTTCACCACATTTGGTATACAAAGCTACTTTGGGTATATTTTATTTATACCATGATCGTCAGATTTTTTCTCGATTTTACTGAGCAGTAGCCGTAAATACGAGCGAATTTGTATTTGTTTACATGAGGATCGGTGGGCGGTACTTCCGCTGTCAGTTTTATCACGGAAACGAAAGTGAAAAAGAAAGAGGACCTTTTTCATTTTAACAACATAATAACATACTATTTCGAGTTATGGATGCTTTATTAACATGAGACAATGCATGTTTGTTAATTTTGGGTGTTTTATTGGGTAGACGCATTTAAAAACGTAATAAATAATTGCCACTTTCATTTCACTCTTCGCGAGGAGACGTGCGATAAATTTAGACAAGTTCGCATTCAGGTCGACATCACCAAATGTCAACTTGGATGTAGTTCCACTGTAGGTGTAAATTTTAACTACTGAAATTCCATTCCTGGCGTGTTCACCAAGGTTGGTGTGTAAAGCTAAAATTTGTGTCATAGGCTTTTCGTGTGTAGTAGAATAGGTAATCATGGTATAAATTTTAATATTAGATATCAGATGTTTTCATCCGGTTTTCTGTTTCAGATATAAATGAATGTGCAAGTACACCTTGTAAGAATGGGGGCATCTGTAACGACGGTGTGAACAAGTATACATGCAGCTGTCTAGCAGGTTATCAGGGAGTACAATGTGAGACTGGTAAGTATGTTAACACCTTTACTTCCATTTTTTTACTGTGTCATCTATGTCTATATACCCGACAAAGATTACACATTGTAAACATTTACCTCAAAAACGGTAAAAAAAACGGTAAAAAAAACTTTCGAGCTGGCTGTACTATCGTATTTTTGGAAATGATATTCTTGTTCGAGCCCGCAGCAGAAACTAGATTTGATATTCGCCGCAGCTTCACTAGAACAGAAGACTGTCAATTTAATTTGCTTTAATGTTGATTTTCTTGTATATGATTGATCGAGGTAACTTTTTAACTCTGGGAATAATTTTCCTATCGTATGAATGTTTTTGCTCTTTCTAAAGAATTATGGACGTGTCCAATGGTTCAATTAAACTGTAGTTACTGCAGGTGACATGATATTTAGTACTGACTCGAGAGGTTCGCTGCTGTTCGCACTAGTTTTTGTTTTGAGTATTCGAGACCGCAAGTTTTAGCCTGTGTTGATAAAACTGAGGTGTGCACAAAAGATTATTTGACTGAAATGACATAAATGGCGGAGACTTCGACCGTAGTATGCTGGGAGTTTGGCAGTTACGTGCGTCTGTTCGGTGGTTCTCTCCGGGTACACCGGCTTCCTCCGCCCGTAAAACTGTCCAACACGAGATTATCCTTGCTGCCTAAAGTTAAACCGCGATAAATAAATAAATATCTTTCATCGTGAAACGACGTATAGGAGTAGGCGAACTTTCGATTTCGAATCTTGTTACTGATTTGATTCCATTCGAAACTATCTCAATAATTCGAAAAAATCGAATCCCGCAGAGATTTGGGTTTCATACAATTCTTTATTTTTGACTTTCGGAAGATAACAACTTACGCTGCAGTTTTCTAAAATATGGTTGAAGGTGTCCAGTCTTACTAGATAGCACACATTCAGTCAGGAAGTTCATAAAAAATTACATTTGAAGCGACAGTGGAGATTAAGTTACGACTCGTTTGCACAATATATCGTCTGTTAAGTGCACCAAGGAGCTTGGCATTGCATATGACGCCTTGTTACACTCAAAGAACGATAAATGGCTTTTTCTTCTACCACCTTAGTGATACCTGCCAATTTTCTAATAGTGGGTTCACGACAGACATAGACAGCACCAGTTAGCCGAAGTATCGTAACAATTGAAAGGTGGATTCGATTTGAGGTTCGATTCAGTTTCGAACCTTTTGCTTGATTCGATTCGACATTCAATTCGAGAGAAACACCGTGATTCGCCGGCCCTAAAGAGGTATTGCTGGGAAAAAAGTCCTCTGACAGTATGTCGTCTGCCAAATGTGATAAACACTTCAGAAAAAGAGTGTGTGCCTTTGTAGTAAGGTTTTATGATCACAAAAATGGTCTTTTTATTGATCAGATCGTTATAATATCGCGACGCCACTTCTATCCGTCGGTCGACATTCCCCCCCCCCCCACCCCCCTCCCCCCCCCCCCCCAAAATGTGAATTCAAGCCGTGGGAAGGGAGATAAAGGAAAGTAGCATCCCATGTTCAATGTTATCTGATTTCTTCTTCGACGATATCGTAAGGAGTAAGGTGAAAAGAACCAGTCATTCCATTCGTGGAAGGAATTTACAAAAAAAAATTGCAACTAGCCAGGTGCAGGCTAGAATCGATTGGCATGCGGGCATTTATTAACCCATTCAACACGGTGTGCATAATTTTTTGCGTGAACAAAAAATGGTATTGGGGGAGCAGAGGATACAAAGAGCAAAAAATCTAAAGCGAGGGTCGGTAATAATCCAACAGCTCGGGCTGTTGGATTAAATTATTACTGAACCTCCCAAGACACCAGAATGGTTTCGCCCATTCCGCCGTTGACATTATTGACTGGAATGATACCTTCCAGGTCGCCGTGTTGAAAGGGTTAACATCAAAGACATATTTTACAAATAACATTCTGTTCTCATTTCCTTTTTACATACACATATTATACAAAAATCTTTTCACAGATGTAAATATAAATGGATCAACCCTACCGCCCAGAAAAAAAACAGGGATAAAATTAATGATTTTGATAAAAAAAAGACTGAAAGCCCGGAGCAGGAGCAATGTAAAGTCAATCCTGCATTTCCCGGACGCCGGTCCTTTAAACCCGCCATTTACAGGTGGATTTCAAAAAAAAATTTAGTCCAACCTTTTCAGAAGAGATTGCCAGAATGACATTCAAATCAAACTGTCACTTGTGCGACCTCATCACTGACTTGTGTTACCACCTCAATCATCCCGTTCCCTTTCTGTTCATTCCCCAACTAATGCGTCAACCCATTACACACAATATGTAAATATTTTCGTTCCTGCATTACTCATTTTTCTCGCTACTCTTTGGAACCCGAGAAAAGAATATTATAGGAGAAAAGCATAAGACACCTACTCGAATGACAAAGGCAGGAAGCATCTGGAAGATAGAACCTTAATGGTTCTCACCCGACGAATTTTGTTAGAAGAATAAATAATTTAAAAGATGATACAGTGTTTTACATTTAGAGTGGGAGTTTTCCATATTGAACCTAAAAAAATTTATAAAAATATTAATTCTTCACTTCAATAGTACAGATTTGTTCAACTACGTATATATATTAACATCCACGCGATGTTTCTGTTCAGCTTTCCAGATTTTTTGTTCAAAACATTTCCTATGACTTTTTGCCACCTCTCAAAAATAGGATCCTGCAAAGCTCGTTCCAAAGAAGGCAAGCATTTTAAATACAGATAATTCCAAGTTACTATTTTAATATAGAATATACCCACAGTAGCTTGGTGTACCGAATGTTCACCACGAGTAGTGGAGTGGTGTTAACCGCGATCCTTTCACGAGTGGTGAACATTTGGTACACCAAGCTACTTTGGGTATATTTTATTTATACCATTATCGTCAGATTAATAAGAGTTTAAATGTTAAATAAATCAATATTCACACGTGCGAATTTGTTTTTGTTTACTTGAGCATCGGTGGGAGGTACGTCCGCTGGCAATTGCATCGCCGAAACGAAATAGAAAACAAAACGCACAAATTGTGGGGCCTTTTTCATTCTAAAAATATAATAACATACTAATCCGAGTTATGGATGCTCTATTAACATGAGACAACGTATTTTTGTTAATATTTGGTATCTTATGAGGTAAACGTATTTACAAACGTAATAAATATTTACCGGTTTCATTTCACTCTTCACGTAGCGACGAGTAATAAATTTAGACTTCAAGGCGAGGTCACCAAAGATCAGCTTTGATGTAGTTCCACTGTTGGTGTAAATTTTAACTATTGAAATCCCATTGCTGGCATGTTCACCACGGTTGTGTGTGAAGCAAAAATTTATGTCATAGGCTTTTTATATTTCAGTAGTAGGAGCAGCACCAACCATGCTGGTTTCCCCTGACCCCGCACCCAAAGCGCCCAGGCCCTTTTTAGGCTCCCCTCACCCTCCCTGTGCCCAAGCCCGGTAGGCTACCTTCACCCTCCCTGTGTCCAAGCCCCATAGGCACCCTCCCTGCGCCCAAAAGCTGTTAGGCCTCATCCCTCCCAGAACCCCTTAAACCTCTTTGGACCCCTTTTACCCCTCTTTGTGCCCAAGATGGCCGTCCAAGATGGCGGCTTCCCCCATGATATCTGTGACATGGCTACCATAATACATAAAGTGGGAGGGCTCCCCCTCCCTGTACCCAAAGCCCATTGGGGCCTAAGATGGCGGATGACAAGATGGCGTCTTCCCCCATGATATCTGTGACGTGTCTACCATAATACATAAAGTGGGAGGGATCCCCCTCCCTGTACCCAATGCATATGGGACCCAAGATGGCGGTCCAAGATGGCGGATGACAAGATGGCGTCTTCCCCCATGATATCTGTGACGTGGCTACCATAATACACCAAGTGGGAGCGATCCCCCTCCCTCCCTGAACAGCCCAAGATGGCCGCGTCGTAAATGCGCATGACATCAACAAGATGGCTGCGCCCATATTGGGCATACGCAATAAGGATGGTGCCCATGATATCCATGACGTCAACAAGATGGCGGCCCATACATCTCAGATGCACTCAAGTAAAAGTATACAACATAGCCGTCACTGATTTGAGAACATAGCAGTCATTGCTGGGGGACTTGGGTACGGGGAGGGGTAATGTGCGCCTCAGAAGGCATGGACGCTTTGTGCTCTTAGTTTTTAATATGTTTTGGGGAAACCAGTCAGTACTTTTCATATCACAAACAAAGTATTAGATTACATAAACTTTAATTAAAATAGATAGAAAAATTTAGAGGTTTTTTTTTTTTTTTTTTTTTTTTTTAGCGTATGACCTTGAGTCCATGTGATTATACTAGCACTGAGTGGAACCCGGCCTCGGGTTCCTTGAAACAATCATTAGAACGAGAAGTCTGGATCCGCTCAGCATCAGTGGCCCTTATTTTCATATAAGTAATTTATTAGCTTTGGCAATCGGAGCAGTAAGGATTATCACATTGGTAGTCTGTTTGATATGTTGTCAGAAGTTGATTACTTAGCCTTTTTTAAATTCAGTTCTATTGCCCAAGTTTCTTAGTGTTGGACCTAACTTGTTCCAAATTTTTGGAAAAGCGAAATTGGGTAACCTGTCTAAGGCTTTAGTCCTAGTTCTGCTTTCACGAAGTAAGTCCGACTGCCTAGTGGTCGTGTGAGTGGAATTAGTCCTTATGTTAAAATAATCATGCAGTGATTCAGGTAGTGTACCATTCTTCCAATCAAATACGAAAAGACAAGTCTGAAGAGTAAAAATATCAGTAACCTTGAGTATTTTATCCATTGCAAATAAGGGGTCCGTGTGGGAGTTGAATTTTTTATTATTTATAATCCGTATGGAGCGTTTTTGTATTTTCAAGAGCCGTTCAATCCCTCTAGAATTGCCCCATATATGAATGTCATGCAGAAGATGCGAATGCACAAGTGCATAATAAAGTGTTAGCATGGCCGCACGTGGTGAGATTTTCTTGGCTCTGTTTAGTGCGTAGTTTGCCCATCCGATTTTAGAGCAGATTTTTGATATGTGGGATTCGTAGGATAGCTTTTCATCAATATTTATACCAAGGAATTTTAATGATTTTTCTTCTTCAAAGCTGCCTACTCGTTTTATACGTTTACTGTTTATTGAAATATTCAGTTCATTAACGAAATTTCGGTTATGGGGTGATGGATAAATAAGGATATACTGTGTTTTGTCTGCGTTTAATGCAAGTTGGTTTGCTGAACACCAATCAAATATTTTCTCAAGTTCGTATGCGAAACGTGTGTCATTAAAATTTTCGGGGGCGGAGCTATGCGCTGTCGTATCATCGGCAAATAAAAGGATATTTAGCGAAGTACATGAGCTTATGTCATTTATGTATAATAAAAATAAAATGGGTCCAAGCACAGAGCCCTATGGGACACCACACGTTATTGTTGCGAAGTCTGATTTATGTTCGTTGTATTTGACATATTGATTTCTACCTGTTAAATAGCTTCTAAACCAACTATTACAAGTCCCCCTAAAGCCATATCTATCTAATTTAGTTAATAAAATGTCATGATTTAACGTGTCAAACGCTTTCGAAAGGTCAAGGAATGTGGCTATCGTTGCGTGTTTGGCCTCATTGTTGTTTAGACCTACGGCTTTCAGAAGTTGCATTATTGGGTGTATAGCGGGATGACCTTTCCTGAATCCATACTGGTGTTGATATAAGATATCAGACTCTTCCAAATATTTTGCAGTTCTGTTCGACATGAGCTTTTCTAATACTTTAGAGAAGATCGGTAATATGCTGATAGGCCTATAGTTATTGAAACTATGTTCGTCTCCCGCCTTGAATATTGGAATCACCTTGGCAGTTTTCATTTTGTCAGGAACTATTCTCTGGGAAAAAGAGCAATTAATAACATGGGACAAAGGTCCTGCGATAATGTTGATGGGGTGCTTGAGGAGGTGGGTAGTAATACCATAACAATCCTCGCTGTGTTTGGATGTAAATAGGTTAGTGATGTTAATTATTTCTTGTTCATTAGTCGGTGCAATAAAGAAACTGTTGGTTTCATTGTTATTTAAATATTCGAGAAAATGCTTTCTGGGGTTATTTATTTTTTCGCTTGTGCGTTTGCCTATTGTTGCAAAGAACGTATTGAATTCCTGGGCAATTTCGGATGGATTGGTAATTTCCTCACCATCTTCTCTAACCAAAAATGTTGGCAGTGTGGAAACTCGCTTTGTTTTATTTATTGAATCATTTAGAGTTTTCCAAGTTTTGCGCATGTCATTCTTATTTTCTATTAGAATATTTTTATAATACATTGCTTTGCTTTGCTTTTTAATCCTGTTAAAAATTTTTGGTCATCCAGGGCTTTTGTCTGCTTTTATGTTTCCCTGGTAGGCAATTCACAAGAGGAAAGGCTTTTTCGTATGCAGATAAGTAAATATCAATGAACCTATTGTAGGCCACATTTGGGCAGCTGCATCCAAACACTGTTGAAAAATCACCGAGAGAGAGGTACATTTGAAACAGTGATATTGTGTCTGGGTTGATTTTACGTTTGATAATTTTTGATGACTGTTCCTTAGCTAACAAATCCGAATCAATTAGAAAAGTTCCGAAATGATCGGAAACATCTGTTATGACGATGCCCGATATTGATGACGAAGTAATGTTGTTTGAAAAAATGTGATCAATTAGAGTGGCTGAATGACAAGTCACTCTCGTTGGTTTTGTAATATACGGCAAGAAGCCTTGGCTGATTAAAATCTCTAAATATTCATCAGTTTTCGAGTGTAAGCCTGTTTTTAAGAGATCGAGATTGAAATCACCCATTATATACGATTTTTTGTTTTCACTATTCATTAAGTCAGTTATCTCACTGAGTTTTGTAATGAAGAGTTCAATATCAGCTCTTGGTGGCGTGTTTGGTCTGTAGATCACTCCAAGTAATTTTCATGACTTACTAAGTTTGATTTCGACAAAAAGGGATTCGAATACGTGAGGAATAAACACAGAGGTCACTGCGTATTTTATAGGCGACACCCTCCCTGGTATACATTCCAACGCCTCCGCGTCCATCATCTCCTTCAGGTCTTGTATTTTTTATGAGCGGTTGGTAGCCTTGTAACGTATAAGAGTATTTTGGTGGGATTTGGAATAACTCCGTTAAACCTATAACGTCAAAAGCATTGTTTGAGCTTTGTATTTCAGATATCAACTCACTGAAAGGTTCCCAATGGGCCTTGAGACTCTGACAGTTGAGCTGAAAAAATGAGAATTTATTTTGATGACTGTTTAGTAGTGGGGGTAGCTCATTGGTTTGGTAATATTTACAATCAATTTTGGGAATATTCAATTGGGCTTCATCTGTACTGGGGGATTTAGAGTATTTATCATTATAGATGTGTCCAAAGTTGTATTCCAATTTATTCTGGACCTCGTCAATCGAAATGTTACCCGCCATACTTATAGATCAAGCCACCAAATCGGAGAGCACCTAAGAGACCCAAACGGCCTGGAAATTCGGTTGTGGTAATTTCAGCTGTGTAGAAAAATTTGGTTAAGTATTTTCTCGGCTGGGAGGCGTCATCGGCGGTGTGACTATTAATTTTCTTGGTATTATTCAAATTCAAGTACGGTGCTGGAAATTTCAAATACATGCATGAAGAACAGAGAACTATGAAAAATATAAACAATAATTTATGTACACCTTTCATTGCAAACAACTTTCCTTTCTGACTTGATAAAGAGGAGCTTTAGTATATCAAATTAAGATTGTGATTCGCTGAAAACAAGTTGTTAATATTTATTGAAAGGGGTGGGTGTATATTGCGGAATCGTGCGTGCTCTATATGAGTTGTGGGGGATTTGCCATATGCCTATAAGTAAACAGACCGCTATATGCATGGTTAGGTCTCTAGTGGGCCAATTTAGAGTTGCACTTCTACACCGGAAAGCGGTATTGCTCAGCTAGCTTTCCATGGAGTGGCGCACATCAAGTTTCTACTGGAAGCACGACCAGTACACTTTCTGGAAGTGACACATACCAAGTGTTGAATGCCAGATCATACAGAGAGTAGTTTTTTGCTTACCATTACGTCAATTTTGTATCTAGAGCGACTGAATGAGGCGACTTTTATCCAGACAGTGGACAAAGGTCCATCACCAAGCGAGCCCCTGTCTGCAGCGGTTCCACTTAGTGATGAACATTTCTTCTCTGTCGGGAGCTGACAGGGAGCAATTCGCCAGTTACGCGTCGCAAGTAGCAACGCAAGGTACCTATACTGCTAACCAAATCCCCATATTCAGTCGAAAAATAGCGATGCACTTTAACCCTTCTCCCAACACATCGTTTTGAAAAATAAAATAAAATTCAGATTTGGGAATAATTTTTCTTCAGGAGGACTCAATGAAAATCAGGGCAATATGGATATCACTTGAACCGGCTTCATGCTACTCTAACCTGCTATCAATTCCTATAAAAAGGACTGCCCTGAAATGTTTTGTATATCCCAACACGAATTTGAATGCTGGGGCTTTTTTCCAGTAATGGTTTGTTTATCACAGTAGATAAAAAGATAAGACTCCAGACACAGTTTATTTTCAACGCAATCGTAAGAGGATTAACTCGAGACCCTTTATGAATGTTGATAACGTTACCAGATGCATACATACATAGATGTATTTGAAAGCATCCTCATTCTGTGCTAGATGAGGGAAGCCATGTTTTAAAATAAACTTCAATTTTAATTAAAGTTTATGTAATCTAATACTTTGTTTGTGACATTAAAAGTACTGACTGGTTTCCCCAAAACATATTAAAAACTAAGAGCACAAAGCATCCATGCCTTCTGAGGCGCACATTACCCCTCCCTGTACCCAAGTCCCCCATCAATGACTGCTATGTTCCCAAATCAGTGACGGCTATGTTGTATACTTTTACGTGAGTGCATCTCTAAAAGATGTATGGGCCGCCATCTTGTTGACGTTATGGATATCATGGGCACCATCCTTATTGCGTATGCCCAATATGGGCGCAGCCATCTTGTTGATGTCACGCGCATTAACGACGCCGCCATCTTGGGTTGTACAGGGAGGGAGGGGGAGCCCTCCCACTTTGTGTATTATGGTAGCCACGTCACAGATATCATGGGGGAAGACGCCATCTTGTCATCCGGCATCTTGGGTCCCAATAGGCTTTGGGTACAGGGAGGGGGATCCCTCCCACTTTATGTATTATGGTAGACACGTCACAGATATTATGGGGGAAGACGCCATCTTGTCATCCGCCATCTTAGGCCCCCAATGGGCTTTGGGTACAGGGAGGGGGAGCCCTCCCACTTTATGTATTATGGTAGCCATGTCACAGATATGGGGGAAGCGGCCATCTTGGACCGCCATCTTGGGCACAAAGAGGGGTAAAGGGAGTCCAAAGAGGTTTAAGGGGTTCTGGGAGGGATGAGGCCTAACAGCTTTTGGGCGCAGGGAGGGTTCCTAAGGGGCTTGGGCACAGGGAGGGTGAAGGTGGCCTAACGGGCTTGTGCACAGGGAAGGGTGAGGGGAGCCTAAAAAGGGCCTGAGCGCTTTGGGCGCGGGGTCAGGGTAAACCAGCATGGTTGGTGCAGCTCCTACTACTTATATAGTAGAATAGGTAATCATGGTATAAATTACAGTTCACACTTTGCACGTTATCTATTCTAGATATCAACGAATGTGCAAGCAATCCATGCCAAAATGGAGGCACTTGTGTGAACGACTTGGCCAGATATAAATGCAGCTGTGCAGCGGGGTACGAAGGAACAAACTGTGAGATAAGTTAGTAGAATTCAATTATTTAAATTCATACATGAAGGATGTTTACCTGGACTTTCCAACTTGAGGCAAGTGACAACGCTTATGCTTCAATGTGCACCTAAATGATTTAGTTTAAACAATATTTATTAGAGAAAAGTACGTTTTGTTTAAAAACATAAGATACTCACTCATAATAGACAACGTAACAAACGGAAATGCATGTTAAAGGAGGGATTCGACAGAAAGCTTTAATCTTATTTGGGTCGTCTCCCAAACCCGTGAATACGTTCACCCAAGAAAATGGCTAAGTAGCTAAGCTCATGTATCGCCACCCTGTAAAAAAGAAGAAAAAAAAAACAAAACAATAGACAATAGTTCAATGCTCGGATCCGAGTACGCTTTTCATCCTCGAGTGGGGCGCGTGGATGATTATTTCACGCGGCGTTAGCCGAGTGGAATACTCCACCCGACCCACGAGAGGATAAAATCGTACTCGAATCCGAGCAGTGAGCTTCTGTATTTATTTTATTTTCTCCTTTTTTGTTTTAGTCCGTCATCGCTGAGTGTGGAATACGAAGCTGGGAGTGCAATACCATTTCTGCGAGTGGGAATACGATTTGTTTTGGCGTACGAAAAACGAATAAAATAATGTAAAAAACCATCAAAACGACAAAATTCGTTTTCTTGTACATACAAACTCCAGTGCGTACATTACTGCGATGTGATCAGAAAAGTGGAAGTAAATTTCGACCGGATCGCAGTCGTGATCCGGTCACAATTTTCTGTCCGATTTTATGATTACAGCGGAGTTATATTTCATGTTAGTCGGAGCGCGGTGTCTCAGTGGTTACGGCATTGAACTTCATACCGAAGTTTTCAAGCAATGCTACCCCTGCTTGTGTGGAGTTAGTACGTTGGGGAGTCAGACAGTTGCTCGATGGTTTTCTCCTGGTATTCTGGCTTCCTCCACCCGTAAAACTGTCCGACACGAGGTGTGCCTGGCTGTTGAAAGTGTCGTTGAACCCCAATAAATATATAAAATAAATAAATATTGATATTAGTTGTGAACAAAGCACGCTGTTTTTACTTCTTTTCCGTGTTTTAGTAATATTTTCTACTTCAGCTGAACTGCGTGGTTTTCAAATACCAAGATATGTTTTACCCTTTCAACTGTGACATGCTGAAATGTAAAATGGGTGAAGTCATCCTACAACTGCGGGGAGGTTGAATAGCAATTTAATCCTGCATCTGTACAGGGCTGTAGGATTAAATTACTACTGACCATCTTTTACGATTTGATATTATTGTCTCACCAATTGCCAATTTTAGCGCGACGTAAATATATATGCGTATCAAGTTGAAAGGGTTTACCTCTTTATTACACATCCATTCAACTTTAAACCCTTGTATTTAACGGTATTACCGCTTTGACATAAATTATTCTGTATTCAAGGGGTGATGTACAAGGCGGAACTTTTTTCCCAGCACCATCCATACTAGTTCCTTTCCCATCGAGTCATTAGTTACGCTTTGAAAGGTTTCTAAATTTCGCCTCCCGCTGTCGCGAAATATTACTACGCCATTCCAACTCGTTATGTAAAACATCCACCGATTCAAACACACATCGCGTTCTGTCTATATAGTTTGAACCGAGCGGCTTTGTATTCATAAATTTTTCATTTGTAAAACTTTTTTATCACTGGCATAGCGGGGGGTTCTAACCCACGTCGACACTAACCGACTAGTGAAATTATACCAAACCACGCACACCACTCGGCCACCAACATACCCTAAAAGGGAATGCTATTTAGCCAAGGATATACTGGTCTAGGAGCGAACACACATAACACTCAATGAATTATCAGTATCAGACAATTGCTTCTGCGGCTCTGGGGGGACAGAAAAAAGAGGCGTTCTCGATGATTTGCAATGGAGTGCACAATGTGGAATGAAGTGATGCAATCTTCTGATACTAATAATTAAAAAACAATAAAAGCATTTCTTCTGTTGCATTTAACCCTTTGAACCCGAGAGGCCGTTTTTCCAGTCAAGTAACATGATACGCCATACTTTCATTAAGTAGGATAGCTGCTAATTTAAAATGTTGGGTAGACCAACTAATATTTTCAATGTGCAGCCCTAAGGCTGCACGTTGAATATATTAATTGGTCTACCACCAAATAATAAATATAGATACTTCCAATTGCTTCCATTGAACTGACATGGAAGATACCACCCGGGTTAAGGGTTAAAAACTTTTACTACCAACTTGTCAGAGAAGGTAAGTGGAATACAGTATCATTGGAGTCGTTTTACACAAGTAGCTGATGCACAGTGACGAATACAAGTAGGGAGGTGGGGCGATCTCCCATCCCTGTGACATGATATAGGACATTTATTTTCAAGTCAGCCGACGAGACGTTACGTTGCTCAGGGTATCAACGAATGCAGTATCCGAATCATATGCCTCCTTGAGTGCGATTGATCTTTTAATTGGGGCCAGGGTGATCCGCCTGGCAACCACATCCTGGGAGGTAATAAACCATTCATGCTGATAACTACTTTAGCTGTCGACACCATTTGGCGGTGTCAGCCATTTCTTTAGGAAATTGAGTATTATCTGAGTAAATTACCTGAAAGTACAACAGGACGTTTTGTTGTACTACCGGGTCTGTATTATTGGAAAAGGTTTAGTAATATTCGGGTTTCGGTTCTTTTTTGGTACACTTTAACTAGAAAGTTTCCACCTATTCACTATTGGCTAATATAAGTTATCTCCGCTGATGTGTATGGTATATGGAGATTTAATACCTGGATGTCGGTTTTTAAACACCGAGCCGCGGGCAATGTGTTTAAATGAGACAATCAGGTATTAAATCTCCATATACCATACATGTTGGCGGAGATAACGTTTCTGTCCCTTTTGAAACACAAGAGAAACATGGTGGAAACAAATTTGTGGACGCGTTTCTCGCGTACCGCAATCAGTTGGACCAAACTCGTGAATAATTGTTTTGTTGTTACAAACACAAAAGGCAACAGATAGAGTTACATCCCTTTCCCTTAAAAACTCGTAAACACATCGGCTATTTTGTTCAAAGATTTGCTCTTATTTTATTTTTCTCAAGTTGTTTGATTTAATTATTCGACTATTTAATTTATAACAGCAAAATATGATCGAATTGTCGGAAATCTGATGATATGCGTGACTATTTTCAGGTATTTTGGTTCGATTTTTATATCGAGGTGAGCGAAAGCGAAACGCTTTAATTTAAACCATATACCCCCGATGTTTGGCGTGCCCGTGTACCCTGGATGTTGCACGCTGTCATATACCTTGGATGTTGGGAACAACCTTTGCCATGTCTATTTGTCCAAGGCATTCTGACGAATCAAAAAGACAGAATTTATCGGGATATAGGGACAAGAATTTTTAAGCTATGATTTGGGCGGTGGCAATTTTAAAGACAGTATGTATACTACCATAGCAGTAGGTGTATCCTTCTTCTGCATCTACTGTTTTGATTCGCCCTTTCCACTTGAAAATATGTATCCCAACTGTTGATGCAATACAAATGCTGGCAGTTTGAAGAGTCACAAATGAGTTAGATGATCAGCTTGAAGGACGAAATGTGTCAGCACATAATTTGACGTCATGTTTATTATTCCTTGGAGGAAAGTTTACATTGGAAAATAATGTTCCAGTGAAGAGTAAGCAGGTTATTGGATGCGATCCTCGCCCATTTTCAGTAGCGTATGTGTACCGCTGACTTATCTCATAAAAAAAATCAACTTCAGATGAAGATATCTCCCTTGAAATTATTAGATGAGAGAGAAGGAAGCGCGGTAGTTCATTGGTAGACTGTTGGACTTCTAAGCTAGAGGTCCCGAGTTCGATCCTCGTCCGGGACGACCCGCGTTGTGTCCTTGGGCAAGGCACTTTATCCCGGTTGCCCACATGGGGGCAAGAATGCCTGAAATTTGTGAAATGATGCGCACATCGATGGCACAAATTCGCTAACATTTCAAAATTACAATTTTAATAAGAAATTCCCATACCCTTAGCGTTAAATACACTGACCTTCAGAAAATTAAAGACAGCTAACCCTTGATCTCTTCCAATGACGAACAATGTCAGCCATGATGAAGGGAGGTTGTGTATGGAAGCAAGTGTGATTTGCAATAGTGTTTTGTAGTTACTTTAAAGCTCGGAGGCTGAAGTAGAGTATTCTCGCCTCTCGTGTGGTAGAACATCTACTCTGACACTCATGGTTCGTACACCAGTGAGCAGCTTTATAACCTGAACAGTTGTTTCTTGTCAAGTGTCATCTGCCTATTGAGGCAGATGACACAGGACTAGAGACAACTCGATATTATTTTATGTTTAATGAGTTTTCTGTTTTGTACAAGGTTTTCACGAGTTAAAATCGTAAAAGGATTTTTTGGTTATGCATGGGTCCTCCCTTTTGTACAATAGAATGATGTTATATAAGCCACGTGCTTGGGGAAGCTCTGTACATAATACACCAGGTACTATCGTTCCTGGGTATATTCACTTCGATTGCGTGCTCATAATGTTCAGAAACACTATTTGATATTTACTTGGGAACAATTTTAAATTTATGTTTTTGTGTTGTTGAATATCGTCTTGGAAAACGCTTGGACTCGCTTTGGGGAACGCGTAACTGGACGTCTGTTGTTGTAAATAGACTAATACCATTTCACTGAAATATTATCTGATACTATGAAGTGTTTTAAGTCAGATTTGGTAACAGATGTATCCACGAATTGAAACAACATACATAATTAAGTATATGCCATGGGATATTTAGAAAGTTTTTTAGTTTAGCTCTAGTTGGTTACAACTTACAGGTTATGGTTGTTCATTCTGTTGACTTCCGTCATGTTTATTACTCACGAAGCAGTAGTTACAGTTAGCCAAAAACTATGTCATATGTCGAGATTATCAAGAGAGTTGAAAGAGGGTTAACAATTTTATTCTGGCTATACTACAACTTATTTCGGTTGGTATTGCTAATTTTAGTTAAGAAAAAATAATGTTCATCTATTCAGATAAATATATTGTTATTGTGGTCTTTCAGCCTATGTTGGATAAAAGATTGAATTCAAATCAGAATATCGGCATCTGGGGGAATTTGCAGCTGGTCCGTCAGTGTCAAATAGAAATGAGTTGGTATGGAATTAGGTTCTAGTTCCCCGGGAGTACACCAATAAATTATCTTTACCGAGTGCATCGGCCATAACCGGCCATAACCGGCCATCGTAATTCACAAAAATCGCAATTCAATTTTTTTTAAATGTTTGCCTCAAAAACGTAGCTTATGGACCGTCATTGAAATGATCCCGTTAGGCTCGTTCGAATGAGGTGTCATAAAATATGTTTCTGAGACAAAAAAATGAAAATGTTTAGTAATTTAAGATTTTTGATGGAAGTGTCGTTTGCTATTTTTGTTAGGTAATCGGTTTACATAGAGCCATTGATGGCTCAATGACATTGTTGTTTAGTCTTTACTTGGTCAGTCAGCGCCAAAAGGAATGAGTCCGTATGGGGTTAGGGTCTTCTTGCCCTAAGTACATCGAGAAATTATCTTTGCCTACTGCAACGATCATAACCTGCCATCGTTATTCACAAAAATTCACATTCGATTTTTTTTTTAAAATGTTTGCCTCAAAAACATTGCTTGTGCCCTGCCATTGGAACAAGCTCGTTGAGCTCGTTCCAACAAGTAGCCATAAACTATGTTTTTGAAACAAAAAATTAAAATGTTTAGGAATTCAAGATGTTTTTGTAAGTGTCGTCTGCTAGTCCTAAAATTTTAAGAGAACCATTGATGTGGTATTGTTGTTTAGTCTCTACTTTTAAAATAGGTGCTATTCTTTTCTTACCACTGCATCTACTGTACCCAACAAAACTGCCAAATTTACCCTGATATATATGCAAAATGCACCCGATACCTTTTCTGTTAATTTCTCCATAAGTACAATTCACAACCCTTGGTGCATCGTTCTCGTCAGCCTCCTTCATATGAGGGGTAATAAGTCATGTTTGCGAGAATGCAGTTTTATTTTGATTTTTGAAAGAAGACTGGATCTCGTTTCTGAAGAATTATATCTGTGAGGAGAATTGTTAACTTTAAAAACGCCCGTGGGGTGAAGTTTCAATCTTGGTTGCAACTCTATAAAATTATGTTAAAATGTACATCCGAAGTTTACACCGATGTACCTCTGATGGCCGATTGACTGAATATTGCTTGTGGTTCAAAGGGCTTTTTAGAATTCCATTGATCTTGGTGAAACACCACTAGGAGAGATTTGTTCAGCAATTTACACCACTTAAGCTTTATTTGAAAAATTATTTCAAATTTCAACCATTCAACTGCACAGCTGCTCGCCAACAAAGCTTGTAAAACCACTGAATCCAATGCTTCAATGCGCTATCTGCAATGCTCAAACATTTCAAATGGCACCTTGATGCACTGCAAGGACGATATTCATTTTAAGATACAAACGTTAACCCAAGCGTGTCGAGAATACCGGACGGCTTTCGAAGTTCCAACGCCACTGTAGAACATCGCTATCAATACGAACGTTTATTTTTAACTTACAGAGAGAGGTCATGGAAATGAAATCGTCGCGGCAAATGCCATATTGTGAATGGGCGATATTAAAAGGTTTCACCTCTTTTGTTTCAGACATCAATGAATGCTCAAGTACGCCTTGTAAGAATGGAGGTGCCTGCAACGATGGTGTGAGCATGTATACATGCAGCTGTGTAGCAGGTTATCAAGGGATACATTGTGAGACAGGTAAGTATGGTTTAGAGCCCGGTAGAGATGGGCAACATACCGAAAAACCGAACCGATATCGATATCATGGGGATACCGAAAAGTAGAACCGAACCAACCTTTGAATACCGAAACCGTCTGAATTTTAAAATGTTCCTACATTCGCTATTTATAAGTCCCTGTTGAGGCTTGAAATGTTCAGTTTCATGAAAGAAGTGACTAATTTTCTAATTTTCTTTTCAGTTTTTTGACCCTCAGTAGACTGGTCAACTTTTCTTAATTCCCACTAGACTACAACCTGTACATGTCAAACTGTTTAGCATGGATTTTTCGTCAGGTCTTGGCTGTCCATTAAGGCAGGCAAGACCTGACTATAAATCACTGCCCAGGTGTTTGTCTACTTTCAGCATGACCTCTTAAAGATGGCATGGTCGGGGCACATGATCTGAGATTGCAAAAGCATGCACTAGGACTTTAAACATTAAGGTGCGTTTGGAACAAATCACAGAGTTACTGTAGATATGATTTGTGGTCGTAAAAGAATACCACTGTTGAGCTCATTGGTAGTGTCATTTTTTGCGTTGTGGTAGAATGTTACTACAACAAGTTATTCTGTTTTTCCTGATGTCAGTTCCTCTTTGGTACTATCAGCAAATCTCAGCCAAGTCAGATATCGAATACCGAACCGACACCGAGGTATATCCTCCTAAAAATGCCGAAGTCGATACTGAACTCAAAATGCCAATACCGCCCACCTCTACGTCCTGGTCTATTCCATGTCCGTACAATGATGAAGCTTGCACGCTGTAAACATACAATGCCAGGCATACGCTAAAACGATCGGCAACTAGCTAACAGCACTGTCCCCAGGAAAGGTTACGGTAAAAATCCGTATTTTTTTAAATTAACATTTGTTTCGACCAATCGGCTGAATCCATGAACTGCTATCCTGTAGCCTCAATACAACAAAAGACTACTTAATAGTTCTGAAGAGCATACAGACTGATATCAGATCGGAAGTGGATTGACTGCAGGGTAAAGAAATTAATTAGTCTACCCCCGGAATAGACTCTTCAAAGACACGGCATTTTGACATGGGTGATGCCATTTCACAAACACAGGAACTGAAGAGCCGAATACGTTGATTTTGAAAAAAAATGCAGTTTGTTCCCTGTTCAGTGGACGCGCACCACCCTCTTTAGTATTTCATATAATTACACTTTTTTGCAGCTTTGACCGTAAATTTTACGGTTATAGGACGGACAGCTGATTAGCTTTCTCTTTACCGTATTTGACCGTATTGTTTTAGCCCTGTACTATTTTCTATTAAAATAGGCGGACGTTTCGACCCGATCTATCTTGTGCTATGAATTTTCGAAGGCAAAATTCATAATTGTAAACAAAAACGGAGCTGCTCGGAAATGTTACATATGGATATGTGAAATATATTCAGGAAATCCCGGAATAGGCCGGAACGTTGTTATTGAAAATAAGCAGCTATAGGAGCTATTAGATGACACTCGTATTCAGGGACAAAGAGATAGGGAGAGGTGGGGTTAGAGGGGCACCCCCCCCCCCCCCAATCCCAGGCAAAGTTTCAATAGCTAGAAATTTTAAACCTCGAACCACTGACAGTTGAATATTCTATGCCTTATGGTAGTAGATTTTGTGGCATTCTATCTGTGGCAGTGGCCGTTTCTAAACAACATTTAGTAAATTTTCACTCACATCTGATTGGGACAATATTTCGTGCCCGGGTGCAAAAAGCGCCATCCGCAATACTAAGGCGTTGTAGATGGCGCCTTGTTACACTCAGAAGACGAATCCGAACTGAACTCTAGGGCGCAACGGTAATGGTCATACATTTCGAACACAAAGGAAGAGGGCCATTTGGATTTCTTCAGCAGTTGGAAATTCACAGGTGGCAGTTGAAAAGTTTTCGTTCAGGGACGAGGGGGTATAAATGGCTTTCTCAAAAGCTAGATGTTCGGCAGTCGGGAGGGCGAGTGCAGCTGGAAATTAAGATGCGTCCAACCTCTTCCCCCAAACCAAGGCCCTCTAGCTACTTTTCCGCTCGTATTTGAATGGTTTTATTGACAAATATTGTTTTAAAAAATGAAAAATGTTATGCTTCGGGAAATTAAAACAATGTAATAATAATAACTGTGAACATACTTTAGTTAACCCTTTACCTTGCGTAACGTCAAAAAACCGGCCAGCGCTATTCATAAAAATCACCATTCATTCTTAATTTTTTGTCTCCAAAACATAGTTTATGACCCCCATTGGAACGAGCTCTTTAAGCTTGTTCCAATGATGGTCATAAGCTATGTTTTGACGCAAAAAATGAAAAAGATTAGTTATTGAAGACTTTTGTTTGCGAGTGTCGTCTGCCTTTCGTGTTTGGTAAAGGGTTAAGAAATAAGAAAAAAAATCAACAAAGCACTGGTCGCTCAACCAGTATAAGAAATCTTCTTATATGAGAACTTGAAAATAAAAAAAAAGTATTATGGATATAATAAATACTACAGCTTCAAAATAGAATAAACGCCTCTGTGCTGAAACGTCCAAGTCGTAACGTCCCTGGGTCAAAACGTCTGTTCATCGACCAGAATCAGAATCCGCCACCTCTCAGTCACACGTTCGATTCAGTACGACGGAGTAAGTGAGCAGCCGCGTATCAGCGTTTACCATTTTTTTCTCTCTGTGGGACATGTCTGGGTTTGTAGGTTGTTAGTGCCTAACTTTTTGATCGATGGCTTGTTCCATTGACACTTTCCATAAAGTTTTGTCACAAATATAACCTCAACTACCGGTACAAATTTTGAAAACTCATAAATTTGTTCGCAACTGAGCTCATAATTTTTCAGCTCATAACACCTGAATATTCGTCCGTCTATCAGTCCGTCCGTCCCTCCGTCCGTCTTTCTGTTCGCAGCGATATCTTACCTGTGAGTGGATGGATTTCAATGAAATTTGGTATGAGGGACCTTTATTACAATCCGCTCCTGCACATGTTATAAAAAGGTTGCACGAATTTCTTCAACAGAGCTCGCGGTCAAATGTTTGTTTCAGTTCAGTTATGCGCAATCTGTTCAGCACTGCAGTGGGGTATAATTGCCTTCAGCAATAGCTCTTGTTATTCCGTTATTAGGACTTTACTCTATATGCAGTTAACAGTTCAAGTTTGTACTGAAGATATGGTAAATAGGTAGGTGTTTGGAAGTTATATTCGAGTAACAGGGTTATTCAATTAAAAAAATATCCAATTAAGTGGGATCCACTGTATTGTGATGGAAGTCGGCTGTTTGTCCAATTTGTTGACCAGCGCTCCCACTAGCTTTCGATGTAACCTACCAGTTGGTGAGATTTTATCGCGATCGAATCGAGGACTAATCTAAAAAAAAGCCCGCTTTTGTGATCAAGTACTACACGGTGTCACTTAGAGCATATGTTTCATTTATCCAGATCATCCAATTCTTTCACTTTATTGCTGCTAAATCCATCACTGCTGCTCTACGATGTGCTTCAACACAATGTGCGAATAGCGCATGCAGCACATCAGCCCATGCAAAATGTGCCGATATGTGCCTGTGTTCAAGTGCACAATGCGTGCACAACACATGCAGCACATGCGCACATACGGGTATTTGGTGACCACGAGAGACCATATTTTGAGGACTACGGGGACCAGGTTTTGGGGACAAGTGGGGATCAGGCTTTAGGGATAAGTGGGGACCTAGGCTTGGGTACCAAGGTTTGAGGACAATTGTCAGAAATATTGCCTAACCACCGCCTTGACAAAGTACTAAAGCTTTTACTGCCAACAGTGTTATCCTTTCCATACACTACCTTAGCTTATTCCGCCACTACTGCTAAATTCATCACTGCTGCTGTGAGATGTTCTTGTACATAATGTGCGAATAGCACATGCCGCACATCAGCACATGTAAAATGTGCCAATATATCGTCGCGTGAGAACCAGTTCTCAAAACACATGCAACACATGCGCACATACGAGCATTTGGGGACCACGAGAGACCATATTTTGGGGACTAATGGGGACCAGGGTTTGGGGACCAGTTGGGACCAGGCTTTGGGGGACTAACGGGAAAAATGGGGGCCAAGGTTTGGGCACCAAGGTTTGAGGACCAGTGTCAAAAATATCATTGTCGTCTAACCACCGTCTTAACCCAGTACTAAAGTTTCTGCTATCAACAGTGTTACCGTTTACACTCAAGGTCTAGCTTATGCCGCCTTTGCTAAATCTAACTACTACTATGAGATGTGCTTGTGGGTTTCTGCCGTTGGATAGACAGAAACTATAGCATATGAACAAAGTTACATAGATAGAAGTAGAGGATTCCGAAGGAATCTGAACTGGTAAAACAATTGTTGAGTCTATTTGGGCAATTCTACGAATTAAACGAGGATTCTGGGGGAATCCATTCCAGAAAAATACTCTCATACAAACGAACGCGTCTGTTATTGGCAAAAAAAAATCCAAAATGGGGCTTCGCCAAGTCCGTTTCGGTATTTTTGGGTGTTTTTTATGATTTGGGGAAATTGCCGGGTTTATTTGGGTAATTCTGTGAAACAGGAAACTACTCCTGTACAAAGGAACATACCATTCGAACACACCTCTGTCCTATTGTACACCATTGAGTCACATAGCATCCACGTACCACCATAGAAACAAAGCTGGCGGCTTCCAGTATACATCATGGACGACGGAAACACCTATCACCCTAAAAACAAGAGCTGCGCATGCGCACTCACATTACACATCATCATGGCAATGATGTCGCAACATGACAATGGTTCAGCTCCACAGTTTCCAGGCATTTCCCAAAATGACATGCCATACACTCTCTTCAAATGTAAATATTCTGTAACTTAGTTATCTAACCCATAATATGTATTACATTTCCCATAATCCACAAAAAAAACATATAACACTATCTGACTAAGTAGAAATAAACAATCTGAATGTGGGTGGAATAATTTATTGTCAAAGGCAAGACTTCAACCTGACAAATTGCATGAAAAAATACCCAAACCAGTTATTTTCAGCCACCCAACAGCCTCAAAAGCAGAATTTTCCCACCAACGCCGCCGACCTACCCCTAGGGCAGAGCATCCCCTGTTTCTAAAATGCAAAAGAAAATTTATGTGTTTCCGTTTCATTTTTTAGTTACCTGTCTGGTAACAAACCCGAGTAAAAATTACACTTTAAAAAATAGCCAAATTTTCGAAGCCACTGTTTCCCATAATTCATCTGGTAATTTACCCCTAAGTATCAGACTCCAACTTTGGGACCAAAACTTCAAATTCCCTTGTCCAAGAAAAAACCTAATGTAATCATATATCTGATACTAAAAATATATCTCTATTTTACATGGCCTTAGTTTCAACATATACCCTATGTTTAGAATTTCACCCCTGTGCAATAGTGCGAAACTGTAGAGCGGAACCTTAAAGAGAAAACAAGAGTGTTCTCCCCTTGGATTTCACTCAGGCAAAACAATATGGAGTCTATCCTGAGTAGCATGAACAAACACCATACGTTTATATTTTCAACTAGTAAAAAGATATAACATGGCCTTTCTGACTGCCGAATAGCTTTTGCGGTCAGTTTTTGCCTGATTTTCACAACCACACCACCTCAACCCTCACATGTCTCTGAGCCACTTCAGGGAGCATTTGTGTTATTACCACCAGCCACATTGACTACCCAGGTCCTGTCAATAGCACTGTTAAATACAATCAAAATGTAAAACAATAAGCAGTATTAGCCATTGCTTTGGGGGTAGGAGTGTTGCTCTCTAGATTGAAAGCGCAAACAGCTTAACGGACGGATGACACACAGACATGACACCAATGACCAAAATGAAAAAGTAGACACCATGATTGCAAATCTCTGGTCTACAATAACAACCAGGCTGTTCATAACTGCATATATTTGTCATGAATACAAGGCTCGGTGTTTAGGAAAGGCAGTGCTCTACCTTAATGTTTTCGAAATCTTGACGAAAATTCAAAACAGGTGCGAAATTAGGCTACATCAATAAATTTCTCCAAATTTCCACTTAGTTCCTTGCAGTTGTGCTGAGATATCACTTGATGAATGTTAACTACCACTACCAATTGCACACAAACCAGAAATAATGAAAAAAATTTTGATAAAAGGTGTATTTATAACTCAAACACAAATAAGGGACTTCCTGGTTCAAGAATTGACACTCTGACGGCAGAATGCTCTTTAAGGTTCCGCTCCACAATTTCCAGGCATTTCCAAAAATGACATGCCATACACTCCCTTCAAATGCAAATATTTTGTAACTTAGTTATCTAACCCATAACATGTATTACATTTCCCAAATCCTTAAAAAAACATATAACACTATCTGACTAAGTAGAAATAAACAATCTGAATGTGGGTGGAATAATTTATTGTCAAAGGCAAGACTTCAACCTGAAAAATTGCATGAAATAATGCCCAAACCAGTCATTTTCAGCCACCCAGCAGCCTCAAAAGCGGGATTTTCCCACCAACGCAACCTACCTACCCCTGGGGCAGAACATCCCCTGTTTCTAAAATGCAAAAAAAAAAATTATATGTTTCCGTTTCATTTTTTAGTTACCTGTCTGGTAACAAACCCGTGTAGAAATTACATTTTAAAAAATTGCCAATTTTTCGAAGCCACTGTTTCCCATAATTCATCTGGTAATTTACCCCTATGTATCAGACTCCATCTTTGGGACCCAAACTTCCAATTCTCTTGTCCAACAAAAAGCCTAATGTAATTATATATCTGATACTAAAAATATATCTTTATTTTACATGGCCTTAGTTTCAACATATGCCCTATGTTTAGGATTTCACCCCTGTGCAATAGTGCGAAACTGTAGAGCGGAACCATGGCCGCTCACGGGGGTTACCATGACAACCACGTGATAGGTAACATCCAATGCGGCATGACATCACATTCGGGATCCAGAAGGGGTGTCCAGAAGAATAGACACGAGTAGAGCATATCCTACTACTGTCCCCGAACAGCTGATGTACGGTTATATACAGACCATTCCATCAGTCATCTGATCTTCGTTATCGTATTTGTTACGTTGACGAGACCCGATCGGCCAGATCAAGCAGGACGCCACAGGCGTCGTGTTTGATGTGGACAATTTGGTCTCGACAACAAGGCGGAATCTGAGAGGTCAAGGTGATTGTTTAGAGTAAAATTCCGTCTGTTACATAACATTGCATATCTAAATCTTCAATACAACACCTAAATTTTGAATCATAAAGAACTTATATTAACCAAACAACTCGTAACTCCTAAACGCATGGTTGGCAAGATTACTGGAGGGTATACTCGTACTAAACCACCTTCCCTGTTTTTTCGCCACTCAGTTGAGCATTCTCAAAGAGAACTCGAATCGGGGTGTCTAACGTAAAAACAGACGAGTTTTCATTTTGTCTTTGTAGAATTGTCTACGCGACATTTTGCGTACGTCTCCTGAGCCACGTTTAAGAGATGCATGATATGAATTTGAAAAAATCGAGAAGCTCAATTGCCTGCGCGCCAGAATTGATGGGCAAACAACGGTGGTATTAAGTGCGAGTTAAAAATAGATACTCGTACACTGGGGTAGCGTGTCGAGAAGAGCTCATGCCATTGTCCCTGCAATAAAACATTTTCAATGTTTTTGTGTTCTTTTACAGATATTGATGACTGCGCGGCGGTAACATGCTACAATAAAGGTACCTGTGCAGACGGAGTAAATGCCTTTATATGTAACTGTGCACCAGGGTATGAAGGAATGTATTGTGAGACAGGTTAGTGTGATTCTCTGAACACATTTACTTTATTTATAATTTAATTGCAGGGCTCTGCAAATATCGAATGTTGTGTCCAATCGAATCTCGAATTGAATCACACAGAAGATTTAGAATCGAATCGAGTCTCGAATCGAGTCTCACTGTTTTAACTATTTACCCAACATAACGGCCAAATCCGGACAGCGCTATTCGCAAACATCACCATTCAATTTTCAGTATTGTTTTCATTTTTTGTCTCAGAAACATAGCTTATGACACCTCTTTGGAACGAGCTCGTTGTGTTCGTTCCAATGAGGTGTCATAAGCTAATGTTTTTGATGGAAAAAAATGAAAATATTTAGTTATTCAGTTATTTTGTTTGGAAGTGTCGTCTGCTTTTCGTGAAAGGGTTAAATTGTAGATATTGAACCTTCTTACAATACATGGCAAATATGGTCAGTCTCCACTCAAGTGTTGCATTCAACGCTGACTCATGTGTTTGGGCTAGTCAGTCAAAAAAGCAGAATATTATTGAACCGAAATCAAAGTTGTTACTGAAGAGGAAGACCTGATAAAAGAAGAATAGTTAAAAAATAGACACTTGGTAGGATTTTGAGAATGTATCGACGACCCCCTTAATAAAGTTCCAAATCAGCTCGAGTCGAATCGATTAATCGAGACGATATCCAAACGAATCGAGTTTTCGAAGCTTCGTAGGGCTCTATTTAATTATTCTGTTAAATCCCCATTTAACCTTTTACCTAACATGAAAATTAGACGACACTTGCAAACAAAAATTAATGAATAACTAATTTTTTTCATTTTTTGCGCCAAAACATAGCCTATGGCGCCTCATTGGAACGAGCTCATTATATCGAAAATTGAATGGCAACTTTTTGTGAATATCGCTGGCTGGTTTTGGCCGTTACGTTGTCTAAAGGGTTGATGACGAAAAACAGTATTTCCAAGTTCTTATTTAAAAATACTGTATGTAAGTTTGTTTTTCACTCACTTTTTAATATTTGTGTTGTAAGAATCGTGCCCACAAATTCCGACACAACTTGCCAAATATATGTTTATACGTTATAAAGAGAAGATTGCCTTAACCCTTTACCTAACATGAAAAGCAGACGACACTTGCAAACACAATTCGTGAATAACTAATTTTTTTCATTTTTTGTCTCAAAAACATAGGTTATGACCCCTCGTTGGAACGAGCTCGTTCCAACGAGGGGTCATAACCTATGTTTTTGAGACAAAAAATGAAAAACTAATGAAAATTAATTGAAGATTTTTGAGAATAGCGCTGGCCGGTTTTGGCCGTTACGTTGGGTAAAAGGTTAACATTTCCAAGAGTACTACCAAATATTCTAATCAAGATTATGTAGGCACGGGGAAATGAAAACTCAACTCGTAAAAATACTAAAAATGAGCTTATTTGTCCATAAATGACCTGCCAAAAACGTACATGCCCTTGGCATTTATCCAGGTGTTATTTGTCGATTATGGATGAATGAATGAAGGAACAAACGAACGAACGAAAGAATGAATGAATACTGCCTTCTCTATTAACGTATTCTTGAATTGAGTTCTATTGTACTGATGGATTGACGGAGGAATTTCGTTCCAGAGCTATGGAAAGGAATGGAGAGGTAAGTCGGATAAAAACCTTTTTCTTGGCTTGCGTGTAAGTATTTTGCCAGACTGCCTTGTGTTAATGCCCGAAGAACTCTGGTAAATTTCAAACATTTCATCAAAGGATGCAGGTAATTTGTTGTTGAATCAGCCGTACATGAACAAAAGCGTCTGCGGGTTGTAGAGATCATTGAATTTTAATATACGACAGCTTCTAAAAAGTGGTTCAGTATGTGAAGTGTATGATTTATTCGTTATTATTGTGATAGCTTTCTTTTGCAGGCTAAAAATCTCACCAGCGAAGGGGAAATGTGCGCATAAAAGAATACCATACATAAACTGACTGTGGATTAAAAGTTCAGTGTTCTTAATGCATGCAATGTGAGAAATCGTTTAGCTCGATTTGTGGCAAATATTATCCTGACTATTTTTGTGCAAACGGTCAACACGCAGTGCTTAAATTTACGATTTTCATCTATGTGGATTCCTAAAAACTTGATTGTTGTTTCCTCTTGCTCATTTCCGATTTGACGTGTGCTTGCGTTTTTGGGGGATATTCTCCTATCTCTAGCAGCAGGTGTAATAACATAAACTTTGTTTTAGAAGCATTAAGAGCCAGTTTGTTAGCAGCTGTTAGCCAGTTTATATTTTCAGAAGTTCAGAATTTGCAATTTCGATAAGGCTATTCATGTTATTTCCCAACATGGCCTATGGTGTCATCCACAAATGACAATTTTTTTAGTAATGTTGACAAGTTAATATCATTGACGTATATCAGAAAAAGAATCGGGCCAAGGATAGCGCCTTGTTGCACTCCTGCAGTTATGGTTTCCAAAACCAATTCTTTTTTTCATCAAATGTATTGATTAGCTACTTCCATTTAAATAATCTTTAAACTAAGAATTAGCAGCACCTCTAAACCATAGTAGGCTAATTTCTTAAGCAAAGTAGGGTGGTTAATACTGTTGAAGGCTTTCGAAACGTCCAGGAAGACAGAATGGGATGCACAGTTGAATGCCGCTTTCTGAAGCCAAAGCTGCCAAACCGATACCTGTAGATAATGTTTTGTTCATCCAAGAATAGTTGTTAGTGCACCTGCATTGGTTTTTCACGATTTTTTGTAAACGTGGGAAGAATACTGATTACCCTGTAATTGTTAATAGGTGAGGAGCCCCACATTTAAATATAGATATTATTTTAGCGACTTTCCTTTTGGTCAATAATACCCCTGTCGAGAAGGAAAGATTGGTGATATGAGTGAGTGGCTTTGCTACTTCAAAGTTTATCTCTTTCAGTAACTGGGTGGACATACTATCACAGTCTTTGATTTGTTTTCCACTTAAGCTTTTAATGCAGAGAATTACTTCTTGTTCATTGATTGGTGGGTGATATAAGAAATGAGTCTACGCAACTATCCCCAATGTACTCTGAAAAATGCCGGGATGATGTTGGTACTTGATTGTTTATTGATTTGCCAATGTTCGCAAACAAAGTGTTAAATTCATTGGCTAGTCCTTTAGTATCGGTCAATTCAAAGTTTTCATCAATTAAAGAAGAGGGCAATGCATGAGTACGTTTGTTGATTGTTTGACGAAATATTTCGTAGGCTCTTTTACGTTATTTTCGTTTTTGGAATAATACATTACTGTAGTAGTCTGCTTACAGTTTGGCAATAAGTTTTATTTTTGTCTACGGTTTGAGGACTTCGGGACTTTAACTTTTTAACATATAGTTTGTTTTTGTTGAGAGATAATTGTAAGAGTCCAGTTGTCATCCAAGGTTCACATTTTATAATGTTTTAGGGAGTCGTCTCACATTGATGGGAAATGCAGTGTCAAAGAGCCTGTAAAAATATTGAGAAACGAGGTAAGAATGTTCCTAAAGTGATTAATATTAGATAGGTTAAGGTCCGATTCTTGCAAATTGAACGTTACGAAGTAGTCACTTACGTCTGTAATAATAATACCTGACATACTTACCATGTTAGTTCCACTGAAGATCTGGTCTATTAATGTTGCGGTAGAATGTTTACGCCTTGTAGGTCTTGTGATGACTGGTAAGAAACCGGCACTGAACCTAGAATCGACATATGTATATTGGTTTCGGTGTGATTATTAACATTCAAAAGATAGATTTTGAGGTCAGCCATTAAATAAGCATTTATGTTACCGAGGTTTTTGTGTATTTTGAATGGTGGATTCTCTTATAAACAGGCCAATGCCACCTCTACATCGGCAGGGTGTTTACTGCAAATAAGTGAATGATATCCTTCCAGCTCATAACTTACTTCTTCTTTGATACTGAAAGTTTCAGTCATGCCTATTACATCAAAGCAGTTTTTGTTTGGCTGAAGATCGCATAACAAGCTGCGGATGTTTTGAAAGTTGGCATTTAGACTGCAGCAATTAATGTTGAAAAGAGACAGTGATTTACTTTTGACTGATACATTATCTTTGAAGTCGTTAGGTGTTTAACACCTGTAGCTGTGATGATCGATGACAAAGGGTGGGCTAGGATCAGCGGTATAACGTCATTAAATTTATATACAAAATCAAAAGTACTATCTTTCTAGATCCCACCCATCAAAGGACGTTTTATTATCCATGATCATTGGGTAAATTAGAGAAGCACTTTTTGTGACCAACCATTATGAAAAATAGGGTATTCAGAATGATGCATCTATCATAGCTATTTTCATGAGAAGGTATGTTGTTCCAAAACCTAAACAAGTCTCTGGTGTCCGAAGTGAAATAGAGGTATACATACATAACATGTGTAGTTGTGGAAACCCTTTTTAGGCAGTTTATACATTAGATTAGAGTTGTAGCATATTTACAAAGATAAAAAATGCACTCGCGATACCTGTCTCTGAACTACTACCAAATCACGATCCCCACCAGAAAACATTTTTTTCATCGAAAGGGAAATATACAATACCAACAATATGTACTCCTGGAACTTAATTAAGCACCCCTGAAATGTTTCAGGACAGCGAAGATTGCTGTTACTGATTATTGTGCTTTAATGATTGTTATGTCGTGTCCTGCATTTCATCTAGTGAAACATTATGTTCCTGGTTGATAGCGTACCCCAAGCACATCCGCTCGTCCACGTAAAGCATGCTACCCACGAATGTCACAAAAACACTATTATCCACATGCAATATCTGTGTATAAAATAAGAAACAAATTCACTTCTTTTATCAGTAAATGTTGAAATGGTGAGGAGAAGGCTGTCAGAGGCACTAAGATGGCAAATCGTTGGCGGGCATGCAGCAGGCATGTCATTCAAAGCTATTGGAAGGCAACTTTTTTTATAGTCATTCTGTCATCAGCAGACCTGTTCGAAAACATCAACAAACTAACGATGTTAAGGACCGACCAAGGCCCGGACAACCCCGAAAGACCTTTCCTCGGGAAGATCGGAGTCTGGCACCTTTCTTCAAGTGGAGTTTTGAAACGCCTTTGGCTCCCCAACAGGCGTTTGGGCAACTCAACTGCCCGAAACCGTCTCAAAACACTGGGTATGAGGTCCAGAAGGTTCATCAAGCGTCCAGCTCTTCCGATCAGCATCAAAGACGACGTTTGGAGTGGTGTATTGCACTGCAATACTGGAATCTCAAAATATGGAGGAGAGTCCATTTGTCAGACGAGAGTAGGTTCCTGCTTTACGTCAAAGGTGGTCGCATGAGAGTGTGGAGGCAGAGAAATACTGCTTACGTGCCCAGGAACATCAGACCTACTGTTCCTTATGGTGGAGGATCAGTAATGATCTGGGGATGCCTCTCTCGTGATTGTAAACTTGATATGATGACTGCACGTGGGAATCTCAGTGGTCATCAGTAACATCCGGGACATTCTCAATCCGGTTGCCGTGCCTCATTTTGACAGCCATCCGTTGGCTACTTCGTGGACAACAATGCAAGGCCACATCGTTCCCATGCTGTGAGAGAATTCCCACAGAACAACGTTATTACAACACTACTTTTCCTGCAATGAGCCCCACTTGAATCCCTAAGAACACATCTGGGACTTTCTTGGACGTCGTGTGCAAGCAGGAGATCCTCCTGTGCAGAATTTGGCCTATTTGGAAGCTGCATTGGATGAGGAGTGGCAGCAGTTGCCTGTGGACCGTATCAGAAAGCTCACTGGTAGCATTAGGAGGAGGGTTTAGGCTGTCATTCGGGTACGCGGTTGGTACACTCGCTACTGACGTCAGACACTGCTATTGTGTTCAGGAGATCACAAGTTACATTTTTTGTCAGTAATTGCTGGCATTGTTTCATCATGGACCGTTCCGGCACCATACCTGTCGAGAGAAAATTTTTCTATCAAAAACATTTGTGACAGATATGCGTAATTAGCGCCATTAAAATACTGCATATTTTCATCATTGTGTTGTCTTTAATTTGTCAACATACCATTCTTTCCGCAAACAATCACTTTTGGCCATCTGAAAGAACAATTACACAACAGTGATGATCTGTGGGCTTGAATTTTCTAACGGAGAAAGCTGTGTTTGTTCGACATTTGTAAAACAGGCGTATAAACAAGACTTCCTGTGTTAAAACATTCAACTCCGCTGTCTGCCATTATTTTGTCAAGACAAGACTTGATTAACTTATTGAAAATCAGTACCTTTGTAAAGACTAGATTAAGCTGATAGATGTTTTTCATTGTCAGACGAAGCAATGAAAGTAGATTTCAACGTAAGACGCTTCACGTTTATTTAATAAGACGAGGAGGAAAGAGGACAGATTTAAGATAGAACCAAAATAATGTAGTAGATTTATGTGGTGTCGGCGTTATAGTGCTGCCATTGGGTAAGACGATCCAAGTCATATGGACTGTGAGGAAGCCGGAAGATTCATGCTGAGGTTTTAGAATATTACAGCAGCATTATCGAATAGTGATGACGCTTATATTAGATAGTTTGTTTTGATACCATACTCGCCTCTGTTACTACCTGTGAAAAGCCTGTATGTTAAATTTTAGCTTTTAACCCCACTACCGGTGAAAAGCTTCTACTGCGGTTAAAAAATTTACACTTATAGTCGGAAGTTATCCAACTTGACCTCTGGCATGACGCAATTTGCCAACTTCGATACCTTCACGTTTCGCTGTGTTTCATTCAAACATACATTTTGCGGTACTATCTACTACGTGCAATGACTTATTAGGTTTAAAATACCTAAAATTAAATATTTAAAATAAAATTTAAGAATTGTTAAGAATAATTTGACTGAAAAAACAAGGTAAATTCAATCAACTTTGACGATGTGTCCAGCTGTCAATCAAGCTTTCACGTACAGCTGGTAGAACCTCCAACCGGCGCAGATGTAAACAAAACAACCCCGTGTCTTTGCGATAGAAAGTGTCGTCTTTACTCCATTTTAAGTGACAAAGTTGATTATTTATTAAGAGCATGGTATAAATAAAACAAATAGGTACTAGGGCCGGTAAACAGATTTAAACCACTCGTAGAATAAAGGGTTTAACCACCGGCAATCCGAGTGGTTAAAATCTTTATCCTACACGTGGTTTAACCCTTTACCTAACATGAAAAGCAGACGACACTTGCAAAATAAATTCTTGAATAACTAATTTTTTTTCATTTTTTTGTATCAAAAACATAGGTTATGACCCCTCTTTGGAAGGAGCTCGATGAGCTCGTTCCAACGAGGGGTCATAATCTATGTTTTGAGTCCAAAAAAGTGAAAAAATAATGAAAATTAATTGGCGGTTTTTGAGAATAACGCTGGCTGGTTTTGGCCGTTACGTTGAGTAAAGGGTTAAATCTGATTACCGGCCCTAGTGCCTATTTATTCTATATGTTTATTTGTTTATTACGTTTTAACAACACTTTCTCTTACGATATATGCGCTGTCAAGATCCCGAAGAACGTAATAGTTAATGAAGGATTAATAATTTAAGCCTTTGAACTCGGAAGACCTTTTTTTCTTCCAAAGCACAATTTTGTCCCATGTTGTTCTATAATAAGAGGTCTATACACGGGGCAGTCATCATCATCATCACTGGAATTTTTTTTTTTTTTTGTCTTCTTTGATTTCTATCTGCTTTTACCCGTCTCTCTCTCTCTCTCTCTTTCTCTCTCTCTCTCTATTCTCTCTTTCTTTATTTCTCTCTCTCTCTTTTGAGTTAACTTCTTTTGTGTATAATGTTTACATGTTGTTATATTTTGTTCTGCCTTTTGTTATCTATTAGTCTTTGTACAGGAGCGGAGGGTTTTCTAAGTGGTCAGCACTTGTCCTCCAATCCTGATTTGCATTGTTAAATGGCAAATAAAAATATGTTTAATCTAATCTAATACACGGGGCAGTGATGATAAAATTATAACTGCAGTCTGCAGCCAGACGGCTGGAGACTGCAATTGCTATTTTATCATCCCTGTATACAGTAAGTGTTCACAAAGGCGATGCCATTCCATGAAACGAGTGTTCAAAGGGTTAAGCAACGAGTGTTAAAAGCAATTCCACATAACGTGATAAGCGCGCATAAATGAACAGATGAGTTACTGAGTAAATCTGTTAGTCACACAGAAGTTTCTTGATATTAACTTTGGCTTCGATATTTCGACATTTCTCTACGAATGGGAAGTTTGGGAAGCGAATTAATTGTAGACTTGATGGTTCAGAAATCGCAAAGCTAATTTCCAGAAGTCATCCAATGAAGCTTTGTCAGCGCCAAGAGAGCAGCCAACTCCGTTTTGGTGGCAAATGTTGGTTTGGCGGCCAAATGTGATCTGTATTGTGATGACTGTATGCTTGACACAAGTTGAAAGGGGTATTTAATCCCTGTTGACGTTATTTGGGCCCAGTAAAGCTTTGTCTCTTCCACCCACAACCAATGCGCATCAGTTTATTCCCGCTCATAACAACTGACATGCATGAAGCGCAGCGTTGTACGATGTCTCGTGAATGAACAACTGTAATCTACACGAGTGAGCTGGTGGTTACCAGAAGGATTAGTCCAAGAAAGAGAAATTCCCAGCATTTTAGGAGTCAGGTCATTCATTATTTTTATCGTTTATCACATAATAACGCGCTACTGGTAAGCGCTCTTCCGGCAAATAACCGCCACCCCGATAGAAATTACCTGCGTGCCCGCATAGAAAGCTACCTCGGCCATAGCACAGAATAATTACAACTAAGGTGCTAACACAATTTTGTTTCACCTTTCTTGGGGTTCTGAAGCTGAGAGATGAAAATTACTCGAAATTGTTATTAATGTTAACCCTTTACTTGCGGAATCGTCGGGAACCTAATACGTAATTTGCAAAGTGAGCAATTGAAAAAACAGTATTTCTAAAAAAGATTCAACAAAACCACATCACGTGACCTCTCATTGAAGCTCGTCCCAATCAGGGTCACATGATATGGTTTTCTTGAATTGTTTTCCAAATATTAAAAAAACAGAACTGCAAAGCATAGGTCGATGATATGAAACCTTGCCAATCGTATTTGTCAGAACTGCATTCTACCTGAGTAATGAAACATTAAATTTTTCGGCAAACGGTAATGATTATTTCAAACAGCGACGTACTAACGGGGCATGTGCCCCGGCCATTTTCTAGAAATATTTGTGTGAGAGAGGGAGAGAGAGAGAGAGAGAGAGAGAGAGAGAGAGAGAACGGGTTTGGTCAATAGTTCATTGTCTTAACCATTCCGCTCATTGTAATCTTATTGAAAATTGGCAGGGAGGGGGAGCACACACTCTTTACTCTTATGATGTGACCAAATATTCCCTCATTTGACGAGAAAAACGAATATTTTGGGTTCCATATTTAACACATTTGTTGAATATGACTTCAACCTGGGCATTTTCTGAATGCAGAGGGGCTTGAGTCCAAAACATAGCTTAGCCACTAAGGCAAATGTATAATCAGTTCGTAATGCTTCCTACGTCCCTAATTTCAAACATTTATGGTGTAAGAAATTTAATATACTTCTAGAAAATATAATTGTAGGCTAAATGTATCATGAGTAGTATAGCATGTACTCGAACGTGCCCCATTGGGGGACCTAGTGGGGGACCTAGGAAGTGACGTCATGTCACGTGACCTGGTGGCGCCATGTTATGTTGTCATGGTAACCCACGTGAGCGGCCATCTTGTGACGTTCCACAATCCCTCCAAATCACCGAAATTGACTTTATTTACTACGGATTCCCCATTTTATCGGCTTAACACGTAGTGCTATAGTACCGAGGGGCACAGGGGAGTGAGCTCGATTGACTAGGAGTATACTCCAGTAGAGTAGAAGAGCCTATCAACTGGAACAGCTTTGCTTATTGTTACTATATTTAGCAATTTCTGGTCTATTCTTGTTAGTCATGACCCTATTCCGTGTACTATTGTTTCATTTATCTAGATCACCCAATCAGTTCACTTTACTGGCGCTAACTAACCAATCAGATTGCCTGATTTTCCGTAATCTCTATGCAGAGTTATCTTCCCTTATTACAACGAAGTCCTATCCGATTCTCATCACCTCGATATCCAATGGCCATATCCCATGGAATTCCATTTTTGGAAAACACCTGTGGCTATGGAATCCCTTTTTTGTCGTATGAGGCCTATGTAAAAGCCCCCAATGAGGCCTCATTCACTATCCCTCATAGCCTCATTTTATTTTGAGGGCATGAGGGCCAAGAAAAAACCCTCAATGAGGCCTCATTTACTATCCCTCATAGCCTCATTTAGGTATTTGAGGATACCTATGACCTGGTATTGTACTATTTGAGGTTACCTATCGAGGATACCTTTTGGAGAATCCCTTTTTTGTCATCTGAGGCCATGAGGGCCATGCGAAAGCCCTCAATTACGCCTCATTTACTATCTCTCATAGCCTCAGTTTCTTTTAAGGGCATGAGGGCCATGAAAAAATCCCTCAATGAGGCCTTCTTTACTATCCCTCTTAGCCTCATCTCGGTATTTAACAGCCATATCCCTAGGCACCCCAATTTCGGCACCCCTTTTTGGAAAACATATGTCCTTCGGCACCCCTTTTTTGTCGTATGAGGCCATGAGGGCTATGTAAAAGCCCTCAATGAGGCCTCATTTACTATCCCTCATAACCTCATTTTATTTTGAGGGCATGAGGGCCATGGAAAAGCCCTCAATGAGGCCTCATTTACTATCCCTCATAGCCTCATTTTGCATTTTGGTATTTGAGGATACCTATGGCCTGGTATTGTATTATCTGAGGATACCTATCGAGGATTCCTTTTGGAGAATCCTTTTTTTTGCCGTATGAGGCCATGAGTAATCTTTCAGTGAGGTCTAATGTAGTCTTACCAACCACTTCCATCTTTTTCTCCAAAGCTCCAAGGCCACTACTTGTCTATGGTCTATCTGTCCTATCATTAGCTTCTACAGCAGTCTTGTTCCATAGCGGCCTTGTACCAGTACTATTGACTAAACTATCATCCATTAATATCGACTTGTATCACTACTTCCTAGCTATACCTTCGCTCAGGCCTTCAAAATGTTCAATCAGATTTCCCCTGTATACATATAAGGCATTCTGTAATTGAGATTCTTACCGACTCCGTAAAATTTGGATTCCGTGAT